>CM044104.1:18379989-18472187 GCA_024174645.1 Lemna minuta
ACCTAGAAACATATGTCACCATCGAGTAATTTCCGTCGACAATGAAGTTTCTGTGACTGTGTTGCCATCCAAGAAATGAATTTGACATTTTTTATGCCCTTTCAAGATAAGGAGAACTCTTTTAAAGATTTTAATGAGGGCATATCCATAAAAAATCTCAATCCTTTGAGATCGAGTTACTTCACTAACCTTCTCAATGATATCATTAGAGAGATTGCGTTGAATTTGTGTAAGATCCTTTGATTGATCTTTTTTTCACAATTCCTCCATTATTTTTAAGGCCTCTCGACATTTTTATCTAATATAAAGTCAATTTGATGAAGTTAAATAGAATATTATGGATCCAAACTCCTTAAAAGTGACCTTTCATAAAATTATTGGATATTTGTGCCATTATGAGTATTTTATGAAAAGTGATATTTGTACACTATAGAAGTTTTGTAATTATGAAGCGTATTGCATATATGATTTTCTCTTGATAAGTTTCAAGAGGATGAAAAAACACATTGACATAATAAAATTCCATCCACAGGAGACAGTTCCGAGTGTGCTGATAGAACAAACGAGATCTACAAGTAATCATATCGAACTTTGATGTCATAAACCGCGTATCTATGTGGCTGAGGTCAAGACCACGTATCTAAACATGAAGGCTAATGTCAGAAACTTGTTTGCGAAGCAGATTTCCCCATTTTGCCCCACATTTTGTTTCCGTTCATGATCTCTCAATAATCATTATCGTTTTTATCTATGCATTTTCAAGTTCATCATCTGTTATCTTCAATCATGAGTCCATCTTGATAAATTCTTTCTATAAAAGGGTCTTTTAAGGGCCTACGTACCAGATACCTAAAAAGAATTTTGCAAACATGATCCCGATAAACAACCTGCTAGACTCTACTCTATTATTTTCTACATCATCTGCCCAATCAGATGAGTCCCCGAAGGCATTATTTGACGATAATGAAAGAGTTATCTACTTAAATGGCAAGTTGGCCTCCTAGGGGTTAGGCTGCCGTCATTACTTCTTTCATACGCGACCCGCAACCCATAATGGATGCGTTGACCAAACGAAAACAGCATCCTGGTGATGCGAGCAATATATTTGCGACCCCGAGGCAGGAAAGAGCCCCGACCGAGATCCACCATTACGTGATCTCATCTCCCCAACTATATAGCTTGGCGACCGCCAATTCCTTCTCTCCCATGGCTATCACGGCGAGTCCCCTCTCTTCCTGGCCCTGGGACTCCCTTGGCTCCTATAAGGCATGCCATTCTCTCTCTCTCTCTCTCTCTCTCTCTTTCTCTCTCTCTCTATACCTATATATATACTCTTCCTGTGTATACCGACGTATCTCTATCTTGTTGTTCTGTTACGCGCAGTATATTCTTTACGGGCCGCTGTTGTTGAAGGCCGCATCATCTATTTCAGTCGAAAATTTCTGGAGCAATTGGTGGGTGAATATCCTTGCATTGTGCGCTCTAAGGGGATTTATACACCACATATGGTGTTGCTACAGCAATATGCTTTTCCTCACCCGCAACCGCCGCATTCTTCCCGAGGGCGTTGACTTCAAGCAGATCGACAAGGAATGGGACTGGTTTCTCTCTCTCTCTCTCTCCCTTCTTGTCCCCTCTGTCCACTTCCCTATTTTTCAGATATCTCTCTGGTTCTGTCAGCCATGTATTCCCTGTTTCTCTTCTGTTCTATGAAAGATCATTATCTCAATTTTCTGACTCATTCTCTCTCTACCCTCTCTTCAGGGTAGAGAGAGAATGAGTGAGAAAATTCTTCTTAAGTTTGTTTCTCATCGTCTTCTCTCTGTCAGCCTCTGCCTCTCTCTCTCGACATGCTTTTGTTGTATGCATGACATGTATGCTGATGATTATGGCAGGGATAACTTCTTGATAATGGAAGCTCTATTTGGGGCGGGCGCGTACTATCTCTTCCCCTCGGCGGTCAATATTCCTCTTTTCAACGCAAAAGGGCTCCTCTTTGCTCTTCTCATCCACATTTCAATCTCGGAGACATTCTTCTATCTCTCTCATCGGCTCTTCCACAGTGGCTTCCTCTACCAAAGCTACCATTCGCTCCATCACTCCATCCTTGTCCCCCAGTCTTACACAGGTCTCTCTTTCCCTCTCTCCCAGTCCCCGTCATTTTCTTTCTTTTTTCCACAACCCGCCCCCTCTCTCCTAATCTATCATTCACTCTCTCACTACACCTATCTATGTGCAAATTGACTGCAGCCGGGTTTCTGACTCCGCTCGAACATGTAGTTCTGAGTTTAGTCGGGCGGATTCCTCTGCTGGGGAGCTTCATAATGGGGCACGGCTCCGTGTCCCTCGTTTATGGCTATATCCTCGGGTTTGACTTCCTCAGATGCATGATGTACAGCAACGTAGAGATCTTTCCCGGCTGGCTTTTTCAACGCCTTCCCTTGCTCAGATACCTCATCGCTACGCCAACGCAAGTCTCCGAATAAAACCAAAAAATAATAAAAAAACAGGCTTTGTATCTCCAGAGGACTGACTGCATCTGTTTCTGCAGGTATTATACCTTGCACCACAGGGAGAAGACCTCCAACTTCTGTCTTTTCATGCCCATCTTCGACCTTCTGGGAGGCACGCTAAACCCTAAATCTTGGGAGGAGCAGTGGAGAAATGGCCAAGGTACACGCTACAACAATGGAATTTTCCACCTACGCTTCTTCTGTCAAGTTTTTAATTTCCCTGTCGACATTCATTTCTATGATTTGTTAAAGCCATAAAGTGATTCACGACACAGGGAAGAACGGCCATGTGCCCGGGTTCATATTCCTGGTGCATGGAGTGGACGTGGGTTCCACGATGCACGTACCATACTTTTCTAGGAGCTTCGCCTCTTTGCCTTACGTCTGGAAGCTGATCCTCCTCCCTCTGTGGCCTGCCGCATTTATCGCCATTCTCTTCGTGTGGGCTTTCTCAAAGACCTTCCTCTTCTCCTTCTACAAACTTCGGGGGCGCCTGCACCAGATCTGGATTGTTCCACGTGTCGGATTCCAGGTCCGATTTGGGTTCCAGATAATCTTCGAATACCCCCCAAAAAGTTAAGTTCTTTGAGTTCCCTTGCTCCTTACCTGCCATCTACAGTACTTTCTTCCCTTCGCCAAGAGCGGAATAAATCGGCAGATCGAACTGGCGATCATGAAAGCGGACAAGATTGGGGTGAAGGTCCTCAGCCTTGCTGCATTGAATAAGGTCCTCCATCTAAGTCACTCATTTTTTTCTTAGCTGTCACGCACATCTGCATTGAATAAGGTCCTCTCTCTAAGTCACTCCTTTTTCTCTTAGCTCTCACGCACATCGGCATTGAATAAGGTCCTCTCTCTAAGTCACTCCTTTTTCTCTTAGCACTTACTCACATCTGGATTGAATAAGGTCCTCCAATCCAGCAATAAACCTATTGATTTATCTATTTATCCATTTTTCAAATTTTAATCTGAGCATATACATATCAATATATTTACCCATTTATCTATCTATCCATGCATGTAATGATTTCTCTTTCTGTCGATTGACCCATCTGTCCGACTAACTTTCGATGCATATATAAATCTAATTATATCTCTTTTGTCTCGTCCACTGTTTACTCTTGATCGTGGTATCGTTGTTCCATGAATTTTGCATTGAAGAATGAGAATATGTTTACAGAATGAATCATTGAACGGCGGAGGAATGCTATTCGTTAAGAAGCACCCAGCCCTCAGAGTTAGAGTGGTGCACGGAAATACCCTTACTGCAGCAGTCATCCTCAATGAATTGCCAAAGGACGTGACGGAGGTGTTCCTTACTGGGTCAACCTCCAAGCTCGGCCGCGCCATTGCTCTCTATCTCTGCCGTATGGGAATCCGAGTGCTGGTAAACCCTCTCTCTATATATCTGTATCACACCAGCCTTTGTAAGGTACATATTGGCTGTTGCTCAGATGCTGACGCAATCGAACGAGAGGTTTGACAGTATCCGGAAGGAAGCAATAGCGGAGTCGCAACATCATCTTGTTCAGGTCACCGAGTACGAATCGGCACAGACGTGCAAGGTAACCCAAAAAGTCAAATTTTCCGTAAAAATCCAGAAACCCTAATCGACCGTTAAATGCAAAAAAAGACGTGGATTGTGGGCAAATTGTTGGGTTACCTGGAGCAGCAGTGGGCTCCACCAGGCACACATTTCCACCAATTCGTCGTGCCACCAATCTCCCAATTCCGTCGCGACTGCACATACGGCAGACTCGCGGCTGTGCGGCTCCCCGACGATGTACAAGAACTGGGAACTTGCGAGGTGATACTATTTCTTCCGCTTCGTCGAGAAGTGTATCTGCTCGATCATAGGCAGTAATTGACTCTGACAAGAAATACTTCTTTGGCTGCACGACAGTACACTCTTAATAGAGGAGTCATTCATGCTTGTCATGCCGGAGGAGTTGTCCACTTCCTTGAAGGCTGGAATCACCATGAGGTCGGAGCAATTGACGTTGACCGGATCGATGTTGTTTGGGAGGCAGCACTTCGTCATGGACTGCGCCCGGTGTAATTATTTATGGCGAGTGAATGTGACATGCTTCAGATGAAATCAGGTAAAGAAAAGCCGTGAAGTCCTAGCTCGCTGGTGTTTTTAAAACTATGAATGTTTGGTAAAATAAGGAGGCTGACTACGCCCCGTAGATGGTGAAAGAAAGTGATTCAATAGGAGATCCGACAGGGCATATATCTAGGCTGTCAGACTTGAGGTGGTTCAAGAAGACTATCTGTGTAAAAGCTTCCGTGCAACCAGGCGCATCATAACAAAAAGGTTCAAATGACATGTTTATAAATGGAGAACGAAATATAAATGCTGGCAAAGGCCAAGGGTTCAAATATTTTAATGTTCAAACTACGAGCAGAAAGGAAAAAAAATTGAAGTCTGACCAATGAAGATAAGGAGAAACTAGGAAATTCTTATGTAAGGGGAACCTCCAAATCTGACAGAACTTATGTGTAAATATGTGTTCTTTTCTCTCACCCGCGTGGCAGGCTCAGCAAGCAAAAGCGATAACCTCGTGAACAAAGTGAACAAAGATTTCACATGGGAGGCAAACAACATTTCACATGTGGGACTAAAAAAGAAAGCCTCTTGAAAGCCTAGTGCAACGCCCATTTGACGAATAAGGGGAGAAATAACAAATTTCCGTGACTTATTCCACAATAAAAAGTGAAAGATAAAAAACAAGCTCAATGACATGCGCATCAGATTGGGTCAATGTTGAAACTTGGCTTGTGTTAGACATTTCCTCATAATGTCTACAAGTTCACTATGTTTTCTAATCTTCATGATAGAAATATCTCCAACTACAAAATGGTAATATACATCAGTATTCTTTGTATGTCCATGAGATTTTCAACTACAAAAGAAACTTTAACATACATAATTCATCTAATAAATTCTTTTGCAACACCCAAATGTCCTGAAATAAATGAATAAGCCGTAATGTTTCTCCTACTGTAAGTAATGACCCTACTAGCTCCAAGAGAAATCTAGAGTGACCATGAAAAATAAATCTATGATACCATTGTGTATGGACCTATTGCAATGAAAAAATAAGATCCCTCCCATTAGATCCACAAAGTCTTATGGATAATTTACATCTAATTGCACTAACTCATTGTTACATTAGGCAATCATATCAAGAATACATCAAAGAGATTACTAAATTTTACCATGAGATGGAAGACATTTATGTTGTCCACTGTGACAAAAAAGTGCCAAGAGGCAGTAAAAAGTTGAACCCCTCAGAGATTAATTGAAGCCTCTCCATTAAATCACATTCTTGGGATTGAGCACAAACTTGGAAGATTGTAATTTCTTGATCCTAATAAGGTTTATTAGTGTCTCATTTTTAGGATCATATCTTTCAAATACCTTGGTTCATAAGGTCGAAAAAGGAAAGGCATGTACATGTGCACTAATGCAAAGTCTATTAGAAAATATGGAGAGTATGACATGGGCATGAAGAATTTTTTGCATAGATAGTGTGAAAAGGCCTATAGACTTAATTGGTCTTTTTAGGTCCACTTTTTATATCTCTCTTGTATGGTCCTCTCTTCCTTTATATAAGAGGGAAGTCATTCTTTGTTGTTCAAACATTCTAGAACACTAGGTTGCTCATAGGGCTTATTAATATTCATTTATTTTAACTACTACCACCATTGCATTTCTTGCTCTTATTCATT
This sequence comes from Lemna minuta, assembly GCA_024174645.1. Classification (NCBI taxonomy): domain Eukaryota; kingdom Viridiplantae; phylum Streptophyta; class Magnoliopsida; order Alismatales; family Araceae; genus Lemna; species Lemna minuta. The sequence continues at coordinate 18,386,238 of CM044104.1, forward strand.
TCCGATGTATACCACTTTTCTAATTTCGAGTGGACCTTGAAATCTATTTCTTGGTTCATGTTCACATATTTGCGCAAAATTCACATTAAGATTCATGCTTATATTTCAGAAGAATCTTTTCACATTTTCCTAACACTTTTCAAATCATCATTTTCAAGTGAAAATCAGTGACCACATTCTTGTTTAATGTAGAAATCTTTTGGAGTTTTTGAATTGTCAATTTTGATAACCCGTCATTATAAAATTGAGGTCATCAACCTCTTACTCATTAAGATTCTTATGAAGAGCTTTGATTTGTTAAGAGTAGAGGGGATCAAAGGCCATCATCATCTCAAACTTGGTGAATGTTTTTTTTTTCTAGAAACCCTTAAAGCTTATTTGCAGCATGTCATCTCAACCATCTATTATTAGAGATCCAACAACCTAAATTTGTCACCCCTTATTTTTTTTTTAAAATAAACATTAAGACACTCATTTATTAGGAATTAGTGGACCCTTTCTCCCAATTTATTGGCTCCTATTTACAAAGTTGTCTTAGTGGGTCTCTCAATACCAACAAACCCTAAAATCAAATCTCCCTAGCCCGATTTGCTTAGCAAGACTACTCTATCCCCTTATTTTTTTGGCCTAACTAATGGCCCATTAAGCAGAAAAAGGTTTATTTTCAATAACTTGACATTAATAGTTTCATTTAAATGTATATTTAAGTGAAGAACAAGCCATAAAAATCAAAAAATATATTGGTGACTATTTTGAAGCCCAAAATCAATTGTACAATATTGAGCCACCAAAATTCTCCCATCTTAGGGAAAATTCTCTTATCCAACATTGATAAATAGAGGGGGTTTACCGCAATTTTGGAAGTGATTACAAGTGAGGGTATTAGGGAAAGTTTGGAGTCTCATCTAAAAAATGGTGACAAAGATGCAAAAAAATAAAAATCAAACGATTTTTCCAAAAAATCAAAGGGGAGGGGCTGATAACTGACGAAGCGAATTCGCAAGGTCATTGAAAACACGTGGATACACGTCAAAATATTGACTAGAATCATCAATTTTAAAGATTAATTATGAATTGAATAGTATAGAGGTGAATAAGGATCGAATTCATAGAGAATTAAGGTATTTTTGATGTATTATTTGAAATTTGATCAAATCGGACAATGAAATGAAGTGAGCAGTTAGGGATTTTGATAATTTTAGAAAGATAACTTGAAATCGAATCCATAGAATCAAAAATTTCAGAATTTGGATCTAGATTCACAGAGAAATTGACGAGCAAAGTTTAGAGAGAAATTCGGATCGCGAAGAGAGATAATCAAAATCAAAACCGAAATTGACTAAATCTACGATTTGAAATTGAAATATAATGTTATAGGAAGAAAGATTTGGGACAAAAAAATGATTTCTAACCCAAGATAGCGCTCAAATTGATCCATTTGCTTGCCGGATCAAAGGCTTTTAATTCCACGAATTCGAAGACGATCGTTGGCATTTAAGAATTGATTTCTCCCTATTCTCTCAACGAAATCTCACTTTCAAACACTCCTTGGATGCAGAAATTAATCTTGAAGTGAAGGGAAGCAAGAGATTCAAGGATTGTGGTGTCTAAACAATTTCATTACTCCAAAAACCGAATAATGATTAACATCGTCAAAGAACATCTCAATTTATATGGAGAATTGGTTATAACCGTTGGATCGACATTTTAATATTTGATCGACGGCTCTGATGTAACGCATATATATGAATCGTTATGCTGAAATCACATTCGTTAGATCAAAGATGGATTGCTGAGGTTTTGCCATGTCGCACGTGAAGAAGGAACGCGTGAAATGCTCGCCATCTGATCTTGATCTAACGCTCCAAATGCATTTTGTCGATTTTAATCTCAGCCTATATAACTCTTGAGATGAATATCTGAGATTAAATTATTTTAAAATGATTCACCGACGAACAGAGTGAGCCACGTACCCCTTCACTTAAGTGATGATTGGCGAGTTCAATTAAATTGTGTGATCGGACTTTCACACGACGTCATAAAAATAGAAAAATAGTCCCACATGACAAAAAATCAGAAGAATCAACACATATATAAGGTATGTGTACATAATGAGATAGCAGAATTCTTGAAAAGGGTGCTATCTCATTATTCATACACACACATGCCCACACACACACACACGCACTCACACACGCATGCACATGTACACGTGTGTGACAGATGACATTCCCATATGCCGCCATGTGGCACCACCGTTTTGTCTGCGCCACCTCAGTTGTCACGTAAGCTGCCATGTCAGCACGCGATTATAAAAATAAATCGAATTAAATTAATAAAAATTTTAGAAAAATCCCGAAAAATTAGAAAAATTTATAACTTTCAAAATATAACTCCAAATTAATCCCAATTTGTTTCATTAGATCAGAAATTAAATTATCTATCATTTTAAAAATGTAAATTCAATAAATAACAAGAGAATAAATTTTTATTTAAAAAATATACTCATTTCTTTAGAATTAAAAACTTAGAAAAATAAATGAAAGTATTAAAAATTATTTATCTTATTATTTAACATTAAAACCTAATTATAATCTCAAATAAAAGTAGATATAATCTAATCTTAAAAATATTTATATTAATTTATCATCATTATCCCTAAATTAGTACATTTTCATATTATAACTTAATTTTCATAGAATGATAGATAAACACTAGAAAAAATATGATTACATGCATTAGAATAAAATGTTTTATCCCTTAATTTGCATTAATAATCATATATTTTTATGTCTAATTTACATGTTATCAATAACATACAATCTACACATGTGATTATATAATTATTGACGTGAATTAAAGTATTAAACATTTAATTCGTATGCATGTTATCATATTTTGAGTGCATATCTATCATTCTTTGAAATTTTAAGCTATGATATCGAAATGATCTATTTTTAGGGATAACCATAAATAATTAAAGAGATATATTTGATATTAGATTATTCCCATTTTATATTTGAGATTATAATTGAGTTTTAATGTTAAATAATAAGAGAAAATATTTTTATATACACTCATCTATTTGTTTTGCTTTATTTTTTAAAAGAAATGAGGGTATTTTTTAAATAAATATTTATTCTCTTGTTTTTTTATTAAATTTACTTTTTATAATGATAGATTATTTAATTTCTGATCAAACAAGACAAATTGAGATTAATTTGGAGTTATATTTTTAAAGTGAATTTTCTAACTTTTAGGAATTTTTTAAGAATTTTTTTGAGATTAATTTTGATTTATTTGGATTTATTTCAATTTTTAAAAATTAAAAATATTATTTTTATATAGGGTGCTGACGTGGTAGCTGAAGCGGTGGGTGAATGACATGTCACCATGTGACGATGTGTGCACGTGCCTAGTGAGTGTGCGTGTGTGTGGGTGGGCATGTGTGCGCATGTGTGCACATGAGTGATTAATAGGTTAAGCATCATTTTTAAATTATAAGCTAGACCTACTAAACACGCACTAATTATATACCCGTCATTGTGCCTTGATTTTTGTCATGTGGGACTATTTGTGTTTCTTTTTATGCGCATGTGACGTGGTAAATTCTGGAGCGTGCGATCGTGTGAATCAATCAGGATCTTTGATTTTCACTTAAAGAGGAGGGGTATGTGCCGCATAATAGTTGGTTATCAAATCATTTAAAGATGACTTAATCTCAACCATTCATATGAGGAGTTATGACGGTTGAGATTAAAAGTGCCCAATGGACTCCCGTGGACACGTGTACATATCCAAAGCGTTTGATAAAGATTGAATGACAGGTGTTACTTGACATTTCTTCTTTATGCGCAACGTGAAAAAATTTGAGCACTCAATCTTTAATCAAATGTATATGACTTAATAGTAACAATTCACATCCAAGCGTTTCATATCAGACGTTGATTGAAGATGAAGAGGCACATCATTCTTGGATTTTGCCTATATATATGCATATTCTTGGATGATGTAAAGTATTCTCGGATGTTTCGAGCAATCGAAGTGTTTAGACATCTCAATCCTTGAATCTTTTGCTTTCCTCCTTTTTAGACTGATTTTCATATCTAAGGTGTGTTTGAAAGTGAGATTTCGTTGAGAGAATTGAGAGAATTCGGCTCTTGAACACCAGATTTTTATTTTTCAAAATGTGAAATGAAAAGCCTTGATCAGGCGATGAATTGGATCATTTTGAGCGTGAGTTCGGGTCGGATTACATGTTTTCTCCCTAATCTTTTGTCATATCATTAGAGTTCAATTTCGAATTGTAGATTAGTCAAATTTTACATAATTTCTCTGTTTTCTCTCTCTGTTCACAATTGATTTCTCTCTCTTAATTTTCCTCCTTGACTTCTCCGTGAATACTAATATGAATTGAGTGATTTTTTATTTCATGGACTCATCTTGAAGTCTTCTTTCTAAATCTACTAAAATCCCTAATTTCTCACCTCAATTTCTCATCCAAGTTAATCAAATTTGAAGAATACCTAAAAAATTCCCTATTTCTCCATAGATTCGACCCTTATTCACCATTATACTATTCAATTATTGATTAAAACATTGAATTGGTGAGTTTGAAAAGTTTTTTTACCTGCATTTGTGTGTTTTCAATAACCTCGTGAATTCGTATCGTCATGGGCAAAGCATAATCTTTAGGGGGAGGAGGCAAGGGGAAGGGAAATTAGAGAAGAGGGGGTGTGGTGGGTTGGGGGAAGAGAAATAGGCAAAGAAAAATTGGGGGAGTGAGGAGAGAGATAGAGGAAGGGAAAATCAGAGGGAGGGGGGTCGGGGAGGAGAAAAGGTGGGACAGGTGGGTGGTAAGGGAGAAGCAAAGTTAGGGTAACAAGAGGATGCAGAGGGGACATTGAGGAGGGGTAGTGAAGGAGAATTTGGGATGGGGGAGGGGGACAATGCCAAAATATGACGATGGTATTCGGGATCCATCACCCAATATATACTAGCATTTCAAGGAAGCTTGTCATCACCGATTGTTGACATGGTATGCCTTACCTAGATACCAATATCATGCATTGACATCAATGTCCATTCAAATTTTCCCAAATATCGAATATCAAGGAGTCCAATCTTGGATATTAGGACAGGTGACGAAAAGCAAACGCTTAAAACATTATGGAAAACCTTGCCCATCTTGTCAAGTGAGAAGGCTTAGTTAATCTAAGCTCACCTTTACCTCTTATTAGAATTTGACGTTGGATCAACCTTCCACAATTTTGATCAAAACATGTCATGCAATCGAATACATTGAATTACACATTCAAAACATCAAGGCACCAAGAATACATTAAAATCTAGATGATCTTATCATCTAGTTTCTTTGGGAAAACAAACTTACAAGCTTCATTTGAAGGAGTTGTTGAAGTTATTCAAGTGTCCAAGCTCTAGTGATATTCACATGATTTTTGGACGGTTAAATCTCCTTTTTAAATATCTTCACCAAGAAAGAGAAAGAGAATAAATGAGAGAATTCTTACAAGGCTTATATAGGGCCATTATCCCCCCTAATTATAGACATTTGATATATATATATATATATATTTGTTTTTTTATAAAAACCCTCATAATTATGTCTATTTCTATCAATATCCATAGACCTTATGTGTGTGACCTCTAAGTCTATATATCTCATTAGTTAATAACTATGTAGACCCAATAACACCTTATTGGTCAACCTTTATTAATTATATATATTAAAATATATATTAATTAATTAGAGATCAATTTCACTTAATCGATAGGTTAGGATATGGTTAATTGTCAAACTCTAATTAATTATTTAAGTTGGTACTCATGCATGAAGGAAATCATCAAGAACTCCTATGCTATTTCTATTAACTTGGCCAAGGATTTTATCGCATATCATTCCTTGATTATATCTCCTTAAATATTAAGGGCAAAAAATCTCATCTTGACTACACAATCATCTTAGAGGATTTTAAGTTGTATCTAATATATGAAGTTTTAGAGATCTTGTTGTGGAATCGAGAGAGATGAAGAGAGCGAGGAGATGAATTCGGGAGAGAGATGACGAGAGTGAGAATTAAAAAGAAGAAGATACAAGGCCATATCTATAGGCCGAGAAGGCTTATTGGGCCTCTAATGATATTGGGCCTCTCACACTTGTTACTGAGGATTTGAAAGTCATAATCAAAATAGGGTCATCTATCTAGAAGATATCTTTGGTATCTTAAGTCAAAGGGCCACACACACAAGTAGGACATGAATCAACCTGACTAAAAGTTAAGTATAATACTATTAAGCGATTCATATAGATCAATTCACTGAACTCTTTCTCTAAAGGGCACACATTGATGACTATAGGATCAACCATGCTCATCATATGAGTAAGATCAAATGCACTATTCTTTATGAATAATTTAATATCCTTCTCGAATATCTCACAAATAGGAATGTATAGAATGCATTTTTAAAAACAAGTGATCATTATATTATGATCTCATCATAATTTACCTAGTCCGTGCATATACTCATTGACTTTATTACAAGCATCACATAAGAATGACATTTAATAGATTTCATTTCAATGAACATAAATGAGACATATAGAAGTGTGATTGGCTTACATGCTACATACTATCCATCACTCTTTCAAATGTTCTTTATGTCCCAAATTTTCTTATAGATATTCTTTATATTAGTGTCATTATTAGCTCCCTTCATTGTTATGTTATATTTCTCCCTTTTCATGTATCTTTCAAGATATTAAGAGAGGAAAGAGGACTTTGGGTGTGAGAATGACCATAACATTTATTGGCATCATTGACTACTTTGGTAGACTCCTCCGTACCTTGGCTTCATTAGGTTGGACATCCATACAATTCTAGATTTTATGACACTCTTCCACTGACTTAATTTTCTTCATTTGAGATTGAGTCTATCAATTAGGGAAACATCATTCTGCATCTTATAAAAGACTTGGTTTTGTCAAAAGCATTTCAACTTTTGAATTGGTCTAGTATGTCTAATGGGATCCCTCTTGCACCATTTTTATTCTTGGTATTTTGTATTATGTTGTATTTTTTAAAGAATGCACCAATGTTCTATCCTTTATTAATTATTTTCTCAAAAACCTTCTCTCAATATTCTATCATCATTCAAATTCTTTGAACTAATAATTTAGTTCAATATTTCTTAGGGTTGTACATGCGAAAGATTATTCATCCATGAGTCTCGTATGGATAAACGATTAAATATCCATAGTAATCAATGACTGTAAGGTTCCCCAGAGTTCTTATATACTCCATATCTCTCATAATACGTGACAAAACTTGGGACCCAATGGGATGACAACTTAGCTTATCGATTAGGTTAAGTCAATCATTAATCAATTAATCTATATATTAATATAGATAATTAATAAAGGTTGAAAAATAAGGTTTTATTGGGTTTACATAGTTATTAACTAGTGAGATATATAAACTTAGATGTCACATACATAATGTCTATGGATGTTGGTAGATATAGACATAAATATGAGGGTTTATTATAAAAACATCACATATTAAATGACTATAAATAGGAGGAGAATGACCACAACTCAAGGTGCCTATGCAAGCCTTGTGAGAATTATCTAATTTCTTCTCTTTATCTCTTGGTAAAGAGCTTTGAAGAGGAGATCCAATTATTCGGAGATCATGTGGATACTGCTAAAGGTTAGACACTTGAATAGCTTTAAGAACACCTTAAAGGGAATACTGTAAGTATGTTTTCTCACACATACTAGATGATAGGATCATTGGTTCTTGGTAACTTAGTGTTTTAAATATCTAATTTTATATATCCGTGGCATTCGATATTTTGATCAAAATTTTACAAGACTTATTGACCTCAGATCCCAACACTCTTAGTGGTATTCTTTATCAAATCACATCTAGTCATATCATCTACTTGACATGATTCTCACTTTGATGATAGAGCTATGAGTCCCATGCTACCTTTGGTTTGATGTCATTTTAAATTCTATCCATGGACTAAATAAACTTTCATCCTTACCCTTTGGTGGCGAGGTTCCCCTTCGCCATGTCCACCCTGAGATTGACATTTTTCCCTTATCACCTTGAGTCTTAAGGTGTGTGACATTCTCCCAAAGAACAATACACCAAATTCTCTCAATTATCTTCTCATGACCTTAAAGTTGTATTTTTCAAATAAGCTAGAAAAAAAGATATTGTTTTGTGAAGATCGAAAGCTTGTTAAGCCTTCAAAATTTCAATTTAAAATTCAAACATGAAGCACCATATAATGATGGTCTTATCACCTAGTGCAGATCAAAGTCAATGCTTACAAGGTTCCTTGGCAGAACTCTTCAAAGTTGTTCAAATATCTCTCCTCTAGAAATATTAGCACTATCTCTAGAATATTAGATCTCTTCTTGCATTATCTTTTTCAATGTTTCTTTGGATCCTTGAAGATCTCCTCATTATCTAATCTAATTAGATCAACATGAAAGAGAAAAAGAATATAAGAGAGGGATATAAGATGTTGAGGGGGGACATAATCCTTAAGGCTTGCATGGGTGACAAGAGGATTCTATAAGGTCATTGAATACACGCAGAGGCATGTCAAAACATATTCCAAACTTACCAATTTTAATAAATAATCGCTAATTACATAGTATAACGGTGAATAAGGGTCCACTCCACAAAGAATTAATATATTTTTAGGTATTTCTTCAAATTTGATCAAATCGGATAATAAATTGAGGTGAGAAATTAGATATTTTAATAAATTGATAAAGATAACTCAAAGATGAATCCACATAATCAATAATCACTTGATTTGGATCAAGATTCATGGAGAAATCAAAAAGCAAAATTTAAGTAGAATTTCCAAATGCGAAGAGAGAGAAAACTAAAATAATTTCTAAAATTATCCTAATGTACGATTCAAAATTGAAATATAATGTTTTAGGAAGAGAGAACAGGAGAAAAAAACTAATTCTAACCCAAGATAGTGCTCGAAATGATCCAATTGATCGCTAGATCAAAGGCTTTTCATTTTGTGATTTCGAAGACGATCGTCGTCATTCAAGAAGCGATTTCTCCTTATTCTCTTCACAAAATCTCACTTTCAAACACTCCTTGGACGCGGAAATTGATCTAGAAAAGAGGAAAAGCAAGACATTCAAGGATTGAGATGTCTAAACAGTTTGATTACTCAAAACACCCTTGAATGCTTTACATCGTCGAAGATGATGTCTATTTATACGCTAAATTGGACGTGGTCGTTGGATTTGGCTCTTCATATTCAATCAATGACTCAAATGAAATGCTTGGAGACAAATCATTGCCATTAATTTGCATCCGTTCGATCGAAGATGGAGCGCTCAGATTTTTCCATGTTGCGCGTGAAGAAGAAGCATCCCTTGATCGCATCTGTTTGATCGTGAATCGACACCTGAGATGTCGCCACGCGTCCACCGAAGTCTATCAAGTGCATTTAATCTCAGCAGTAATAAATCTTCGGATGAAAGGCTGAGATTAAATTGTTTTAAAACAAATCGTCACCCAATCAGAGTGCACCACGTAGCCCCTCACTTAAGTGAAGATTGATGATCGCGATTTGATTCATGCAATCGCACACTCCAAATTTTGCCACATCACCTGCACATAAAAATAAATAAAAATAGTCCCACATGAAAAAAATCCAAGTAAACATATGAGTATATAAGGAATAAGAGATTTGTGAGTTAGCAAAATTTTTGAAAAGGGTGCTTAATCTCACTAATCACACACGCGCACACGTACGCACACACAAGCGAATACACGAACAAACGTGCATACACACATGGGCAGACAAGCATACGTGTGCGTCACGTGGCATGTACATACGCCATCACGTGGCGACCTGTTTTTGCCATCACCACGTTAGCTGCCACGTTAGCACGCGATATAAATATAATTTCCAAGAAATTAGAAATTTCATATATTTCCAAATATAACTCCAAATTAATCCAAATTTTTCTTGTTTGATAAAAAAATAAGTAATCTATAATTATAAAAATTTAATTTAAGAAATAACAAGAGAATACATTTTATTTCAAAAATACACTCATTTAATTTAAAAAATAAAGTTTAGAAAAATAAATGTGTATAAAATTATTTTTCTCTTATTATTTAATCATTAAAATCCAATGATAATCTCAAATATAAAATGAGAATAATCTAATCTTAAATATATTTATTTATTTATTTATTTATGATTATCCCTAAAATAGTACATTTTGAGATTATAACTTAACTTTTCATAGAATGATAGATATACACTCAAAACATGATAATATGCATAAGAATGGAATGTTTTATGCCTTCATTTGCATTAATAATCATATAATTTCCTGTATAAATTACATGTTATTATTGGGCGCCCATTCTTTATTCATTATCATCTAGCTTCTAAAAAGTTTATAAAAACCATCATAAATATGTCTATATCCACCAACGCCCATTGAACTTATGTGTGTGATCCTCTCAATGACTCTATTGACTCAATTACTCTATTAATTCAATAAAATTTATTGGTGACCTTTTTACCAATACTCCTCATGATTAGTATTCATCATTGTCAAAGTATCTTCTATATTTTTTGTCATTTCAAAATTCAAAATCACAAGGCACCATCACTCTTTTTGTAGAAAAAAACCAAAATTTTCACATTAAAACTCTAATCTCCTTTGATGGCACATCATATGGGCCATTGATTTGAAGATCAAACAAGCATAGTTGTTGGTAAAAACTTTTTTTAAAACTCAATTTAGATCTTGGTATCACGTGACCTAAACTTTTTAGTATCTCCTAATGGATCCAAGAGAATAGATCCTTTACAATAGGTTTGCTTAGAGGCAGGACAAACCCAATTCATACCTTGCCTAATCTCTTAGTGTGCCTAACCAATGTTCCATTATGAAAGAAACAAACAGAGGGGTTTTCATTCATTTTGGCCATAACTTCCTTATTTTCACTCAGATTTTAGTGAAAATATTTTTGTAAAATCATAAAAATGCAGATATAAGACTATTAATAACTTGTTAGATATAAGTTTATTTGTTTTTAATGAACTCCTAAAGCAATAAAAAAGGTCTTGAAGTTCCTTTGGTCAATTTCCGTGTACAGTAGGATTCCTTACTTTATTCTAGATCTAGTATTAATAATTTCATACAAAGGTATAAGAGAAACCAAAGTTATAAGAATTGAAGTCAATTTCATAGTCTTCTTCTTGGGAAATATTTTTTAAAATATATAAGGTATTATACAAGGTTTGATTATCAAGATTGATGGATTCTTATTTTTATAGCTTTTGTTGTGTTTGATATGATATTACTCTATGATTTTGGAGTTACATTATATCGTAATAAACAAGGAAATCATCAATTTCAAAATGGGATAAGTTAAAATGCATCATGGAGGAAAAAATGGGTTTAATTTTCCTTTTTGAAAAGTGCACTATTGGAAAACCAATGAAAAATGCCATAATTTTGTCATAAAATAAAGCCAATAGAACAGTGTTTAGCAAAATCAAGGAAACCTGTCTACAGAGCCAATATGTAATTAAAAAAACTCCAGGAAGCACTTGAAACAAGTGAAATTAGAAAGCGTGTGGATTCCAAAAACATACTGGAGAGAAAGGAAAGATGTACCTAACATCTTATCTAGGATACCTGCAGCCAATTCATCAATTATCTACTTGATGTTCATCGAACGAAGGTTAAATATTAAAAAAATAGTTTTGTGGGGCAACCAAAACTACCAAAAGACAAATAGTCTTTCTTTGGTTTTTATTTTCTTTTCCATTTTCAAGAAATTTCAGATAATAACATAGAAGTCATTGAGATATACTCTATGCAAAGGAAACATAAATCCAATACCTTACAAAAGTCAAGGTTCTTTCACTCCAATGATGTATGGTAGGGTTTCAATATGAGACAGTGACGGCAGTATTACAGGGGAAAATGAAGGCGGCAGTTCTGAGGGAAACAATGATGTAAAAGACGCATCAAAAACTGTCAAAAACCATGATCCCGGGAAATGAAACCTACGGAAATTTATAAAGGCCTACCAAATGATGTGGAGATGATCTTGTCGAAAATGTTGATTTCTAACAGGAAACTTTGGGATGAAAAAGTTACCTCGTCCCAAAAGCTACGTTGGCATGGCGAGCGTGTGCTTGAGAAGTTTGAACCTGCTTTTTTCATTGGTCATGTTTCCAACAAAGTTTCGCTTGGCAATAATGACCTAACGCAGCCTGACCCAAGAAAAGTTGCTTGAAAGGTATAACGTGATGAGTTACATGAATGAAGTAAAGGCCAATCAATGACGTGCAGACTGGACTTCAGTTCTTAACATGACACTTAATGATGAACATTGCTTCGAGATTAGATTCATTATCCACAAACCATCTTCGAAGCCCATTTTATCAAGATGAATGATGCACAATAAAACTGATTTCGAAAATGGTTGATGGTTGAATCTTATCTTGAACCCTGAGAGCTACTAGATACGCTTCCTGTTCCTGCTGCTGAGGCAGTTCTATCTCCCACCTGCAAGAATTACCTTCCCATTTCCGCAGATGTACTCGACTGCTCTGAGAAAAATACAGATTCTTCTTCAAACAGCGTGTACTTTTAAGGTCTTTCCTCTTGTCCGCTGGCTTGACTGAAGTCTTTGGATCTTCTCCACTGACTTGACATTTCTGGATTCCATTCATATCGTATGGTCCTCTGTATTCCATGTGAATTCTATTCACATCCCATTTTTACTTCAAACGGTTCCAAAGCCTCCCACCCTTTCTCTCTCTCTTTTTTATAAAGAGCATAGCAAGAGCAAGAAGTGCTTCGAATTCTCCTCTTCCTCTTCTTCTTCCCCGGTTGGCATGGCGACCCTCCGTAATAACCTTGCAGTCTTTTCCCTTCTCGCGAGCCTGGTTGCTTCACTTCTGGCACCCTCACTTTGCGAAGAGATCACTGTATTCTGGGGTCAAGGCAACAATGCAACCGAGGGAACCCTCACGGACACCTGCAACAGCGGCCGGTACAACTTCGTCATTGTTGGTTTCCTCAGTGAGTTTAGCCAGGGCCGGGCCCCAGTGCTCAACCTCGCCGGGCACTGCAACCCCGTTGGCGGGGCTGTGCCAGCGTGAGAGACGGTATCCGCGCCTGTCACGCTGTCGGCGTCAAGGTCCTCCTCTCCATCGCCGGCAGCACTGGCAGGTACGACCTGGACTCTCTCGAGGACGCCACCATCGAGCAGGGCAACGGTCTTCACCACGGGGAGCTCGCCCAGGCGCTCAAGAACCTGAGCCAGGCAGCGAATGTTGGTTTCTTGCACACGAAACCTCTCACGCTCACACGAAAAAGAAAAATTGATTTTAAAAAAAAAACCTGAGCAGGGCATTTCATCGAGCATCTACTAAAAAAAAACTAAGGAAAACGCTATAACGAACATAACGGATTTGTGCTGACTTGGTCTTCTAATCTTCGTTAGAACTCCTGCAATCCGACGGTCACGCTTTATTGCTGATAACACTTCTCCAATCTTCATCCTAGCCCTTCACATAAGATCTGATGATTCATATTACACCCCTCAAACTCCCCTTTAACCTGTTTCATCTCTGATGATCGTAACACCAATTTGTGCACGAAATTCACAAAATTTTGTTTTTCCGAACAGCTAAGTGAACAAATCTGCCAATTGGGCTTCTGTTTTCACATACTCAAATTTAATGAGTCCCTCTTCAACACAATCTCTTATGAAGTGGTGCCTTGTATCAATATGTTTGCTGCGACTATGATGAACAAGATTTTTTGTTAAATCCAGAGCAGACTTATTGTCCACTAATATCTTTACTGGATTCCCTTTAAAAAACACCAAATAATTGATCAGACGATATACCCAAAGGCTTTGACTAGCTGCTGATGAAGCAGCAATATACTCTACTTCACATGTTGATAGAGCCACCAAACGCTGTTTAACTGTATTCCAAAGTAATTGGAAATCCTCCCAAGAAGAATTTCTGCCCAGATGTCCTCTTCTTGTCAATTACATCTCCAGCAAAGTCATTATCACTTTATCCAATGATCTTTAAATCCTTGTTTCCTTTCTTGTATGAAAATCCAAGATTCTCAATTCCCTTCAAATATCTGAGGATTCTCTTTGCTGCTAAGAGCTGTTCTGAGTTTGGTTTATCCATAAACCTGCTCAGATAGCTAACACTATAGGTTAGATCGGGCCTGGTATTCATCAAATACCTAAGACTTCCAATTAAGCTCCTGAAATTAGTTGAACAAACTTGTTCCCCTTCTCCGTCCTTCTGCACTTTCAAATGTACTTCTATGGGTGTTTTTGTCGTATTGCATTCACTCATCTTGAAATTTTTTAGAATGTGTCTTGTATACGTCATCTAGCTCAAATAAATGCTCCATGTGGATTGCTTGATCTCGATCCCAAGATATGAGTTTAACAGACCTAAGTCTACCATCTCAAATGCTCTCATCATTGCTTCTTTAAATTTTTTGATATGTACTTTACTTGCACCCATGATGACTAAATCATCCACATAAAATCCACCAAGAAGTTTAGTTTTCTCACTCCCCTTATGATATAAAGTTGTGTCAAGTTTACTCTTAGAAAAACCAAGATCGAGCATAATCCTATTGAGCTTTGCATTCCATACCCTGGGTGCCTGCTTGAGACCATACAGGGCCTTCGTGAGCTTCAGTACAAAATTTTCTTTACCCTTGTTCACGTACCCCTCAAGTTGTAAACATAAATGTCTCTTCAATAACTCCATTCAGAAATGCAGATTTAACATCTAAATGATGTAAAGACCAATCAAACAGAGCTGCTATCTGGTAACATGCTAATTAATCATACAAATACATTATTAGTAATGTAAATTAAGGCATAAATCATTCCATTCTAATGCATGTTATCATATTTTTTAGTGCCTATCTATCATTCTATAAAAAAATCATTATAATATCAAAATACAGTAATTTAGGGTTAATTATGATGAATTAAAGATAAATAATTTTATAACCCATCTTTACTTCAGATTATAATTTTCTTTAGGTTAAATAATAAGAGAAATAATTTTATATACACTCATATATTTTTTCAAGTTTTAAAATCTAAAAGAAATGAGTGTATTTTTGAAATATAAATTTATTCTCTTGTTTTTTTTTATTAAATTTGATTTTTTATAATGATATAATTTAATTTCTGATCAAATGAAAAAATTTTGATTCATTCGGAGTTATATTTTGAAAGTTATGATTTTTCTAATTTTTAAGGATTTTTTTTGAATTTTTAGTGAATTTTTCAGGATTTTATGAATTTTTCTAAATTAAAAATTGATATATCTCACAGTATGCCTTTAATTCTTTTGACAAGATTTCGCCACCACGATCACTTCTTGCACACTTCAATTTTGTCCTCGTCTCTACTTCATCCATTACTTTGAATTTTTTAAAACTATTTAAAGCTTCTGCCTTACACGCTAGTAGAGAAATTCACATATACCTTGAAAAGTCATCAACAATGAAAAGGAAATAATATTTACCTCCTAGTGTTGATGGTTTGATTGGCCCATATGGATCCATATATGCACCAACTCAAGAGGCTTTTGAGCTCTAAAGACTTATGACAGAAATGGAGATCTCGCATGCTTTCCTGACATAAACGTAGAGCACAGTTCCTTGGGCATTTTAATGTCAGGTAAGCCTCTTACCAATCCTTCCTTTATCATACTGTTCAGAGTATGAAAGCTCAGGTGACAGAATCTCCCATGCCACAACTAGGCTTCATCTTCTCTTGACATATGAGATTTCTCACTTTTAATAAGTCTCATCTAATACATATTTCCTTGAGTTTTCTTTGTCTTGGTCAACAGCTTGCCCTTCTTGTCACGAATTGTTAAATATCCTTCACTCAATGATGTTTTATGATAACATGCTAATTAGACATGATAAAACATGATTATTGATGCATATTAAGGTATCAATGATTTCATTTCTATGCATGTTATCATATTTATGCGTATTTATCTATCATTCCATGAAAAAGTCATTATAATCTCAAAATACTTTAAATTAGGGTTAAATATGATGAATTAAAGATAAATAATTTTATAACCCATCTTTATTTGAGATTATAGGTGTTTTTGAAGTTAAAATAATGAGAGAAATCATTTTATAAACATTTATTTAAATTTTCTTAAGTTAAAATCCTTAAGAAATAAATATAGTTATGAAATGGAAATTAAAACTCTCATTATTTATTAATTTTAACTTTTTAGAATAATAGATAATTAAATTTCAGATCAAATGAAAGAAATTTGGATTAATTTGGAGTTATATTTTAAAAGTTATGAATTTTATAATTTTTAGAGATTTTTTCAGATTTTTCTGAATTTATTTTTGAGTTTAAATCGTTTAAAAGAATTAAAAAAAGAATAAAAAGGGGGTTTATTTTCACGCGGGACCACGTAGGCATGGTTGTTCTGTTCGCATTGTTGAATATGTGCGAATTTGTGCAAATTTTCTGAGTGTTTTTTTCAAAAGAGATAAATTCTCTCTTCTTCCCTTCTTCCCTTCTCCCCTTCTTCAAGTTCTCCTAAACCCGAGTTCTCTCTCTCTACTGACGATATCGGATATCCTGAGTCCTCTTCTGCTATTAACATCGAAATCATGGGCGATCTTTGATAACATGCAATCTTAACATGATAAAACATGATTATTAATGCATATTAAGGCATAAAACATTCCATTTGTATGCATGTTATCATACTTTGAGTGCATTTCTATCATTTCATGCAATTTTATGTTATAATCTCAAAATACGTTAATTTAGGGTTAATTATGATGAATTAAAGATTAAAGATTTTATAACCTATCTTTACTTGAGATTATAAGTGTTTTTCAAAGTTAAATAATGAGAGAAATTATTTTTTATAAACATTCATTTAATTTTCTAAAGTTAAAATCTTAAAGAAATGAATATATTTTTGAGATAAAAATTAAATCTCTTGTTATTTAAATAAGTTGACTTTTTGATAATGATAGATAATTGAATTTCAGAGCCAATGAAAAAATATGGATTAATTTAGAGTTGTATTTCGAAAGTTATGAATTTTCTAATTTTTAGGGATTTTTCTGGAATTTTTCCGATTTAAAACGTTTAAAATAATTAAAAAAATGATAAAAAGGAGAATGATTTTCGCGCGGGTCCCACGTGGGTACAACGTGGCACGCAAGGCCACGTGGCAGAGCCACGCGGGCCCACGCGAATGCCTACGTGGCGCATGGGTGACACGTGGGCCTTATTTATATTTATATATATATAGTTGGGTTATAGTACATATAGTCTCCTGATTATCGGGAAAGATTTATTAACCCAGTAGTCTGTCGGATGTTATAAACTTGACCTGTTTCATTAATTTTAGCCGTGTGGGACTAATTCACACGACATTTTAAAATGCAGGCCACGTGGATCAACGATAGGCATAGGATCTGCGGCGCCCTGGAAATCCGCGCGTCGATCGCGTGGACGTGCAGACTGATGATCAATCATCGCGCACATGCTTGAATGAATTGGATTATAACGGCTGAGATGAAACGGTGGGGAGCTCATCTCGACCGCCCGATCGTGATCGAAGGGGCGCGATGCAAAGCGTTTTAAAAAGCATTTCAAACTGATCATCTGGAGCGTCCATCTGCGATCTGACGGCCACAATATATTCATAATGATTCGATTTGATGCATTTAATCCTGACTGTTGATGCGGATTAAACGCATCAATCGGACGATTACGCCCAATTCGCCTATAAAATGAGGCGTTCTTTGACTTTTGTAAGATATTCTTGGAGGATTTCATTTAATCGACCTATCTACATGCATCTTTCTTTGAATCTCTCACTTCTAATCTCTTCTAGACTCGATTTCGCGTCCACGGAGTGATTAAAAGTGAGATTTCGTCGATCGATCAAGGAGAATTTGTCTCTTGAACACCGATGTTCATGCTTGAGTTTGCAGAATGAATAGTCGTCAATCCGGCGATCAATTGGATCGATTTGATCGTTATCTCGGGTTATAAAACTTATTTTCCCTCTAATCTATCATCATGTATCATCAATTTTTAGTTTAGGATCTTAATTTAGCTTACTTTAGTTTTTAATTTCGATTTATGTTCTTCGTGATTTCGGAAATTTCATCCCAATTCACTCTTTGATTTCTCCACGATTACTAATCCAAATCGAGCAATTTTTGATTCCGTGGATGGATCTTTGAGTTATCTTTCTAAATCTACCATTTTTCTTAATTTCTCACCTCAATTCATCGTCCAATTTGATCAATTTCCAAAAGATATCTCAAAAATACCTTAATTCCCTGTGGATTCGACCCTTAGTTACCATTATACCCTTCAATTCGATACATTTTCATCAAATTGGTAAGTTTAGAATTATTTTTGACGCGATACCGTGTGAAATCAATGACCTCGCGGTTTAGTAAAATCAATTGATGAATTTCATTAACGTTGACTTGCGAATTGTTTCTTCATCTTCTTTGTAAGGTCCTGTTTAGGTTTAGAAATTACTCATATTCCATGATTGAGTGAAGGCCCATGAAATTAGATTTTTCCAACAGATCAATATTTTGTTTTGAGGCAAGAAAATGGTCCTTGCTTGAAGGAAATTCAAGTAAAAATTTGAACTTGTCGGCAATAAAACAAGTCTCCCGGCAATTCAAAGATCCAAACAGTAACGGAGATAAAACGAATGCAGCGTTCGGAGTCCCGTGAACAAAGTCAACTTCCTACTATCAACCTACTCGCTAGCCACGGTGGGCTGATGTCTCTTGTTTTACCTCATGTCATTGCGAGGTTGACCTGCAGAATAACATTTCATGATTGTCCGGAGGAATCAACAATTGGACGACCAAATCCGTTGAGTAAAAGATTCGTCCCCATCAGAGTAACTATGACCAGAGCATCATTTGGGCGTTGACCCATAGCTTCACAAAACGAAATCCTCATTTGGGGTTCACTCGGACCATAAATCGCATCGCGAATCATTCCAAAAACATTACGATTCGACAGATGCTTTTTACAAACATTTTTCAAGATTTTAATTGGGTTTTAAAGATGTGCCATTTATAGTAGCACTTACATCTTTATTAACTGCTTCTGATCAATCTTTTGCATGGATAGGATGGATATCATCATGGTTTGTGAAATGTTTTTAGTCATTATGCACTTTCACTCGAATTCCCATTTCTCATGATTTAAGAGTCAATTAAGTGTATTAAAGACATTTGACCTTTTTCGTAGTCATCCTGGATTTTTTTTTTTTGAATAAAAGTGGGAAGGGCACCCCGAGACGGAGCCCCCCCCCCCCCCCCCCAAAAAAAATTTCAAAACCGAATAAGTAAAGGTTTAGGTTCATATGTTTTTATCCAGCTGTGTACATCTGCGAAGCCTTTTATTTTGGAATCCTTACCTAGTTTAACATTCTTTATTGTCTTGCCTCCTCTTCAAATGGGTTTTTGTAAATTTTTATGGTGATCAAATAAGAGAAATGGCACAAGCCGGACGCATACTCTACAAACCACCATGTTTTCTGTGTTGAACATCCTTGAATCCCTAACTCTTTTACAATTCAATTTCTCTCTATCTATTCCAATAGCTTCTCTCTCAAAAATTCTTCTCTCTATCAATTCTTCTCTCAAAAATTCTTCGCAGAAATCTGATTAAGTCTTTAAAACCACATATTAGTTCTATTGAAGGATGTGTATTGATTGTAGAGCTATCATTAAAAGCATTTTTAGGTTCTCTTATATTTTTTTTGAATAATTAATTTCTTTGTCAAGTTTCTTTATTTTCTTTCCGAACTTTTTTTTTATTGATGCAAGGAGTGCAGGATGCCTTGACATCCTTTATCTCGTACATCTGCTGCCGATGAAAGGTCTTCATCGGCTGAGGGAAGTGTTGGCCAAAGCCAACCAAAGAAGTCGAGAAAGAATGAATGCACTGCACGGATACATTTCACACAGATCGAGCCAAAGATTTTTAGATGCAATATCGGCGGTGTGACTATAGAGCAAAATAAGTACAGTTGTAGCACGGTTCTATGGCGACACTTGAAAAATGAGCATCGTAAAGAGTATAATGAGTTGAGGGCACAAGAAGTTAGTGATGGATATTTTGTGGCCTATAAGCCAATCACATTTCCATGTATCTTGTTGATGTTCATTGAAATGAAATTTATTCATTGTCATTCTTGTGTGATGTTTGCAATGAAGTCCATGAGCATGTGCAATGACTAAGTGAATTATGATGAGATCATAATATAATGATCACTAGTCTTTAAACATATGTTCTAAACATTCCTATTCGTGGGATATTCGAGAAGGACATCGAATTATCGAGAAATAATAACACTATCTAATCTATCTCATATGATGAGTATGGCCGATCCTATAGCCATCGGTGTGGAGACACTAAGGATAGATAGTGGGTGCTCTTTAGAGAAAGAGTTCACTGAATTGATCCGTATGAATCCCTGAATGGTATTATACCTAACTGTCAATCAGGTTGATTCATGTCATGGTTGTGTATTTGGTCCTTTGACTTGAGACACCAAAGACATCTTGTGGATGGATGATCGTGTTTTGATTATGACATACAAATCCCTAGCCACGGGATATCTAAAACGTCATATATTGGATACGAGATGAAGTCCACGAAGATGATTGTGTGATCAAGATGGGATCATCCACCCTCAGTATTTGAGGAGATTGACTCAAAGGAATCAGATACGATGAAATCCTTGGCCAAGGTAGTAGAAATATCGAAGAAGGAGTTCTCAATGATTTCTACATGCATCAGTACTAACTTGAGTGACCGATTAGGGTTTGACAGTTGACCATACCCTAAGTCATTCATGAGTCTAATTTGGATGAAGGATTATACATACATGGTAATCAATGAAGGGAAGGTTCCATAAGTGAGTTCTTACATACTCCATATCTCTTAGAGTACGTGGTGTAGCTTGGCACCCAATGGGCTGGAAACTCAACCTATCGATTGGTTTAAATTGATCCTTGATTAATTAAGCTATATGTGGATGTGGATAATTAATTAAGGTTGACCAATAAGATGTTATTTGGTCTATAGAGTTATTAACTAGTGAGATATATGGACCTAGAGGGTCACACACATAAGGTTTATGGATGATGGTGGATATAGACATAATTATGAGGGTTTTTATAAAAAAAACTTCATTCCAAATGTCTATAAATAGGGGGAGAACGACCACAACTAAAGGTGCCCATGCAAGCCTTGTGGGAATTCTCTCCTTTCTTCTCTTTCTATCTTGGTGAAGAGCTTTGAAGAGGAGATCCAACTATCCGAAGACCATGTGGATACCTCTAGAGGCTAGACACTTGAATAGCTTCAAGAACTCCTTCAAGGAATCCCTGTAAGTATGTTTTTTCATACATATTAGATGATAGGATCATCTGTTCTTGGTGGCTTGGTATTTTGAATGTCCGATTCAATGTTTTCCGCCGCATTTGATGTTTTGATCAAAATTTTGGAAAGTTATCGACCTCATATCCCAACAGTTAGGTCCCCAAGCCAACCGCCAGTGGCTAACTACTTTGAGCGAAAAGTGAATACGAAACAATACTACACTGGTCGCACAACGGAGGACACAAAAGAAGAGCTTGTACGCTTCATTTGCCAGTCAGCCTCACCATGGAACATTGTGAGTAAAAAATACTTCATACAATTGCTTCGATTCATCGCACAGGAGAAGATATCCCTTCCATCGACAAGGGCCGTGAAGGCAAAAGCTTTTAACCTTTACGCAGAGTTGAAGACCAGCATTTGTGACCAATTAGAGAGTGTTGATCGACTGGCCATTACTCTAGATTGTTGGACGTCTGATAATCGAATTTAATTCATCAATCTCACAGTTCATTGGGTGGACACAGAATGGAAAATGTGTGAATTTATTCTTGGTATACGCCAGTTGGAGAGATCACACACTGGGGAGTGCTTGAGCGCTGCTGTGTTGGAGGTTCTTGTAGAATTTAATTTGAGCGCAAAGGTTTGTGCTATTACGATGGATAATGCTTCAAATAATTCAACAATGATGACTATATTAGAGCAAGAGTTGCGGCCAGTGAATTCACATTTTAGTGCAAAAAGACATGTCTGTTAGAACATTAGTTTTGACGTAAGCATTCCATCTTGAATTGTCATCTTGTCGCTTGTATGTTATTAATTTTACTCATTAATACATTATCTCTCCCTTGATTATTTTCCACTAATCTACTAATGTGTCCATGAAGATTTATCCTTTCAGGAGTTTACTGCCTCGTGAAGTCACAATCTTCAGTTATATAGTTTCATTTTTGTGTTCTATCATGCATATCCATTTATATAGTTTCATTTATAGATGCATAAACAAATATATATATATATATATATATATATAGAGGCCTGGTAATATATAGGCTCAGTATATATATATAAGCTTAGTATATCTATAGGCTTGGTAATACTATCATTTCATATAAATATCTAGTAGGGCATTATCATAATTACAGGTGCTTTCATCGAGTTACTTAAAGCGTTAGGTTTCCCGTCTCTAGGGTTAACGCTTGCCTTTTAGAGATTTGAAGTTGAAATCGTGAAAAAGATAGAAAGCAAGGTTCCTTCTTCCTCAGCGACGTAGAAGCAAAAGAAAAAGGGAAAATCCGAGCATCCGTGAACAAGCATCCGATAATCACATTTGCTCTTCCGCAATCAAACCCGGCAGAAATCATTGAGATCTTCTGCAAAAATTCTTGTCAGGCAAAAATCTTTGTGTTAATCTTTCGTTCTGTTCGAATCTCAAAGTGATTTAAGTTTCGGATTCCTCAGCCTTCTAAATCCGATCAGCTAGATCATTTCTCATTGTTTTTGGGCGTGAGGGACATCTACTTATTTTTTTATCGATTTCCTGTTCTACTATCCACGTGCATCTGTCACTATTATAATCATATTAGTTGTTTGTAGATCTAATTTTTAGTGTTTGATTTGATACATTAGAGCATTGTTTAATAAATAAAAATCAGTGCTTACAAAATTAAATCTGCAGTTATCAGATTTATCTCTGTGTTTTCTTTTCTTACATTTATCTCTATTTTCGATCCTAGTTCACCAATCAGAAATTTAGCTGCTTGTTGGCCCAATTTTCTTCTGCGTTCGAAAATCATCAAACCAAACAGAAGATCATTTTTGTTCTATTTTTGTCCATTCATCTACATATTAGACTCTTTCTAATATTTTAATTATCACACTACATCTGAGTTTAGAGTAAGCTGTCGTTCATATCTGCATGCATTGGCTTTCAGGGATTTTGTTATCACTATTGAATATCTATACTGAGCTCGGTCATTAACTATTATAATCTGTCTGTCTGGTTAATAAATTTTTGTTACAATCAATCAAATCTCAATAGAGATCCAGCCAAGTATAGTCTATCATTTACAGTTCCCTTTTTAATCTACATAATTGTGATTGCCTTGATACCTTGTTCGAATTTGACAGTCCAGGCTGAGTGGTATGTTTCTCTACACCATTTGATTAGTTCGTCAGTTAATCTACACTGAATTTATCTTTAGTTAACTAGATATTGAGGTCCATCTTATCTGCAGTGAATTCATTCCTTGATTAATTAGTTCCCTGTATACACACAGGGAGGCTTTATATTTTCTGTTAACTCAGTTCAAATAATAGCATAACTAATTCAGTGCAACTAATTGTTGTTGTTCTAATCTCATTCTCTGCAGTGGATCTATTTTCAGATTGGTGAGGTTAGACATCTCTCTCACTGTCGTTATTGATTTAACAATCAAACTATTCAATCGGTCTGTGGTTGTGATTGGTATCTGCTGAAAAGTCACTTGATTAGAACATATCAAAGGATAGATATTTCCTCAATGTTATTTTCGCAAGTTAGTTAACTCATTCCCTGCTGTGATTGGTATTCTTCGAATAGTGACAGTTTTTAGAGTTGCAGTGGCAGACACCAGGTAATTCTCATTCTCAGACCCTGTCATCATTTCCATTATTTTAGAATATATATATATATATACACAGTTGGTTGCAGTCACAGTTTCTGACGTACAGTATCAGACATTTGGTAAGTTTCATTCTTAAACTCTATTATTATCGATAAATTAGAATATTCATATTTATTTGCTTACCATCCTTAAAGTTCATCAATCCTTCTGTTGTTTTGGTATTCTCATTGAAGATACAATCATTGTCTAGATTTAATACTCTGTTATTATTAATTCCATTTCTTAGTCATACTTGTAAACCTGTTTAGATTTAATATTCTATATTTATCAATTCTATTTTCTTTAGCAGTTTATAATCTTTATTACCTTAACATTTTGTATTTGAAGCTCTCAGCCAAGACCAAGAGATAACCTATCTATCTCATTCAAATAGCTTATATTACTTTGATTTAAAGTTAGTTTCACTTGCCGAGTTAGCTCTCTGTCCTATTTACACAGACAACATTTTCCAGTTACAATCAATCTTGGTCAGTTGAGTCAACCCTAATTAGATAGAGTCAACCTTTAGTTAGAATCAACCGTTAGTCAAAGTCAACCATCCCATAGTCAACCTTTCCCATAAAGTCAACAAAAGAAATCAGAAAGTCAACTCTAGCAAGTTAAAGTCAACTCGGTTAGTTAGAGTCAACCCAAGTCATCAAAAGTCAACCCTAAGTCAGAAAGTCAACTCAAGGTCAAAAGTCAACCCGTAGTCAACAGAAATCAGAAAGTCAACTCTATCAAGTTAAAGTCAACCCAGTTAGTCAGAGTCAACCCAAGTCATCCAAAAGTCAACCCAAAGTCAACAGAAGTAAGAAAGTCAACTCTAGGTCAAAAGTTAACCTTTGTCAGAAAAGTCAATTTTAGTATAAAGTCAACTTTTAGCGAAAAGTCATCCCTAATCAGAATGTCTACTTATTTAGGTAGTAGCAGTTAGATACACACACTCTCATAGTCACACACACGCGGAGGACGGGAGCGTCTCATTCGTTGAGGCGAGAAGGAGTCAAGACATCGGGAGCGGGAAGACCAAGGTGAAGCCGGAAGACGAGGTCTCAATTTACCAGTGGTCGGTGGCATTAGCAGAAGAGGCACGACAGGGCACGAAGGGACGAGCGATCGCGTGGAGATCGGCCTGAGGGAGTCAAGGCATCCAGGAGCCGAGGAGGTCGGGGCCTAGTGGGTAGTGCCGTAGGGACTGGTAAAGGTGAGTGTTAGGTTTGCCATAGGGGGCAAATCCAAAACCTTGTATTTGAACATTGTCCTTCACCCAGTTGAGGGGTGAGAGGATTAGGTTTCATTTGGTGAGGAGGAGGCTCTGAGTCTATAGTAGTCGGGACTGGATTAAGGGACATTAGGTCCCCCAACCAGTATAATAATATTGGGTGCATCGAGAGGACAAGAAGTGAGTGATTAACCAACGAATCTTAGTAAATAGAAAAAGTAGAGAATAAAAATTAAAATTAACATATAACCTAATTCACCCCCCCCCCCTAGGTTAAACCACCGCCCTATTAGGAGTCTTCAATGTCTTGTGTATGGCGCATGTGATTAACTTAGTGATGCAGGCATGGTTGAATGCACTGGATGTCATCGAAGATAAGCATGAATCAACTTTCATCGATGGAGTAGACATCATTAACCTTGATGGTGTGGTGAATGGTGGCGAAATGAATGTCCCTTCTGATATTTCCTTGAGAGATGTTGTTCAGCGCCTTAGAGAAGTTGTCAAAGCAATATGTGGATCGACGAAGCAAGAAATAAGTATTTATCTTATTATAGACAGTCAAACATGCCCAATACGAGAAGGATCCACTAGATTGCCCAACCAGGTGGAGCTCTACTTACAAAATGCTACATGAATGCCTTAAAAAGAGAATAGTTATCAATGTGATGATGTCATCCGCTTTTAGAAAACCTATTTTACTTGATGAGGAATGGGACCCAGTACAAAATTTGTAATCTTATTGAAACCACTCAAGGACGATACCTCTAATGCTATTCAGAGCAAGGCACCGACTTCAAATGAGGCCATACTGATTATTGAGGGATTGATGAGGCATCTTGAGCGAATTAAAGTAGAAATCTCAAACTCATCCATGCTTCAAGTTGGACAGTCTATCTCCACTGGGCAAAGGAACGCCTTAGCTAGTGTATGTGGTGCTATGAAAGTGAAGCTAGATAAATATGTGTCAATACTTGCACAAAACGAGGCTTTTACTATCGGTTCTCTACTTGATCCGTCAATGAAGCTTCACCTAATTGATTTTGGCTCAAAGAATGGGATTTTGTCTACTGTACGAACTATCATGTAATCATATTCAATAACTAGGGACCTTCTAGATGTTTTCGTTGAAATTTCTACTACATCCATGAGGCATGAGTTTCTACGAGAAGAGATGGAGGCATTGCTAGATCCGTCTGAACTACCACAAAGAGTTGGTCCGATGGAGGATCTTGACTTATATGTGATAGCCCCCTCAATATTGGGTACAGAGGTGTTGCGTTGGTGGAAGACGACATGTATCTATTAAATTATCATATAATGTGCTTCATTGGATTAAGAAACATGTTACTTGCAAACTTAAATTTATATTTTTTTATCCCCATGATAGGTCAAGTTTCATACCCCTTATTAGCATTGTTTGCAAAGGAGTTTCTAGCAGTTCAAGCGACAAGCGCCGCGTGTGAGCGATTTTTCTCAGAAGGCCGCCAAGTAATTAACTACAAACGTTCCAGGCTCACAGCAGAGAGCGTTGAAGTTTTGATCACGTTGAAGTCATCGTATAGTAACGAAGATTTGAGAGCGGAAGATGATGATGGTTATAACAGTGATGATAGACCATTGATCGTTAATTTCGATTTATCTAATATTTAGATTTTGTTACTCTTTCTTTCTATCTAATGACAAAGGTTTCTAAATTTTTATGACTAACATTCATTTTCTATATTCATCTTGCATCAAATGGTGGACCTCTCCTCACACAACGACGCATTAGTGATCGCCGCGAATGGTAAGCAAAGGTAAAAGAAATTAGTGTTCATATGAATGCAACGTAGAGTACAAGATGGAGCGAGAAATCGATGTAAATAGGGGAGGCCATGTCAATTTTTTTCCAAAAATATAAGAGAATAAAGATATCTGTAATTGTATTTTTAATGTCAAATGTATATTATAATGAATATATCATTAATACATACACTAACTAAGGCCATTAATAACTAATTTGCATAAATTCGCACAATCCGAACATATCATATATATTATACTAGTATACATATCTATCATTTATATAATAAGAACAAAATAATTATAGCATAATAGAAGATATAAATATAATAAGAGCAATTAGCTATACTAAAATCCCTATATCGTCAATTTCCTGGTCAGTGATTCTCTCTTTTAAAATTAGGAACCCATTTGGGTTTCGGCGTCTGAGGGACACGTGGATATGAACGTCGAAGACGAGCATTTCCACGTGGATATTAAATGTTATCATCAATTCAAATATTCTTATAAATTTATCTACTCCAATTGAGAAGATATAGGATAGGAAGGATCGGCAAAACTGATCAATTGCGCAACAAATTGCCGGTCTGTTAATTCATTGTCAACCCTTCATTCCCGAAATGGCAACTTCAGTTGATTGAAATCAATAGACAATCTATTAACGAAATCAATGTAATCTAAATAACAACTATGAGTTTCATGCCTACTGAACTGGCATCTTACAATGGTTGCCAAGTAGTCAAATATCTTCGTCCCTCATTTACTTCCATTTTTTATGCTTCTTTACTCTTGATTTCCCTCATTTAACTCATTACAATGGTGGTGATGAAACTCCTATCTCTCTCTCTCTCTATACATATATAATAAGAACAAATGAATATAATAGGAAAATATCATATATATATATATTATAGTATACATATATATATGATAAATATGATAAATACAAATTAATTTAGTGATTTTGTTCAAATTAAACAAAGTGTGCGAATTTGTTCGGATTTTGTATACTGTGCGAAATTTGTCCAGATTGTCGAATTGTGTGCGAAATGTGTGAAAAGTTCTAATTTTCGCACACAAAAAGAACAGAACAAAAAACAAGGCCATGTGCGGTTCTTTTGTGCGAATATTCTGTTCGTTTTAAAAGAACAGAACAGAACAACCATGTCTAGGACCACGTCGATGCGACGTGGCACGCAAGGCCACGTGGCAGAGCCACGCGGACCCACGCGAGCGCCTGCGTGGCATGGATGTGACACGTGTGTATATATTTATTTACTTGTAATATAGGGTTATAGTACATATAAGCATTCCTATTATCGGAACTCGCTAACCTTATATTTCATCCCACCTTATATACCCTCTCTTTCTCTTTCATTTTTACCGTGTGGGACTATGTTCCACTTTGTTTTAAACGCAGGTGACGTGGATTAATGTGAGGCATTGGATCAAAGGCATGCTCAGCGCCGCGCGTGGATCGCGTGGACTCAAAGGTTCACCGGATCACGATCGCGCACATGTCTTAAATGGAGCATTATAACGGTCGAGATTGAAACGCGCGCAACGCATTAGGATGGTCGGATCGCGACCCAATGGAGGCAGATCCGATGCATTTTATAACGCAAAACACGTGGCTTCATCTGAGCACTCCATCAACGATTGGACGACAGCGATTTAATCGTAACGGTTCACGATGAATCGTTTCATCAGAACCATCGATTAAATCTAATCGGACGGCTATGCCCTAATGTCCTATAAATTAAGATGTTCTTCCGATTTATAAAGCATTCAAGAGAAATCAATCAAATTAATCTGATAAGACACCAATACTCTTGAATCTCTTGATCCTAACCTCTTCTAGACTCAATTTCGCATCCTCGGAGTGCTTAAGATTGAGATTTGGCCGAAAGACGAAGGAGAAATCGAAGCTTGAACTCGATGATCGCGATTTCTAGATTTTTTATGAAAAGCCTTAATCCCGGTGATTAATTGGGTTAATCCAATCGCAATCGAGGGTTAGTGGAGTCGGTTTTAACTAACCTTTCATCTATTCATGTTTGATTTTCGTTTAGATTAGGAATTTCATCTTAATTTCATTTTATTTTCGTTATTTTCATGATTCTAAGTTTCGAAAATTATCTCCCACTTCGATCTTCAATTTCTTCGCGAAATCAAAGTCAAATTCGATGATTTTTGATTCCGTGGAATCGCCTTTAAGTTCTCTTTCATAATCTACCATTTTCCCCAATTTCTAACATCAATTCATTGTCCGATTTGATCAAATTCAAAGAGATCATCATAAATTTCCTTAATTCCCTGTGGATTTGACCCTTATTTACCATTATACCCCTCAATTCGAGATATTTTCATCAAATTGGTAAGTTTAGAATTATTATTGACACGAATCGGTGTGCAATTAACGACCGCATCGATTTGTTCCGTCATTTTACAGCCCTCGTCATCTAGTTTTCCTAGACTGAGAATATTAGTCTTTAAATCTCATAAGTATAGTACCTCCTTCAGTGCCATTACTTCACCATTTTTGCACAAAATGATGATGACTCCACGCCCTTCATACTTGATGAAAGAACCATCTCCAAACCTTACAACACCTTTTGTTTCTTCATCAATTGAGTGAAAGACGGTTTTTATACCTGTCATGTGGCGACTGGACCCCGTATCAAGGTACCACAAATCAATGTTGGCTTCTCCACCATTGCCTTGAAGCAATTGTTCACTAAACTCACCATCAGAAAGCATCATCGATGTCGATTCTTCTTCGGATTCTGCTACATTCGCTATCTCTTCTTTCTATAAACATGACACTCATCATCAAAATGCCCCATCTTTTTGGCAATTGTAGCACTTAATCTTGGACTTGTCAAACGGTTTCTTCTCTTCTTCACCTCACTCTTCTCTAGACTGTCTGCCTCTTCCATACCCTCTTCCTCTGCCTCTTTGGCCAACTCTCCCTCTTCCTCTTGATGACTGACTTGGATCACTATTTTTTGACAAGTTAGCTGCCTTTGTCGACAAGGCTTGCTCCTCTTCACGGCTATCACTCTCAAGCAGTCTTGATTCATGGACACGAAGTGAACCAAGAACCTCTTCAACAGACATAGGTTTAATGGTACCTAGATGCTCAAGGGAGAGAGTTAAAGTATCAAATTTTTGTAGTAAGGATCTCAGCAGCTTAGCCACAACATCCTTTTCCTCCAGATTTTCACCCAAGTCTCTTAGTTCATAAATTACCTTGGTGAATCTTATACTATAATCACATACCTTCTTGTCCTTTCTCATGGACAAATTTTCAAATTCTCTCCTCAAGAACTAGATTCTTGACTAAATCACATGATCTGCTCCAACATGTAGGATCTTTAGAGACTCCCAATTTTCTTTAGCTGACTTCTTGATATCCATCTAGAAGCTTATGGACTCAAGAATCGAGCTAAGAATCGCAGATATTGCTAGCCTATCTTTCTTCCAATTTTCTTCTTCTCCGCAGATCACATCCCACAAACCATGCGCCTCCAAGTACACCTCCATTCTCATGGCCTAGAGATGATAGTTAGTAGCTGACATCATCAAACTAGAGTTTGTCATTTGAGCTTCTAGTTTCAGTAGAGCGCCAGCAGATTATGAGCTCACTTCTCCAATCTTTCGTGACATCTTCACCAATCACAGTAGATAGAAAGCTCTAATACCAAATGTTGGTTTCTTGCACACGAAACCTCTCATGCTCACACGAAAAATAAAAATTGATTTTAACAAATCAAGAAATGCACATACAACACACACAGTTCATGCGTACACGCCCAAAGATATATGCATTTCATCGAGCACCTACTAAAGAAAATGTTATAACGAACATAACAGATTTATGCTGACTTGGCCTTCAAATCTTTGTTATAACTCCTGCGATTAGGTGGTCACGCTTTATTGCTGGTAAAACTTCTCCAGTCTTCATCCTAGCCCTTCACATAAGATATGATGATTCAGATTACACCCCTCAGTGAAGAGGGTGCTACTGTGGTCGACGCCGTAGTGCCGCTTCCCGGACCAGGTACATCGCGAAGTCGTCGCAACCGAAGTGTTTGACCTTGTCTAGGTGCAATTCTACAACAACCCTGAGTGCTAGTACTCTGGCGGTGATGTCAACTCGATAATAGCGTTGTGGAACAACAATTGGGCAAATGTCCCATCCAGGAAAGTGTTCCTGGGACTTCCAGTCGGTGAAGCCACCATCGGTAGCAGTTACATACCTAAGGAGGTGCTCATTTCACTTGTTCTTCAAAGGATCAAGTCCTCTCCCAATTGGAGCAAGCAGTTTGATGACATCGTTGGCTATAGAGTGGAGGTCAAGGGCAGCGTTTGAGACTCTAGAGATCTGAGACCATTAGTGTTTGCCGTCATCTTTATCGTCTCAGTTACTTCTAGTAAAAATTAAAGCTTGCAATTCATCAATCAACCGATTGATGCACAACAACATGCAATTTATAGAAAATTCAACAGTTCTCGGTGAAAGTTATCCAAGCATTTTTGTGTCACATGCCACTAGGGTTGGTCATTTTTTATCGAATCGGTGATCTGATTGTCGATCTTCGCTCGATCTATCGATTGGAAACTTGAGTAAAGTCCTACTTTTAATCAATCGTTGCTCAATCAAAGATTGATCGATGGAGATCGACATGGCCGACCTTAAAAACGTTGAACGTCTTTATAATCTGAGAAGAAGAGGCTTTGTCTTGCATTGCCGCTTCATCGATCACTCTTCTCCCAGATATATTGACGACATCGTGATCCTACAACCCTACTATCATATTTCCCATCGCTAAACTCTAAAAAGCCAGTGTCCCCTCTCATGATTCAGTAATTTGTCTTAGGGAAGCCTTAAAAAGTTGTGTTTTGTCATTTTTCTTTTGTTCCTTTTTCGAATACCGTTCCATTTGCTTGAATTTAGGTAAATCTTCAAACCTTTTTCTTGATGCACCCGCATTCAATGAGGGGGAGAGAGTGTGATAGAGAGATGGCAAGGGACATTACGAAGGGGGACTTGATCATATGTAAAAAGAATTTAGAATAGTCAAATCATTAGACATGATGGTAAAACCTTTGCCCAAAAGTACACACGATGTGCTGAAGAATATCTCTTATTTAACTAAATCCTCAGGAACGGTCAAGGATTTCAAATTTTAATATTTCATCTTTTATAACTCTCTCTCTCCCTTCATTTTTTCATCAAATCTAGATGGTCGATGGGCGATAACACCATAGCTTGCGGTACAAAGTGTTTGATCTTGGCTTATAAGAGAATCCAGTGCTTCCGTAGTTTTGTATGCCTCTTGTATTTGCCAATTTCATCTCAATAGAAGTTTCTTGTTGTCTTTTCAGTTCTTTCTGTGAGTGTTCTTGAGTTTTCTAAATCCACAATTTGGTATCCAAGCTACTTGTTGTAGCAGGTTGAAAAGGAATGAAGTAGCTGATGTATATTGTCACATTTCTTGTTCTCGATAGAGCCAACTATCTAGTGTGGGCATCGAGTATGCACCTACACCTTACCAAGCGGTGCAGGCATGCGGTTTAATTCGATACAACATGCAAAACCTGACCAGCCCTTGACATATGACCAAGAAAACGTGCAAAATCTCTAATAGCCTCTGCCATTTATGAGTCTCTTCCTTTTTGCGCTCGAGCTTTGGGATACAATTAAGTCAAAGAATACTCTAAGGAAGAAAGATCGACCAGTGATGTCAATCATGTTCAATATGATCTCTAATGAGGTCACTCGAAAGCTTGATGCGGAGTAGACGACCTAATAGAAGCAGAATACTCTTCAGGTTAAAATCGGTAGTGTCTCATGTCGTCACAGTGCAAGAATTCAATCCTTGAAAAGGGATTATGAAAATCTCTCAATGGACGATGATGAGGTAATTTTAAATTATTTTGAAAAATTCTCCTTTATTGTATTAAACAGAGAAGTCTTAGTGAGAATAATATTGAGGTAGAAGTGTGTTCAAAACTGTTATGATCAGTTCAAGAAAGTTTAAATCTACAATCACTCCTTTCAAAAAATTTCAGGGTCATGATGCACTTACCCTTGATGAAGTGATTAGAACTTTAAAAGCTCATGAAGACAAGCTGAAGGAATGGTCAATCAAGAGAGAAGGAAAGGCTCTCCTAGCCAAAGTACTTGGAAAGTCCAAGAAGAAAGATTTTGAAAGCTCGAGAGGAAAAGGAAGAGGTTGAGGCAATGGTAGAGGCCAAGGCAAAGGCCCATGCAATGCCTGTCTTGATGACATAATTGGACACGAATATCAATGTGAACGGTGGATATTGGAAGTTATTTGATATCTAATATTTGTCGTTGATATTACCTCTTGGATATGGTAACCTGATATATGATAAACAACCATCATATACCATCCGTCATCAGGCTGCATCCACACTGGATGATGGATGACGAGTATTGGAGCCAGATAGATTTGAAAATAGATATCCATGCAATATCTAGACAATATCCACACTGATGTTGGGGGAATATACAGAAAAATCCAAAGATATTTCAAGATATCCAGCGACATTAGGACAATATTTGGGCAACATCTGTCATTTGATAACTGTTAGAGATATAACTCTCTCTCTCTCTCTTCTATAGACTAATGGGTCATGTTCTATAAACCCATTAGTCTAGTATACCTTCCTCTATCATCTTGGGTATATATACCCCTTCCTGTACTCTTCTATGTTTTAATGTCATTTATTCTATCGTCTTCTCCTCTCAACCCTAGGTAGGGTTTGCCATGGTATTAGAGCGCATCTCTGATCCATAGGCAGGGTCTGACCATCAACCCTCCTCTACTTTCGCTCTTGGGATCGCTGCCGACGACATCGCGATTTGTTTCCACGCGAACTTCAGAGCGAATTCTTCCGCTCTTGGGATCGCTGTAGACGACATCGCGATTTGTATCCGTGCGAACTTCTTCCGCGCAAACTTCTTCCGCACACTGTCCTCATTTCGCGCGCGAACTTCTTCCGCGCGACTTTCTTCCACACGTGCCCTCTTTCCGCGTACGCCCCGGCGATATCCTCACCGCGCGACTTTCTTCGGCGCGACTTTCTTCCGTGCACTGTCCTCTTTCCGTGCGATGCACTCTTTCCTGCTCACCGCGTGACTTTCTTCCGCGCCTGCTCTCACTCCGCACTCAACCCGGCGATCGCCTGCGTGATTTTCTTCAGCGCGCGCCCTCTCTCTGCACGCGACCTCCTCACCGCGCGTCCTGCTTCCACTTCTTCTGGGATCAAGCGCGCGTGACCCTCTTCCCTTGCTCTGGTTACAATCGGCACTCCCCTTACCTCACGGGCGTCCTGCTACACCTTCTCTTCTTGCACGACCTGCCTCTCCATGCCCGGTCGTCCCTCTGTGCTGTGCTCCGGCTCGTTTCGATGGCTGCTACTTCATCACAATCGGGTGCTACGTCGTCTTCTGTCCCATCTGGTGAATCGGGTGCTCCAAAACTAGAATCCTCCCCTGCTCCAGGTATTTTTGACTTTACTGATGCCGACTTCTTGGACAAACCTCTGTCTCACAAGGTCACACATCTGCTCCCGCCCGTTCCGGAGTCCATGCGTCTCAATGGACCAAATTTTTTGAAGTGGCAACGGTTCGTCGAGACAACCCTGAGGTCTCGTCAACTCTTCAAACATTGTACAGGGATGCCTTTGACCGCCACTCATCCTCACTACGCAGCATGGGACACCGAGGAACATTTTATCCTTGGTTGGTTCGTGACTCACTCTCTCACCCCGGAATTTCATGATCGCTTTCCTCATCAGAAAACAATCAAGGGCTTCTGGGATCAAGCTCATCATTTCTGTGGCCGGGGTGGCGATTATTGGATGCTGTTTAGCATGATTAGTCGGGCTCATGCCTTACGACAAGGAAGCCTTTCCATTTCCGAATATGCGCTTGCTTATTAGACTTTGTGGGATGAGGTGGACCATTACTTACCGACGGATGATCCTACATGTCGTTCCTATCAGAACACTTTGTTGACTTGCCTACTCGGATTTCTCAGTGGACTGAACCGAGAGTACGATGACATCCGTCGTCGAGCCCTCCACTGCAAAGATGGGCTTCCCAAGTTGGCCGACTTGGTGAAGGAGCTCCAAGAGGAAGAAAGTCACTTTCTCCTCCACGGCTGCCCTCCTATGGAGACCACTCGAGATTCCTCCGCTCTTCTTACGCCGACGACCTCTTCGGGAATTCTTAGACAGACTCCTTCTGGCTCCAAGGGGTCATCTTCGACCGACATTGTCTGCTCTTATTGTCATCATGTGGGGCACACTCGGGATCGATGCTTCAAACTTCACCCTGAACTTGTTCGGAAGAAGAAACCTTCGTCCAAGGTGCTCCTTACCCAGACGGACTCGTCTGTCTCTGTTTCTAGTAGTTCAGCCTCTTCGTCCAAGGTTGATGGTTCCATCACGACTATGGAACAGCTCCACGCCGACTTTGCTCGTCTCACTGCTCAGTTGTCTGCTATGACTACTATGCAGACTGCATCTTCCACCTCCTTTTTCGGTGCGTTTTCTTCCTCCTCTTCAGATTTATGGTACTGTGGACAGACGGCCCTTAGCTCCTCGTTGGTTTCGGATACGACTTGAGTTCTAAATTCTGGGGCTACAGAACATATGACTCCGTTCAACTCTTGGTTTGTTTCGTATCAGCAACATCTTGGGGGCCGGACAGTCTTTACTGCTGCTAGTACCCGTCTCCCGGTGGCAGGGATTGGTGTTGTACATGTCGCCGGTTTGGGTGTTGTTCATCATGTCCTTCATGTTCCGTCTCTCTGAGCTATACTTTTGTCACCGCAACAACTAGTCGATTATGTTTTATGCTCATTTCACCTCAAACCTGATGGCATGTTTCTATCTGACAAGGTGGGGAGGACTACACCGATTAGGCGGGCGAATGGACTACTGTTGCTGGGTGACGGGGGCCGGTCACGGTGTTTTATGGTGTAGCACAACATTCGTTCGGTGGACGAGCAGCAGCGTGGACGCCTCCAGTTGACTCATCAGCGGCTGGGGCATCCTCCTTTTTCTACTCTTCAACGTTTATTTCCTTCGCTATGTACGGGATTGGATCTTCAGACTGTTGTTTGTGAAGCCTGTCAGTTGCCTAAACATCATCGTGCTTCTTTTCATTTGTCCCCGTCTCATACATTGACCCCCTTATACCGTATTCATAGTGATGTCTGGGGCCCGGCACCGCAAAGTAGCTTGAAAGGTCAACGGTATTTTTTGATCTTTGTTGATGAAGCTAGTCGGTACACGTGGACTTATTTGTTGACAGCCAAGTCCGAGGTGGCGTCGACAGTTCAACATTTCTGTGCTATGATTCACACTCAGTTTGGACGTGGTATCCAACGTTTTCGCTTCGATAATGCTCGGGATTTCGTGAATGCGGATCTTGCTTCATATTTTTCTTAGCGTGGTATTCTACATGAGACCTCCTGCGTGGCTACTCCGGAACAGAATGGTATGGCCGAGCATTGTATCGGCTATGTGACATCAACGGCCCGCATTCTCTTGCTGAATTATCACGTCCCATGGACCTATTAGGGTGAGGCGATCTTGACAAGTACTCATCTTGTCAACCGTCTTCCCTCTCAGCAGTTGGCATTCACGAGCCCTATTGATCGGATGCATGCAGCCTTCCCCGACATTCCTCTACGGACCGGCCTTCTACTGCGTATTTTTGGCTGCACTGCCTATGTCCACGACCCGTCATCTTCTTTGACGAAGCTCGATGCACGCGCACTTTGGTGTGTGTTCGTCGGGTACTCTTCTCTCCAAAAAAGGGTATAAGTGCTATCATCCGCCTTCCCGATGGTTCTTCATCTCGCCAAATGTCACCTTTGCTGAGTATCAATCCTTTTTTGGTGACTGCTCTTCCTCGTCTTGCCTCCCGCTGAACGAGGCTCCTTTGGCGCCCCCCTTGGAGCCCCTTCCTTTTGTGGCGCCCACTGCTCCGTCTACTTCCTCACGTCCTCCTGATCCGTCTCCTCTTACCTCCTTCTGACCCCTAGAGCCATCTTCGGTCTTACCTTCCGTTCTTCCCTCATCTCCAGACGCCTCTCCTATTTCTCCCTCCAATGAGATGGCTCCTTCCCATCATGGTGAGGTGCCTTTATCCTCTCCTGATGACTCCTTGGCTTCTGCCTCTCCTCTGCCTTCTTCTTCTCCTTCCCCTGCTGAGTCATCTTCCTCCCCTACTACTCCACCTCTATCATCTCCGGATAATGATGATCAGTTGGGATGGCCTAATGCTATCAGGAAAGGGGTTCGTCAGTGCACTCACACACCCCTTTACCCCCTCTCTCACTATCTCTCTTTCGACCGGTTGAGTACCCCCTACCAGCTGTTTCTTACTCGCATCGAGTAGGATCCCATTCCACGTCGCTTAACTGATGCTATCGCTTCTCCTCATTGGAAAGCGGCGATGGACGAGGAGATGCACTCCTTACTCAAGAATCAGACTTGGGAGGTGGTTCCGCTACCTCTTGGCAAGAAGGCAGTTGGGTGCAAATGGGTCCACACAAAGAAGCATCATGCCGATGGTACTCTTGAGCGCTAAAAGTCTCGGCTCATCGCTCGAGGGTTCACTCAGTCTTATGGTGTTGATTATTTCGAGACTTTTGCACCGGTGGCGAAGATGGCGACAGTACGTATTCTTATTGCTCTTGCGGCCCATTCTCGGTGGACTATTCTTCAGTTTGACGTCAAGAATGCCTTCCTTCACGGTGACTTGACAGAGGAGGTGTATATGCAGCATCCCCCTGGCTATTCTCTTGGGCCATCTGGCACTGTATGCCGACTGCGCAAGTCTCTTTATGGCCTCAAGCAGTCGCCGCGAATGTGGTTTGGTCGTTTCTCCTCTATCATGAAGACTAAAGGGTATGCCACAACAATGGGGATTTTTCTCTCTTCTTTCGCCACAATCCCTCTGGTGTCTCCATTCTTGTGGTTTATGTTGATGATATCCTTATTACCGGGTTTGATGCTAATGAGACTCGTCGTCTTAGTGCTCCCCTGGCCCGAGAGTTCGAGATTAAAGCCTTGGGCCCTCTTAGATACTTTCTTGGCCTTGAGGTCGCTTATTCATCCAGCGGTATTTTCGTCTCCCAGCAAAAGTACACCGTGGACTTGCTCCAACTGACTGGTATGGCAGACTGTGCACCTGTTCGTACTCCTATTGATCCCAATGTTAAATTGGGAGCCGGGGAGGATTCTCCGCCTGTCAACCACTATCAGTATCAGCAGTTAGTGGGTAAACTTCTTTATCTCACGCATATGAGGCCGGATATTAGCTTTGTTGTTCATCTCCTCAGTCAGTTCATGCATGCTCCCCATGAGATTCATCGACAAGCTGCCCACCGGGTTCTTGCTTACCTGAATGGCTGCCCCGGGAAAGGTCTACGTTTCTCATCAACCACAGATGAGATGGTGCGGGTCTACACCGATGCAGACTTCTCCGGGTCGATTGTGGATTGCCGTTCCACTACTGGATATTGTATTTTTCTTTTTGGCAGCCTGTTGACTTGGAAGAGCAGCAAACAGGACAAAGTGTCCCGGTCGAGTGCTGAGGCCGAGTATCGTGCACTTGCTGATGGGGCTTCCGAGGCCCAGTTGGTCCACGGTATTCTATCAGACCTTCGGGTCCGGTATAGTGAACCGATTCATTTTTTCTGCAATAACAAGTCGACGATTGCTTTAGCCCAAAATCCGGGTCAGACAGGTCGGATCAAACACATGGAACGTGACCGCTTCTTCTTCAAGGAGCGGATGGACGAAGGCCTTTTGGATCTTGAGTTTGTTCCATCATCTGACCAGGCGGCTGATGTGCTGACTAAGGGGCTGCCCAATCCTCTCTTATTCTGTGCTTTATCCAAGCTCAACATGGACGACATCCATATCTCGCTTGCGGGGTGTTAGAGATATAACTCTCTCTCTCTCTCTTCTATAGACTAATGGGTCATGTTCTATAAACCCATTAGTCCGGTATACCTTCCTCTATCATCTTGGGTATATATACCCCTTCCTGTACTCTTCTATGTTTTAATGTCATTTATTCTATCGTCTTCTCCTCTAACCCTAGGTAGGGTTTGTCAATAACCATCATCCTCGACATCCGTTCACATCTAGTGCATCCATCATCTAATGTACATCCATCATTTATCACCTATCTGATATCCGACATCCAATTATGTCGTTCAGCACCCTGATGCCAAATATCAAAACCCTCAATGTCCGATAACATATGGATATCATTTAGGCGCACCCTAGAAAGAGGTTCTCACAAAAAATGAAGATGGGGGCTATTCTAAGCCCAAAAAAGACATCAAAAGTGAAGAGCTATAACTGCCAAGGTATGGGTTACTCTCCCACTGAATGTTGATATCCCGAGAAAGAGAAATTGATGAAATATGAGTTTGATAAGGCTAATGATACTTCTTTGCTCATGTCCATCAATGATGATAATCATGGGGTTCTTATGGAAACGCTTATACTAATTTAAAAAATGGTATGTGGTACCTCAACACTAAGGCAAGCGATCCTATGTCTTATATTTTCTATGATCTTGATGAATCTTACAATGGAAAGGTGTGATTAGGAGATGATTCAAGAATTATGATTACAGGTAGAGGTAATGTTCTTCTAAATTCTTGAGATGGCTGTCCTATTTCTTTCACAAATGTTCTATGTACGCCAAGTTTAAGGGAATACATCCTTAGTCTTGGAAGACTGAAAGAGTAAGGGTAAAAGATTCTTCTCCAAAATGGATTTTTGACTATCCACAACCAAAAGGACAGATTATTTTCCAATGTTCAAAGAAGCATGGGGAGATTATATCTTTTAAAGTTATAAGATGGAAAGTTTTCTGTATATTAGAGGAGAAATGACGTGCATAAAGCAAAGGTATGGTCAGATCAATTCTGCCTCCCTAAAACTGGTTTCTGTGCATGATATTTGAGGATTGCCTAAATTGGAGAAACTGAATGAGGTTTACAAATCTCAAATTGATCGATATGCATCTATGTGGACCTATTAAACTCGAGACGTTGGGTGGATCAATGGAAGCACTTATTGCTGAATACTCAAGGGTGATGTGGGTTGCTATGTTAAAGAGATAGTTCTATGCATTGGATGCTTTTATAAAATTTAAGACAATAGCTGCAGCTGAAATATCATTGAACATTGGAAGTCTGACTGATCGGAGAGGAGGATTCAATTCTAAAGAATTCTCAACGTGTGGTTGTTGAGACGAGAAATCAGAGCATTTTAATATGGTCAAATCCACGCTCACGTCAAAAACATTTCAGCTAAAATTCTAGGGAAAATCAAGGAATACTGATATATATTTGCTTAATCAAGCTCCTCCAAAGAGTCTTGAGGAAAAGAATCCTTTATGAGCCTTGGACAGAGAAGAAGCCTCGAGTGGATCATCTTCGAATCTTTGGGTGTGTCTTGCATGCCACAGTGCTTGAAAGAAATTTGAATAAACTTGATTGAAGCCAGCACACGATCTTTATTGGGTATCAAGCCTATCATCTAGTCTATGGAAGCATACATCTCACTAGGGATTTGATTTTTGAGGAGAAAAGCCAGAATTGGGAGAATTCCAACGATGAGATCCAGGAGAGATCGAGGCGTGAAAGAAACTCATATTCCAGTCATTCTCTTGAAACCACTAAATGAGTTATTAATGGAGATAATAGATCTCCTATCGTTGCCCAACCTCGTCAAGCTGCTCACTCAAGCAGTATGATTGGCTAGCTGTCAATCCCACTCTGAAACCTCCTGATGTGAGACCAAGTTTCTGCTGTAAATGAGCAAAAGTCATGCATTCCTCAAGTTACAAGAGTCTCATGGGGTCTTTGAGGTATCTCACACAAACACGACCCTGGTTCATGTTTAGCGTCAGTTTTCTCAAAAGATATACGGAGAATCCATCTATCGAGCACATGAATAGAGAAAAACGTGTACCTAGGTTTACAAAAAAGCATGCTTCGCTTCAGGTTCAGATTAAAAAAAGGCAAAACTTTTCATTTGGAAGGCTTTAGCGACAGGGATTACACTGGAGATGCTGAAGATAGGAATAGCGTGTCGGGTGCATTTTCCTTTGCAGGAGGTAATGTAGTGACTTGGGTCTCCCAAAAGCAGTGACGTTTCACTTCATCTGTGAAGCAAAGTATGTGGCTCTCATTGGTGAGACATGTCCAGGTGTTTGGTGTTGGACCTACTCAAAGAATGGACTGGAGAAGACTTCAATCCCGTGAAGATCTAAGTGGACAGTAAATTGGCAGTCGAATCCACTATGTACGGATGTGGGCTGCAGAGAGAGAGGTTGATTTTCATTTGATATCAACAGGGAAGCAGTGCGCGGATATCGTCATGAAATCCCTTGGAATAATTAAATTTGGAAAATTTTATGAGGTAGCACTGTTGATTTCAGGCATCAGATATGAGATTTATGGGGAGAATTTTGGAGGTAATCACACTTATTACTCCATCGAAGCTGTTTGGGATAGAACGCCTTGACAAAATAAGATGCTGAGTAACCATCGAGGATTTCAAATTTTAATATTTTATTTTTTGTATCTCTCTCTCTCTCTCTCTCTCTCTCTCTTCATTTCTATCATCTAATCTGGACGATCGATCTTCATTTCTCTTCATTTTTTATTGGGTTATTATCCAAATCTAGCACCAACTCTTAAATTTTATCCAAATCTAGCACCAACTCTTATTTTCTCCAAATCTAGCGCCAACTCACGGTCTTTTATCCAAATCTAGCACAGCCGCAATTCTTGACTTTTCCGGATCCAGTTGGCAGCCAGGTGACGCCACGTCAGCACCGTAGCTTCGGCGAGATCCATGTGGCAGCCACATCATAGAAAGAGAAATAGAGAAAGAGAAATAGAGAGAGAAAATAGAGAGAGAGAGAGAGAGGGAGGGAGGGCGAGAGAGAGAGGGAGGGAGGGAGGGAGGGAGGGCGAGAGGGAGGGAGGGAGAGCGGGAGAGAAAGGGAGGGAGAGCGGGAGAGAGAGAGAGAGGAAGGGAGGGCACGGGAGAGAGGGAGGAGAAATTTTCCTCCTCCTTCCCCTTAAGCGCGCGTATGCCCGCATGCAGGAGAGGAGGAAGGAAGATGGGGAAGAGAGGGGCATTGCGAGAGAGGGAGAAAAGAGAGAGAGAACGTGGAAGAGAGGGAGAGAGCGAGGGAGGCCGGGAGTAGGGTTTGACTACCATCATCCGGTACGTCATCCGGTATCGGTATCTCCCGATACCGTCATCCTCTTACCGACACCCAGTACCCGATACTGTCATCTAGTTCTGGATGACGGTTATTGGATTACTGTGGAGTTCTAGTGCGGTACTGGATGACGACAGTACCGGTCCGGTACCGATGACGGTACTGGATGACGGTATCGGGAGAACGGGAGTTACATACTAAAATTAAAGATGTTATTCACAGAGATGAAGGATAAGATGACGATGATGATGATAATGATGTCGATGATGATGGTGAAACTGGTCATGATGAAGAATATCGCCGTCAAAGCTGGGTGATCTAGGAGAAGAAAAAAAGAGATGGCTTTGTGTTTTGCGGAGGAATAAGATCAAAGATGCAGTTCACATATACACAAGAATAAGATTACGATGATGATGAAGAATAGTGAGATTTCTTGAAGTCGACCCCTTCAGTGCAGACTCCTCTCCATTTGGATGGGACTGGTCCGATTCTGGCGTGGCTGAAGCTCGATGACTCTGGCCAGATTCTAGTGTCAATGATGCCGATGATGACGTCGTCGGAAGCTCGGCGGCTGATTTTTGTCGGTATCGGGTACCGTTTAGGACCCTAATGGTACCCGATACCATTACCGTAACAGATACCGGTATCTGAGCGGGCGAACCCTAGCTGGGAGAGGGAGGGAGGGGAAGGAAGGGCGGGAGAGAGAGAGAGGGAGGGAGAGCGGGAGAGAGAGAGAGGGAGGGAGGGAGAGTGGGAGAGAGCAAGGGAGGTCGGGAGACGGAGGGAGGGAGAGCGGGAGAGAGAGAGGGAGGGAGGGAGAGTGGGAGAGAGCGAGGGAGGTCGGGAGAGGGAGGGAGGGACAGCGGGAGAGAGAGAGGGAGGGAGGGAGAGCAGGAGAGAGAGAGGGAGGGAGGGAGAGTGGGAGAGAGCGAGGGAGGTCGGGAGAGGGAGGGAGGGAGAGCGGGAGAGAGAGAGAGAGAGAGAGAGCGAGGGAGGTCTCTCTATCCCGCCCTCCCTCGCTCTCTCTCTCCCGCTCTCCCTCCCTCCCTCTCCCGACCTCCCTCGCTCTCTCCCTCTCTCTCTCTCCCGCAGTCCCTCCTCTCTCCCGCTCTCCCTCCCTCTCTCTCTCTCTCCCGCAGTCCCCCCTCTCTCTCTCCCGCCCCCC
This sequence comes from Lemna minuta, assembly GCA_024174645.1. Lineage (NCBI taxonomy): Eukaryota > Viridiplantae > Streptophyta > Magnoliopsida > Alismatales > Araceae > Lemna > Lemna minuta. The sequence continues at coordinate 18,429,907 of CM044104.1, forward strand.
TCCCTCCCTCCTCTCTCTCCCGGCCTCCCTCGCTCTCTCCCTCTCTCTCCCGGCCTCCCTTGCTCTCTCCCTCTCTCTCCCGCTCTCCCTCCCTGCCTCTCTCTCTCTCCCGCTTCTCCCTCCCCTCTCTCTCTCTCCAGGAAATCGTCCATGGAGGTCACGCCGCCTACGAACAAAACATAAATCAGAAACAATATCAAACAACGTTTGATAAACGTGCATGTATCTCCTGCTCTCCCTTTTCTCTCTCTCTGTAGTATGCCAGAAAATATATCATGCATGTCCATTTTTCATGATCTGGGTGAAGCAAATTCATTCATACTTTCCCGTTCTCCCTCCCTCCCTCCCTCTCTTCCGCCCTCCCTCCCTCTCTCTCTCGCCTCCCTCTCTCTCTCTCTCACCCTCCCTCTCTTTCTCTACCGCCCTCCCTCCCTCCCTCTCTCTCTCTCGCCTCTCCCTCCCTCTCTCTCTCTCGCCGCAGCGGACTGCTCTCTCTCTATCCCTCTATTTCTCTCTATATTTCTCTCTCTATCCCTCGCTCTCTCCCTCTCTCTCCCGGCCTCCCTCACGCTCTCCCTCTCTCTCCCGCTCTCCCTCCCTCTCCCTCTCTCCCTCCCGCTCTCCCTCCCTCTCTCCCTCTCTCCCTCGGTCCCTCCTCTCTCTCTCTGCAGTCCCTCCTCTCCATCTCCCGCCCGCCCGCCCTCCCTCCCTCCCTCTCCCGGCCTTCCTCCCTCTCTCTCGCCCTCCCTCGCCCACCCTCTCCCTCTCCCGACCTCCCTTGCTCTCTCCCTCTCTCTCCCGCTCTCCCTCCCTCCCTCTCTTCCGCTCCCTCCCTCCCTATCTCTCTCCCGCTCTCCCTTCCTCCCTCCCTCTCTTCCGCCCTCCCTCCCTCTCTCTCTCTCTCTCTCTCTCTCTCTCTCTCTCTCTCTCTCTCTCTCGCGGTAGACTGCTCTGCTCTCTCTCGCCGTGGCTGCCATATGGATCTCGCCGAAGCTACGGTGCTGACGTGGCATCACCTGGCTGCCAACTCGATGCGGAAAGAGTTAAGAATTGCGGCTGTCCTAGATTTGGATAAAAGACCGAGAGTTGGTGCTAGATTTGGAGAAAATAAGAGTTGGTGCTAGATTTGGATAAAATTCAAGAGTTTGTGCTAGATTTGGATAATAACCCTTTTTTTATTTTTTGTTTCCGCATTTATGCATGCCTTCTCTATTCTCCGACGTCATCTCAATAGAAGTTTCTTGTGGTCCTTGCCCTTCTTTCTCTGAGTGTTCTTGAGAGGTCTATAAATTCTACAATCTGTTACGAGGGATGGTCTAACTATTCTAAATCTCGTGGTCTTTGATTTAAATACTTCCCCTCCTTTCTGTAACCACAGAGACTTTGCAGGGCTCAATCTCAAACTAAAGAAATAGAAACAAAGAATTGTTCTCTGATCAAACCATAAAATAACTTCATTCTGGCCATTTCACATGAAGAATAGCCTACAAAGAAGGAGAAACTGAAAGGAAGAAGAAAATACAGCGCACAATCTTCATCCCAAAGTATTAAATAATATGTCTTGGAATGGGAGCCCTTGAATCAGTGAGTTCACTGGTCCAACGACTGAAATCTGATGATCTGATGTCACTCCAGGTAAATATCCGCATTTACTGGTTAACCATTATCCTCTTGATCCCCCTACTTATCATTTTTCTAGCATTCCACTTCTCTGTCCCCAACTCTTGACTATCTTCTTTATCTCCATTCCCAAATAGCAACTTTCAGCCGGTGATTTCTGTCGAATTGATTGCAAAATTTTTCTTAAATTGTTGAGTAAATAGCCGGATCTATCCCAACCTTTTTAAACTTTCCCTAATCTATCCCAACCTTTTTTTTTAGCCGGATCTATCCCAACCTTTTTTCTCTTTCCTCAATCTATCCCAGCCGCTGACATGTACTTAAATTAAGTCCAGCTGGCGCCCCCATTGTGTCCACGTCAGCCGCCTCCTTCCCTCCCTCCCTCCCTCCTTCGCCGGGAGAGGGAGGGAGGGAGGGAGGGAGGCAGCTGACATGGGAGGAGGCGGCTGACGTGGACACAATGGGGGCGCCAGCTGGACTTAATTTAAGTCCATGTCAGCGGCCTGGGATAGATTGAGGAAAGAGAAGAAAGGTTGGGATAGATCCGGCTAAAAAAAAAGGTTGGGATAGATTAGGGAAAGTTTAAAAAGGTTGGGATAGATCCGGCTATTTACCCTAAATTGTTCAAGGTCCATTTAATGTTTATTCTGAATTCACACCAATCCTTTTTGGGTCGAAGTTATGAAATCCACTTAACTTGATGTGTTCGTCTTGGTCAAATTAGCTTCAAACATGGTCTTTGGATTAATTCTTATCAAATTTTATCTCGAGAAGGGGAGGAAGAGCTGGAAAAAAAGAAAGAAGGGGAGGAAGTTGTAGAGCTGGAAGAGCTGGATCGAAGTTAAGGGGAAAAGAAAGGACGAGAGAAAGAATAGAAAGAAGAAAAAAAGGAACAAGTTTAGAGAGATAAACAGCTGTTTTTCCAAAAGACACAACGCAAGAAAGTCCCCAGAAATTGTTAAAATGCATAGAATTAGTATCAAAATCCAGCATATAACAATAATTTCATATGCCGAGGTTCTTTTACCTGTTCAAGAATGAACTTCTATTAAATTACCATGCTTTCATGACTGAAGAGGCATGTGTAAGCTCTACAACTTCAAGATGCCCATTTGGTACTGTGACTTCCCTAACTTTTGTACTGTTGAGATCGTAAGAAGATGTCGAGAATTCAACATCAATTTAACAAGGAAAGATAGTTCAAGAAAGAAAAAGTCATGGTGGTCTAAGTCATATCTCAGCAAACCCACCAATTCCTTCTCCATCTATCCATGTCATCATCCATCACCCAGGTTGCGCTGATTTTTACATCCCAAGGCAGCATTCAAACACTAAATTTTCTCACATCTAACTAAGACAAAGAAGATAAGAGATTAAATGATACAAGACAATCCGTCATAGAAAGATAAAAAGATAACAGAAAAAGCACATAGAATTAACACAGTACAAAATACACTCAGCGCCACCTAAAGTCAAATCTAAGCTAACTTGGCATTCCCTCTGTAGGCCCTAAAGATATTTATATAGAGAGAGAATTACCATGCCAGAACCCATGTCCACCTACAACTCCAACTTGACAATGGCTGCTGAGGCCGGTGCCTCTGATGTGGGCATGTACTGCAGCCAGTCCCTGGAGCAAAAGAGGGCCTCCATTGTCTCCGGCTGCAAAGAACTGCGGTACTCGTCCAAAAGCCTGCTCCCACTACCCGTATTGAAAATGGCACTTGTGGGCATCGTCAGCATGGGAATCGCCAGAACGTCCTGAGCCATCTTGGATAGGACGGGATACTTGAGGCTATTCAGTTTCCACCAGTTCAAGATATCAAACCCTTGTATCCTAGGCACCAGGGCTTCCTCTAGATACTGTTCAAGTTCTGATTTGCTCTGTTGGGTCACTGAGATTTCTGAAATGTAGATATCAAAGTCCACCAACCGGTCTCCAGTAGAGGGATGGTGCTCCTGTTGATCCTCATTGTCCATGTTTCCAGAGCAGGGTACTTCTTCAATGGTCACATTTTCAATGGTTGTTGGTTCCTCATTACATATGACAGCCGCATCTATACTGGCAGCAGCCACATCATCCATATCAGCAGCAGCAGCTGCAGCATCTATATCAGAGGCAGCTGTGATGACCTCCATATCAGAGGCAGGAGCTGCAGAATCCTCAGCAGAAGCATCAACAGAAGCAGTAGGTTCATCAAGAGTATCATCAACAGTAGCAATAGGAACACTATCATCAGGAGGTGCAATAGGAGAAGAAAGAGAAACAGCAGAGTTATCCTCGGCAGTCTGGATTTCGCCATTAGCCAGATTCTCAGGAGCAGCCGAAGCGGCTTCCACTGAATGATCATCATCAACCATGGTAATGTCCGCAGGACTTCCCTTTGGAGTGATGACCCCATTGTCCATATCCCTCTGGTGGTGCTCGTATGCACGGATCAATGAAATTGGTTGTGTAATGTACTCATCGTAGAGTGCATGTATGCCATCATCCACCACCTTGATATATCGGCTAGCATCTTCCCCATAGAGCTTAGAGAAGGCAAATTCCACAAACTTCATCTTGAATCTAGGGTCCATTACCACAGCAATGGCCAGGACAAGGCTGCAGTCCTTCCAATACTTGTCAAACTTCTCATGCATCTCCTTGGCCACACCACAGGTACTGCCTTCATCACCAGATGTTATGCTAGCAAGCTCAAAGTGGATTTTCCATGCCTCATGGAAGTATATATTAGCTGTTGGGTCTGTCGCAGATAATATCACATTTGCCGAGTCATAGAGAAGCTTAAGGTATGTGCATACAGTTTCCACCTTCTTCCAGTCATCAGGAGATGGGGCTTCATTGTAATGGGGGTCACATGTCTCTAAATAGGCAAATGCGTGCCGAAACTCCAAAGCGCCGATGAGCATAAGGTAAGTTGTGTCCCAATGCGATTGGATATCCAAGGATAAGGGCCTCGTGCACGGTATCTCCAGCTGCTGAACAATCTCTGCAAACCTCTCCTCTCGAACTAGAGAGGCCTTCACATACTTTAGACTCTCCCTTATGTTGTAGATGATCCCATGAATAGATGCGACGACATCTTGGGCAGCAAGATTTAGTAGGTGGGCATAGCAGCGGACAACAAAGAGTTGACCTTTCAGGGTCAATGTATTCTTGTTGGAGAGATGGTCTCTCAAGTTTGCACTGTAGATGTCATGGGATGAGCAGTTGTTGTCTAAAGTAATTGTGAACAGGTTGCTCTTGATGTTCCAGTCGGACAGACAATTCCCAATGACATCACTGAGAGCATTTTCTGAATGAGGGGAAGAAACCATGCTGAAGTTAAGCACCCGGCTATGGAGCTTCCAATCATTATCGATAAAGTGTCCGGTTACACTGACATAACCCAGAGTTTGACTGGTTGTCCACAGCCCGATGCTCAAGCAAACTCGGCCTGGAATCGTGCTGAAGAGCTGACCGAGGTTATGTTTCTCTTTTTGGAAAATACCAAAGATCTCCTTCTCAAGGGCTTCGTGATCAGGCATCTTGAACTGGGGCTGGAGGCCCTGGATGAATGCTTTGAATGCTGAATGCTCAACCATGTGAAGCGGGTACTCTTGCATGATAATCATCTTTGCAAGGTCCATGGAGCTACGATCCTGGTCAAAGGTGACATTAGTGCGCCATCGGTAACGTCTTTTCGGAGGCTCAGCAGTGTTGCCTTCAGATTTCACACCTGAGGTGAGAGCAAGTAACCTCTTTTCTTGGCGGGTTTTTGAGCAAGAGCCAACAGTGATGTGGCGTTTTAAGTGGCTTGTTCCGGCTATCTTCTTACCAGTGCTGTATGCAAAGCTTTGATTGCATTGCTTACAAAGCGCTTTTGTACATCCATCAGAAACGGTTTCAATGGTGAAGTGTTCCCACACAAGGGATCTCTTTCGCCTGCGTCTTGAGGTTGGTGTTGGTGCTGCTTCCAGAGCCAGTGGTTCAGTATTGTTCAACCCTTCCATTTTGAATAAATATGGATCTATTCTGTTTGTGGATAATATTTGATAAACGGCAGCACAACTGCAAAAAATTTGTAGAAAGTAATTAGAATGAAGGTAATGTATTCTCTCTACATCGTATTGAGCTTATGGCTGATGTACAAAAGGCAGTCTGATTAGGGAAATAACAGAATCCTCACGTGCCATCTAATATTCTTTCTGGGCTGTAATGTTATCCTTGATCCAAATTGTAAACTAATTAGTCCTGAATGTTATGTGATGTCAAAACCGATACTATATTTAATTTTTCACTTTTCAAAGAGCTCTATTTAATTCTCAATGTTATGTTATGTCATACGTATAAGACAAACGGAGGATGCAACAAGTGAAGTGTAACATAGATCGAGCAGGAAGAACCCGTCAACGCCAATCAAAGCACTAAATGCATTTCCCCCACAAAATACAACAAATGAGATTGTAGAAAACTCTGTTATATCGTTTCAACCTGATACACTGCATCATAAATTTTATTAGGATTCACCATTGACAAAATAAGTTACACTTGAACAAGACCATAAGCCAGTCTGTTAAACCAAGAGGTGATCAACGTTCTGCAGGATACCAATTGGGGAACAGGACGACATGAAAAGAATATACTAAAACAATTCTAAGATACCGTCACGCGACCTTGAATATTGACAGATCAAGTCACGATTGAACAAGTTTATAAGCCAGTCAAACAAAAAAAATCCCGACAGAATCCTTTGCCTTCCACAATTAATGCATGCAGACTTACAGACTCTAAGAAAACCCGAAGAAGACAAAATTCGAAATACACGAACGAAGGGTAGATCTGTCCACTGGGTCAAGAACAAGAGTTTGAGATTTTAGAAGAAAAAAAACCACAGATAAAACCGGGTATTAGCCCTTAGCATACGAACCCAAAATAAACAACATCAAAAATTCAAAGTCAGCGTTCGGAATCTCCTTCCTGGCACTCTAAAACACGTCCAACAATGGAGGAGAAGAAAAACAAGAAGAAAACGACGACGAAGCCGAAGGCAAACGAGATCGCATGTAAGAAAACCTCCTAGAGAACTACCCACAAAACCCTGACCACGTCACGATCACGAAAATCCACCCGCCAAACGCAAATACGAATAAAAGTGCAAATATAAATGATGATCAGCGACTGAGGTGACACTCACCCGAGATCGACGAGAAATTCCGGCGATGGGCCGAAACCCTAGAAAGAGGGCGGAGAAAGACGATAACGAGAAAGGCGGCCTATCCAGATCCCCAAATCCATCCCCCGTGATTTTAATGGATCCAAAGCCCAGTAGGCCCGCTTCAACCCGATTCCGCCTTAATGGGCCCACCTACTCCGACAATATCATTAACCCCCGTACCAACCCTTCACGTCCAGACCCGAGAATTTTCCTGAAGTTTATCGGGGGCTTTCATTTTAGGCAAATTGAGTATGATCGTTTATTTAATGAAGGAGAACGGAATGCTGACACCGCCGGTGATTATAAGCAAGATATCACTTTAGAATAGTATGCGACGTGTCATCTTGGGCTAATGAATTAATTTAGAACAGAAGTCCATGATGGCAACACGTGTCAAACTGCAACGTCTCAGGAAAAAGAGGTCATGGATTAAAGAGCAAGCGAGGACTCAAGGGCTGCAGAAAGGAGATCGTTCCACGTGTCGGTTATTCCGGGAAGACACCAGTGCATGCAGTCGTCGTGACGTTTGCCGCCAGATGCTGCAGGGTGTGCGTCAGCCCTAAATTCGCTGACGTGGGTAACGTCCAGCGCCCGAAATCCCGACCGCACCAGAGCCCTAAAAATATGACCGTTGACCAGCCGGGCTTCCACGTTCGTCCCATTCCTCTCCACAGCAAAAATCTCCTCCACCTGAAGAATGACTTACTTTCTAGATTTGGATTTTACTGATAATGAAAAATTCACTGGGAGAAGGATAAAATGGGAAATTCACCTGTTGAGAGGAAAGTGGCTCGATGCGTTTGCAGGATCCGCCTTGGAACCAGTCTCCTCCTTCGAAGTGTCTGGGAGATTGGGTGCGGAAGAATTTGATTTTGCGATTCGCTGTCCGTTGCACATAAATTATCTGCAGAGAACAATGAACAACGAAGATGATGATGGTAACAATGATGACGAAGACGGTGGGGATGATGATGCAGTGGCTGCCTTCTAGATAGAAAAGAGTAGCAACGACTAATTGAACAACTTCTTCAAAATATAAAAATATGCTGGACGATCAACTGCTTCATTATCATAAAGCAATATTGATGATGGCCATGGTAGATAAAAATGATGACAGTGATGATGGTGGAGATGATGGTCAGATGCATAATCGTCGTCATCAAGATCAATTGGAATAATTAACACTACAGTGGATTACCATATGCTTTAATGCGAGGTCAAAGCCTTCTTCGGGAGATAGAACAGGCGATACAGGCTTTCCTCCTTCGAAGAAAAGCATTGGAGATTCAATGGGATCAAATTTTGATGGGGCCCACCACCTGAAAGTGTGAATATCACTTACCATCTATGAAAAAGAAACCCACAACACAAACAAGCGTTATTTTTAATCTAGAAATAAAGATGAGATTCAAGTAATCACCAGTGGCCAGAGTTGAAGATAAGGATATCATGAAATGCTGTCGCCTTCGCCCATGATTGGTCAGGAACATCTATGTCCACTCTATATCCTTGCTTGTAACCCAGAGATTCCAGAAATCCTCCATCATCACTAGCTGACCACCTTTATAGAGTGAGAATAAGATGAGAGGAGGTAGATTTCTCGTTCAAGAGCAAATTGAGGTGGGAAGAAAACATTGACGCTGTTAAATTTGAAGAAAACTGTCCTCTGACCTGTTGTAGCGAACAAGGAGATTGGTCCTATGGTATGCAATGGTCAGATTGTATTCGATGAAGATGAATCCCCGATCGGCTCCTGCAGGACGTGTTTTATTCACATTCCCGGATGCTGCTTGCTTCAACATACAGACCAAGGATACAAACATGTTCCTGTTCAGGGAGTCTCCCACAAACCCTGCACTGTTCACAGATGATAAGCAAGATGAAATCCATGGAAAAGAGAGCCAGCTGTATGGTGAGAAGATAAATGACTGAGCCATGCTTTTGCATCACGAGGTCTGGTCTATGTTGAGGGATTCTGTGAATTAATTGTTAGACCTTGGGTAGTAAGCTTGGTGGTCTCTAGGTTACAAGGTCACCTTTTGCCTTCAGTTTTTAGCAATTAAGTAAAGGCATCCTGCCTAAAAAGCGTAGATGAGTAATAAATAAGACAATACTAAAGATTCGAGTCAGTGAATTTCCCAATTCTGAAAGATGAACGGCCAGCTCAAAATTCATACAAGTAGATGCAGTGGACACAAGAAAATTTTAAAAATATTTATAAATTTTAGATGTTTAATTCTTATTTACATAATAATCTACGTAAATAACAAATAGAATTTGAATGGTTTACTGATTTTCTGGAAGTGTTTGAGAAAAAGAGGGGATCCAGATGTTAGGTTTTAATATCACTGGGACCTGATGTTTGTTGAGGGACCAAAGGATTGATTGTCGATGCTTACAGCAGTGATAAGATCCCTTACTGGTTCTACTAAGACAGGAAGCATAACAGGACCGATGGGCCTATAAAGGGCCCAATCCAGGAGCCGATCCAAGAAGGATCCGTCCCAAAACAGAACTCACGAAAAGCCTGTGAGGGGTTCAGAAATGGCAGCATAGAATTTTAATGTGATTCCTCTGTCTACCCTAATCGAACGTGAGACCAAAACCTCAATCTTCTTCCTACCCATTCTAGTTGCAGGCTCATGCATGTATTCAACCAATTGAGGCGATTCTCTCTCCCTTTGTTCTTCCCCTTGTTTCCTCTAACCCTCCCCCTTTTCCTCTGCATTTAGGCAACCAGACACATAGAAGTTTGAGTTTATTGATTATTTCTAGATGCAACAGAACATATCAGGAAGTAAGCTGATTGTCTCTGCATTACAAAGTCAATTTTAGCTTCAGCTTTTTTATCGATAGTTAGTAAAAGGCCTTCCGGCAAAATTGTATGCATAAGTAACAAAGAAGATAATATTAAAGATTCGAGCAAGAAGATTTATCATGTCTGAAAGTAGATAGGTCAGTTCAAAATTCACAGAAATAGCAGCAACTGCCAAGCTGTGAGAAGATCCAGATAAACTTGAGTGTACCCCTGAAATGTTGAGCACCACATAAACTGGAGTTTCATCTTCTTCTTTTTGAATTGTACTGGAGTTCCATCTTATAACAGGGGCTTCTCTTATCGAGGCAAAACCATCACATATTTGAGATTATTTTAATTTACATAGACAACGATGATGATCGGGATACTCTACCCATTTTCAAGTCCTGTTAGCGTTTCAAGATACAAAGACACATCCAGATGTAAGATTCGGTCAGTTCAAAATTTATGCAAACAGCTGCAGAGACCACTAAAATCAAAATAATGATTTGAATTTACGCATATCCTTGCATAGATAACAAAGATAATTGCTATAGGAAAATAAAAAATTACGATCTTAAATTTTCGATATCTTATTTCAATTTGAATATTCCTTTCCGTAATAAGAAAGAGAATAGGGATCCTTTACCGATCTTCACATTCCGGTAGCGCCGGAGAAAACGAGACGGATCCAGACGAGGGAGATCGCAATCAAACGGTTGCCAACGCCAATTGTTAATCTCCCTCGCATTAGATTTCCCGGCGGAGATGCAATTCCATCCCTTGAAGATTTCCTTGCAGGAACTATCGTATCGAACCGGAGGGCGATTCGAGTCCCGGATCCATCTCCCATCCGAGTAATTACAATTTCTGCTTCCACCGGATTCCTCTAATGTCACTAAATCCGGCGAAATCGCGGTGTTATCTGGAATAGCGCTCCCAGTTAGGATTTGAGGATTGGAGGAAAGAGAAAACGAGCGCGAGGCATCCGAGGGAGATGAGAGCGAGAAGGACGGATTCGAGGCGAGGTTTCTTCCTGGAGATCTCGGTCGCAGCCATGATCGAAAATGGTTTTAACCCCCCAGATCTGGTAGATGCATTGTGCTCGTGGAAAGCTCCTACGAGGAAACCCTGAGCTTCAAAGGATGACTGTTCTAATCATATTGGACTGAGAGACCGAGAGAGTGCCAGAAACGGTAACGACGGTAGAATTCTGTTTTAGACATAGATCTCTGGGTGACTATAATCAACTTCAGAGAGATTGAGAGAGAGAGAGAGAGAGAGAGAGAGAGAGAGAGAGATAATGGGTTGAACGACGACAGAGGAGAGAAAGGAGAGTGCGGGAATGAGAGAGGGAGTGAGACAGAGCAGGAGAACTAGAGAGACGGGGGAAATGGGAAAAATAGAGAGCGAGAGGGAGAGGGAGAGGCGGAGAGCAGATCGGCAGAAGAACGAGAGAGACCGGGAAAGGAGAGAGAGGGAAGAGAGAGGGGAGGGAGGGAGAGCGAGAGAGCTAGAGAGAGAGGAGAGAGAGGAGAGAGAGAATAGGGAGACTGCCAGGGGAGAGTTGTAGATATCGTCGACTTAATCGTAGATTATCGGTCGACAAGACAGTGAATGGTGGACTAGCTCGAAAAGGGCCACCCCTAGACACGCACGTGCAGAAATGCTGTGATACACACACACCCACATAAGAGGGAGAGAGGGGAATCTACTTAAGGAAATTATATGAAATCCAAAAATATATACAACTTTATGATATGAAATACAAAAATTGATATAATAAATCCAATACTCCAAACTATATTATTTCACAAAATCCAAATATCAAGATAATGATAGGTTATATGCCAAGAGCAAGGATCCAAAACTATGCATTTCTATGAGTAAACGCTAGATCATATTATCCAGCCTATTAAGGGCCTCTCCCTCTAGAGTTTTGCTTCTTATAGGTCTTTCTTCTCTACTCTACATAAACTATAGTTGTTTGCCTTCTCTCTTAATGTGATATATTCTTCTTCTCCGCCTACTATTAGAGCAGTCCTTTAGGGTTTGTGGATATCTAGCGCAGGAGAGGTTTTATCTCTACCGCCCAACACTTTTCTAGTACCTCTACCTCTATCATCCTTGGCACCTTCTTCATCAAAATATTGTGTCGTCATCACTTGCCATCATCGTCATGGGATCTTCCTTGTCATCATCTCCCTTGTCATCGTTGCTGGAGGTCAATGAGGAAAAAAACTATGGCGTCCTTTTGACATCTTCCATGTTTGGCGCCATTTGTTGATGACAATGAGGGGAAGGAAACTGCCTTCTCCCATCCTCCTTCATGTTGACATCAAAATTTTCTCTTGTTGGCGACCAAAGCTTGCAAACTCTAATTCCGTATCTCTTTTCAAATACCAAGGGCTACCTTATCAATTTCAAGGTTCCCTTCCTACTCAATAAGATATGATGCTTGATAAGCTCTCAAAATTTTGATTAAAATATCAAATGCAATGGAAATTTATTGAATCAAATATTCAAAACACCGAGGTGTCAAAAACTGATCATCCTATAATCTAGTATGAATTAAAAGTTATACTTATGAGTGTCTAGAATCTTATAAGTTTATTGAAGGAGTTCTCATAGTTGTTCAAGTGTTTCAAATCTAGCGATATCCACGTAGATCGTAAGACGATTGGATCTCCTATTCAGCACTCTTGAGTATACATAAGGTTTGCATGGGCACCTTGAGTTGTGGTCATTCTAGCCCTTATTTATAGTCTATAAGAAATGTGAACTTTTGACAAAACCCCTTAAAATCATGTCTATATCCACCAACATCTATATACCTTATGTTTATCACTCTAGGTATATATATCTCATTAGGTAATAACTTCATAGACCTAATAATAGTCATTGTTCAAACTTATTAATTATCAATATCAACATATGGATGAATTAATTGAGGATCAATTTAACCCAATCATTTACTATTTATGAATGAATTAATTTAGGAACAATTTAACCCGATTGTTATCTATATATGGATGAATTAATTATCTAAACCATGTGCTCTGAGATACATGAAGTGTACAAGAACTCCCATATAGAACCTTGCCATCATCAGTTACTAGGTAGGTATAATCTTTTATCTCCACAAAAACTCATGAATGATTAAAGACATGATCAATTGTCAAAAAATAATCAATCACTTAATGTAGTATTCATGCATAGAATAAATCATCGAGAACACCTTCTTTGATATTTCTACTTCCTTAGCCAAGAATTGCATCACATATCATTCTTTGAGTTGAATTAGACAATGTTATTCTTTACTAAATAATTTGATATCCTTCTCGAATATCCCTCAAATAAAATTTTCTAGAACATATACTTAAAGACCATTGATCATTAAATTATGATCTCATTATAATTCATTTAATCATTGCATATGCTCATACACTTCATTACAAAGATCACACAAAAATAACAATGAATAAATTATATTTTAATTAATGCATATGAGATACATGAAAGTGTGTGATATGAATAGAAAAGATAAGAAACTGCACTAGATATAAAATTATGTACATGAAGAATGATCAATTAGTGCTTTATGGCTAGCCAATACTAGAAGCATATAAAGAAAACATTAAATATCATAAATTTTTCATCTTACATTTATATTCAGCCACATTGAGAATGTGGAGGATAAAATGATGATCAGGCCCACAAAAATTTTAGCTCCAAACTCTATCAAGATCGTCGGATATCGAGCTTTTAATTTGGAGAAATTTGAACAGTTAATTTAACTTTCTCTATGCTCACATTTCTCTTGTCAACCCACTCGACTCTCATATCAAATGACACTAAATAATCGATAATTTAAATTAAAGTTCCCTCTCATCTCTTCTCTCTCCTCTTTTCTCTCTCCTCTCTTTTCTCTCCTCTCTCTCATGATCGTGAATGTGAGAGAGGGAGAGATGCGAAGGAGGCACGAGAAAGCATAGAGGTGACGAGACGAAACCGCGACGTTGTCGATTTCAAGCGGTATCGTGTCAAAAATTATACCAAACTTACCAATTTGATGAAAATGTATCAAATTCAAGGGTATAATGGTAAATACGGGTCGAATCCACATGGAATTTAGGAATTTTCAAGTGATCTTTTAGAATTTGGTCAAATCGGACGAGTAATTGATGGAAGAAATTGGGAAAAATGGTATTTTAAGAACGTAGACTTCAAATCGATTCCACGGAATCAAAAATCGTCAAAATCAGACTTGATTTCGCGGAGAAATCATGAATTGAAGTGGAGCGAAAATTCGTATCGTTAAAATCATGATTTTAGAAGAAATTTAACAAAATTGAAATGGAAATCCTATTCTAAACAGAAATTAAACTTGATTGGGAGGTAAACCATGCAAAACCGCTTCCACTAAACTCGTTTTGCAATCAAATCGCCGTGATTAAGCCGATTAATCGCGGAGAAAATCAAGAACGCCTCGACGAACTTCAAGCTGCGATTTCTCACTCAATACTCCACCAAATCTCGACTTCTACCCCTCCTTGGACGCGGAATTTGAAGAGGAAGAACTCAAGAGAAACGAGTGAGGGAGGTGTCTAGACAGTCAATTAGATTGATTCTCACTCGGATGCTTAAGAATGACGAAGAACACTTAGTTTTATAGGGCGAAAATTCGTAACCGTCCGATCGTTTCGATCGACGGTTACGATGAAACGGTCCATCGTGGACCGTTTCGAAAATATCGTAGCCGTTGGATTTTGATCAACGGCTCAGATAGCATCTGATGAAACGCTTTATAAAAACGCCTTGAATCGCGTCCGTTGGATCTTCATCCGACGCTCCAGATGCTTCCTCCAAGATCTAATCTAGACCGTTATAACGCTTCCGATTAAGCACATGAGTTGATGCGTTTTGATGATCCGCGTTCCACGCGATCAACGCATGTGATGTTGCCACGTTGCAGCGGATCGGACCGTTATAACTCGCCTTAAATAAACACGTGTTTGATTGATCTCCTGTGGTCCGCGCTCCGCGCGATCAACGCCTGTCGATCGCCCGTCCGCGAGATCCAACGCCCGTCGTCGCGCCACGTCACCTGCATCAAAAGAACATGTGGAACTTAGTCCCACACGGAAAGAAATAAGAAAGAATGTCGGGTATATAAGTCCCGACATTTAAGAGGGTTAATACCCTCCCCATCTAAGCGAGGCTGAAGAACCCTTTTATTATATATAGTAATAATAAAATAATATAATATATACGCGCCATGTAGGCGCTGCGCGGGTCCGCGTGGTGCTGCCACGTGGCCTTGCGTGCCACATCGCATCCACGCGGGTCCCGCGCCCCCTTTTTTTTAATTTTTTTATTTATTTTTATTATTAAAAATCGAAAATAAAATAAGAAAAACAGTTTTAAAAATCCGGAAAAAATCCCTAATTTGTAAAAATCATATCTTTTAATATATAACTCCAAATTAATCCAAATTTCTTTCATTTGATCCAAAATTTAATTATCTATTATTCTAAAAGGTTAAATTAAATAAATAATAAGAGTTAAAAATTTTATTTCAAAAATACATTCATTTATTAAGATTTTAAACTTTAGAAAATGAAATGAATGTTTAAAAATTGTTTCTCTTATTATTTTAACTTTAAAAAGAGTTATAATCTCAAGAAGAATAAGGGTTATCAAGTTATTAAACTCTAATTTATAAAAATTAACCCTAAATTAAAGTATTTTGAGATTATAATAACTTTTTAAGAGAATAATAGAAAAATACATATAAGTACGATAACATGGATGAAAATGAAATCATTTATACAAATTTTCATCACATGCACTTGTGTTTGTCATGTCGTGTGTGCAAAAGACATAATGGAGAGAGAGATAGGGAAGTGGAGCAGTGTGACACAGAGAGTTAGAAGTGATGGATATTATGTGGGCTATCAGACAATCACGCTTCCATGCATCTCGTTTATGTTCATTGAAATGAAATTTATTTATCGTCATTTCTTGTGTGATGTTTGCAATGAAATCCATGAGTATATGCAATGACTAAGTGAATTATGATGATATCATACTATAATAATCACTAGTCTTTAAATATATGCTCTAAACATTCCTACTCGTAGGATATTCGAGAAAGACATCAACTCATATGATGAGTATGACTAATCTTTCAACCATTGGTGTGGAGACACTAAAGATAGATAGTGGGTGCTTGATAAGAACATAAAAGTAGTTATAAGCACCTATTGATTGCCCTTATTTATCTCTATTAAACTCTTGAATACACCATCTCCTCTAATATTGCATAACTTGACGTTTGTAGAATATTAGTGCATCGAGATGAATTTATTTTACATGACTTTTGCCTTTTTCATTTTCAGGACGTATACAAGAGGAATGGCAGCAAGATCCTCCAAAATGGAAGTGTTTAAAGGACATAATGGGTTGTCCAAGGCAAGCAATTGTGAGCTCAATCAAACAAATCGAGCCCAGCAAGGAGGAGACACGGGGGATTTAAAATGAGCAAAAGCTCTCTTTTGGGGGCTTCCCTCCTTTTTGATGCCTCTTTACCTTCTTCGTCTTCTTCTTGCTCTTTTGCTGCTTCCCTTTTTGTTGGCTGAACTTTCGCTCTTTTAGGTTGTCTTTGTTTTACAACTTCGTGCTCCGGTGTGCTTCTCGTCGAAGAAAACACAATGGAAATATTAATCTATGTTTGTAGGTGGTGAATCTTCTTTCTAGTTTCTTTCCAGCTATCTTTTGCGTACATCACTGTGATTCTCCATGCCTTTCTCCCGTGTTCATTCTCTCCCCATCTTCCATTTGATTCCTCTCTTCGTGCATTGTTCGCTGTCTCTTATTCGTTCTCTCCCAATCGGCGTTCATCTCGTCGGCTACCCTCCGTTCCTCTCTCGTTTTAGACTTATTTCCCTCTCAAACTTCCTAAATTTTGCTATCTCATCCTCTGTTACTCACTATCACAATTTTTTGCTCTCTTAATCTCGCTCTCTCCCCAGATGTCTTCGACATTCCGATCTCTTTCTTCCTCTTTCTCCCTCTTTTTCCTCCTTTCTCTCTCTCGATCTCACATTTTCTAATTCTCTCCTTCCTACTCTTCAGATTTTCCGCATACCCTCTTCGGAATCTCTATGTTTTTCTGTGAACTTTCCATCTTCTTGCTCCGATCATTTTTTTCTGCATTTCACTATCAACTTCTTCCTCTAGTTCAATATCTCGCTCCTTTTGTCTTAAATTTTCCCATTTCCACGTACACCCTTCCTTTCTCTCTCTTCTATTTCCCTTCCAACAAATTCACTCCCTCTCCCGATCGCTCGTCCTTCCTCAGCTCTCCACAGTTTCCCTGTCGTTCCGAGTTCTCTCCAGCCCTCTCTCCCTATTAGTCTCTTCTGATTCCTCTTTCACTTGCTCTACGTTCTATCTCTCTTCTATTCCCAGCTGCCGCTGATAAAATTAATTTTGTTTTTGGTTTTGCGATTCTTCCTCTCCTTCTCCCCCATCTCGACCTCTCCTCGCACTCCCTCCTTTGCCCTCCTTCTCCCCCATCTCGACCTCTCCTCGCACTCCCTCCTTTGCCCTCCTTCTCCCCCATCTCGACCTCTCCTCGCACTCCCTCCTTTGCCCTCCTTCTCCCCCATCTCGACCTCTCCTCGCACTCCCTCCTTTGCCCTCCTTCTGTGATTTCCTCTCTCCTAATCTTCTCCTAATATTCTCTCGCAATCTCACTTTTGTTGTCTCCTTCATCCCTCTTGAGCTTCTGCTCTCTCCTTCCCTCTTAATTTTGCTTTCTCACTCTCTCTCTTCTAGTATTCTCCTTTCTCATATTTCTCTCACTTCCGCTCTTCTTTCTCTTATCGCTCTCTCTAACTCTCTCTCTCTCTCTCTCTCTATCTATCTATCTTGCGCACGCCTTGCATTCTCCCTTCCGCCTCAGCCTCTCTTCCTCTCTTAATCTCTCTCACTCCCGGGGAAACTCTTCTTCCGCGGTATCGTTCTCTCTCTTATCGTTTTTCTTACACTTACAGCTATGCAACCTCTCTCTCTAACCATCTCCCTTCCTTGCCTCGTCCGATTCCGCCCTCTTTCAATTCCTCTCTCTCTCTCTCTCTCTCGTGTTTCTTCTCTCTCTCTTTTCTTGCGCTTTCATTTCTCTCTTTCCTACGAATTCCTTCTCTCGCATTTTTTCAATCTGTTTTCTCTCTTTCTATCTCTCTCGCTATTCCTTAGTCACTATTTCTGGCCTTCTCCTGATCTCTCCAATTTCCATTTTCGCTTCCGATCGTCCCTCCTCCAAAATTCTCTCCCGATTATCGTCCGTCTCCCTCTCCCCATTCAATCGCACATCTCTTCGTGCTCTCTCTCCTTTCTCTCCCTAAATTTCTCACACTCACTCTTTCCCCACGATCAAATTGTCGTCCCTCTGCCTTCCTTCGCCTTCTCCGAGCCCTTTATTCAACTTATCTCTTTTCCTCTCTCTATTTCTCTCTCGACTTTCTACTCCAACGCTTCTCTCACAATTAGTCTATCTCTTTCTGTTTTTATACACCAATCCCCTTTTCTCTCTCAAAGATTCATCTTATCGCTCTCTCTCTCTCTCCTTTGACCATCACGTCTTCTCCTCTACGCCCTACTACTTCCTCAATTTCTTTTCCAATCCCTTTCTTGAGTTCTCTTTCACCCTTTTCCTATTCCTTTACTTAGCTCTCTCTCTCTTAGTTAATCTTTCAAATTCACCTTCATTTCTCTCAATCACTCTCATCTTCCTTTTGTCTCTTGCACTCACAACCTCTCCCTCTACTGCTTCTCTCTAATTAATCGACTAATCGATTTCTCTCTCTCTCTCTCTCTGTTCTCGCCCTAGAGTCCATGTGGATCGACCTAGAAGCTATACATCCCAATTACCCCTAATTTCTTCATAGTTTCCTAGTTTATAAATGATAAGTTTTGTCGGGCTTAAGCACACAATGACTTTGAGCTCAACAATGCTCTTTGAAGAAAGAGTTCACTAAATTGATTTGTATGAGTCCCTAAATGGTAATTATACCTTACTATCAATTAGGTTGATTCATAAACATGGTTATGTATGTAGTCCTTTGACTTGAGACTCCAAAGACATCTTGTGGATAGATGATCATATTTTGATTATCTTACAAATCCCTAGCCATGTGATCTCTAAAATGTCATATATTGGATACGACATGAAGTCCTCAAAGATGATTATGTGGTCAAGATAGAAGCATCCACCCTTGATATTTAAGGAGATTAACTCAAGGAATGAGATGCGATGAAATCCTTGACCAAAGTAGTTGAAAATATCAAAGAAGAAGTTCCCAATGATTTCCTATATGCATCAATACTAACTTGAGTGACCGATTAGGGTTTGACATTTGACAATATCCTAAGTCATTCATGAGTCTTGTGCAGATGAATGATTATACATACATGGTAATCGATGAAAAAAAGGTTCCATAAAGGAGTTCTTACATATTCCATATCTCCTAGAGTACGTGATGTAGCTTGGCACCCAGCGGGCTAGCAACTCAACCTGTCAATTGGGTTAAATTGATCCTTGATTTAATTAATTGATATATTGATATGGATTATTAATTAAGGTTTACCAATAAGGTGTTATTAGGCCTATAGAGTTATTAACCAGTGAGATATATGGACCTAGAGGGTCACACACATTAGGTCTATAGATGTTGGTGGATATAGACATAATTATGAGGGTTTTATTTTAAAAAAAATTCACATACTGAGTGTCTAGAAATAGAGGGCGAATGACCACAACTCAAGGTTCTCATGCAAGATTTGTGGAAATTCTCTCATTTCTTCTATTTCTCTCTTTTTGAAGAGCTTTGAAGAGGAGATCCGACCATCCAAAGACCATGTGGATACCGCTAGAGGCCACACACTTGAATAGCTTCAAGAGCCCTCTCAAGGAAACCATGTAAGTGTGTTTTTTCATACATACTAGATGATAGGATCATCTATTCTTGGTGTCTCAATGTTTTGAATATTTGATTCAATGTATTCCATTTTATTCGATGTTTTGATCAAAATTTCAGAAGGCTTATCGGCCTCATAACTCAACAAGAATAAGGTGTGAATGAGGAGTGGACGAGAAGAGGAAGAAGAAATGATATAGTGGTAAAGCAAGAAGTGCACAAGGTAAGAAAGAAGGGAGATAGAGGTGGGTGAGAGAGCTTATAAGATGAAAATTATTTTCCATCCCATGCACTTGAGAGAGGAAGAGAGGTTGATAGACATGAAGAAGAAAAGGTGAGATGTGAGAGATAGAGAGAGAAGCATGACGAGGGGACTACTGGAGAAGCAAGGAATGTGTGACAGAAATTTCCATCGCGTGCGAGAGAGAGAGAGAGAGTGATCTAGGGGAGAGAGAAGAGAAAGGGGATAGGAGAGAGGGAAGAGAAGGACAGAGAGAGTGCTTTTTATGCTCTCTCTTTTTAATATTTTATTTTATTTTATATTTATTTATTTATTTTACTATTTTTCAAAACATATTTTCTTATTCATTTTAATTTATAGAAATTCCCAAGAAAATTTAAAAAATTCATAAAAATTTCAAATTTCCTTGAAAAATAAAATTTATTTAATAAATTGCATGATAAAATATATTCATAAATATTTTTCATGTCAATAAAGGCATTTTAAATGGGAAATAAATAGAAATTTTATTTGATAATTGAAGAATATTATCTTCCTCATGAATAAATGTCATTAAAAACTCATAAAATATTATTAATTTATGAAAAATCAAGAATAGCCTTTCAAACATAAGAACGATCAACTTAATCATTTTAAATTGTGATAACATGCATTTCTGATTATAGTTTTAAGAAGAAGTGCATAAAATACATGATATTGATGCATGGAATTAGATGTTATCATGCACTCAAAAAATTCTTGAGCTTAAGGCTTTTATCAGTGGATCTACAACATGGCCAGTCAATAAAACTCTTTCCACTGCTACATCTCCTCTATCGACAATCTCCCTAATCAAGTGAAAGCCCCATAGAATATGCTTCAACTGCTAATGAGATATTGGCTCTTTCTCTTGTGCGATCACACCATCATTGTCGCACAACAAGTGAATAAGATCTGAGATTTTAGGGATGACACAAAGGTTTGCGATGGAACTTCTTCAACTAGACTATTTCCTTGGCAATGTTGCTCACATTGATGTACTCATCTTCTGACATCAATTTTGAATTGATGTTCTCCTTAAAAATCTTCAAAGACACTACTCTCTTTTTAGAAGTGAATAGGAATCTTGATGTAGACTTGCTATCATCTGGGGTCTAACTGAAGGCATGTTTGTGTAATCCCAGAGCTTTAGAGCTCTCTTCCATAGACTAGAAATAAATCACTAGTCCTTCTCATACACCTAAGGATGCATCTCATGTCTTCCAAATGTCTCACACACCTGTTAGCCTAAAATTTTTCTTCGAATACCTATAGCAAATGTCACATTTGGTCTTGTTCATAGCATCATGTATAGGATTGATCCAATCATTGAAGCATATGGATCTTCTTCAAAAATTCACTACCTTTCTGAATCTATGGTGAATGATCCTTAGATGTAAGAATACCATATATTATTAGCATGAAACCTTTCTTGGAATTCTCTAGGCCAAGCATTTTGACAATGTTGTCTATGTACATCTATTGGGATAATCTGAGAATCTCCTTGATCTATCTCTAGAGATACATATTCTCAATATTTATATTGTTTTTCTAAATCCTTTATGGAGAATTTCTTTGACAGCCATGCCTTCATTGAAGATAACCGGCCTACATCACTCGTAAATAGTAGGATGTAACGAGACATATTTGTGTGTTCATTGAAAAGACACGGAGACGTGTCAAAACATTTTCCAAACTCGCCAATTTAAGATTAAAATCAATAATTAAAGAGTATAAGGTGAGTAATGGTTGAATCCACAGAGAATGAAAGTATTTTCTAAGTGTTCTTCAATTTCGATCAAAATCAAACAAGAAATTGAGGCGATGAATTAGAGACTTTGATAGATTTAGAACGACAACTCCAAGAAGAATCCACATAATAAAAAATCACTCGATTTGGATCAAGATTCGTAGAGAAATCAAAGAGCAAAAATTAGGGAGAAAAATCGATTGTGAAGAGAGAGAAAATCGATAAATTATCTAAAATTCACCTAATCTACAATTGGAAATGGAAATACAATGATACATGATGAAAGATTAGGAGGAAAACACATAATTTAAACTGAAGTCGTGCTCTATGAATGGTTAAGCCTAATTGTATTGAGTGAGTAAATAAGATATTATAAGCCTCTATTTATAGAGAAGAAAGAGAGAAAGATAGAAAAATAACTCATGTGGGACTAATATCTTTGAGCATGATAAAATATGAGCACTACCCCGAAGTCACACATCCTAGTACTGCTCTCACTCAAGCACACTTAACTTTGGAGTTTTTATAAGAGCTAGTGCAATACACCTTCTAATGAGTTATATCGAGCGCCTTATAATAAGCTATATTTAACATGCTCAAAATGATCCAATTGATTGCCAGATCAAGGGCTTTTCATTCCATGATTTTGAAGATAAAATTTGGAGGTAACTTCTCCATATTCTTTTTGATGAAATCTTGATTTCAAGCACTCCCTAGATGCAAAAATTGATCTAGAAGAGAAAGAAATCAAGAGATTCAAGGATTGAGATGTCTAAACAGTTTGATAGCTCGAAACATCCAATAATACATTTTTTGTCGAAGAACATGTGTGTAAATTTTCGTTAAGAGATTCAAGGAAAAATTTTCCCGTCACCATTGGATTTGTTCTTCATCTTCAATCAACGGCTCATATGAAACACTTGGATTTAAATTGTTATCGTTAAGTAATGACCATTCAATCACAGATGGAGAGCTCAATTTTTTTCACTTCATGCGTGAAACAGAAGCGTTGTGTAATGCCTGGTTTTTTATTTTCATCGGGCGTTTGAGATGCAGCCACATGTCCATGGGAGTCCATCGTGCATGTTTAATCTCAGTCGTTATAACTTCTTAGATGAACGACTAAGATTAAATCATTTTAAAATAAGTCATCACCTAATCAGATGTCGTCACGTACCCCCCCCCCCCCCCTGACTAAAGTGAAGATCAACGACTTTAGATTAAATACGTGAATCGAACGACTCTTGTGGTGCCATGTCATTTGCACATAAAATGAATTAAAAATTGTCCCACATGGCAGAAATTAAAGAATGTTGGGTATATAACTAGTGTGTTTTAATGGGCTTAGCGAATATCCTAAAAAGAATGCTTAACCCACTAATCACACATGCGCACACTTGTGCACACGCGCGTGCAGACACGTGCACACGCGCGCGCATGCACACACACACATATGTGAACATATACGTCACCACGTGGCGACTTGTTACTGCCCCATCGATGTCAATTGCTCGTCAGCGCGCGATAGAAAAATGAAAATTTATTATTATTATTATTATTTTATTTAAAAATCTAAATAAATCAAAATAAATTTAGAAAAATTCAAAAAAATCCTAGAGAAATCCCTAAAAATTAAAAAATTCATAACTTTCAAAATATAACTTCAAATTAATCCAAATTTATTGTTTTTGCATCAAAAAAATAAATAAATAATCTATCATTTTAAAAAGTGAAATTTAATAAATAATAAGAGAATAAATTTTCATTTAAAAAATACACTCATTTCTCTTAGAAAATAAACTTTAGAAAAATAAATGAGTGTATAAAAAGTATTTTATCTTATTATTTAATATAAAAACCAATTATAATCTCAAATAAAGATGGAAATAATCTATTATATATATTCTTAATTATGCATAATTATCCCTAAAGTAATGCATTTTAGAGATTATCACTTAAAATTGCTTGAAATGATATATATGCACTTAAAGTGTGATAACATGCATAAGAATGAAATGTTTTATACCTTAATGTGCATTAATATTCATATAATTGCATGTTATCAAAGTTTCTCTTCATTCTTAATGAAGTTAGAAGATCTGATCATCTTGTCGAATCTCATGGTCCAACCCCTAGGTCCTCACTTCAATTCATAAATAGACCTCTACAATCGGCAAACTTTACTTAGAAACTCTTTTGATGTAGAAACCTCTAAGCTATATTATTTACACCTCTTCCTCAAGGTTTCCTTTGAGGAAGGCAATTTTTACATCTACCTTCTAGATCACATAGTTATAGTGTGCAACTATGGTAAGAAGACTCATCATTGAATTAGTCACAAAAATTAGTGAGAATGATTTATTTTAGTCAACTGCTTGTCTTTGATGACAACCTTTTCACCACCAATTGATAACGTACAATTTCATGCATTAATATCATGTGTTTTATGCACTTTTTCTTTAAAATCTAATTATAAATGTATGTTATCATAATTTAAAATTATTAAAATGAAAATTCTTATATTTTAGAGGACATTATTGATTTTTCATAAATGAAATAACATTTTATGAACATTCTTATATTTTAATGACATTGATCAAACAATAATAAAATCCTTTATTTATATATAATGAATTGGTATTTTTTAGATTTTTTTGAATTTTTATGGAATTTTTAAAAATTAAATCATTAAATAAATTTTTATATAAAAAAAAGAAAAGAAAAGAAAATATATAAAAAATGAAGAGAAGAGAAGAGAGAGAGAGAGGCTCTTGATAGCATGCAATTTACACTAGTAATTACATGATTATTAATGCTAATTAAGGTATAAAATATTATATTATTATGCATGTTATTATACTTTGAGTGTATATCTATCATTCTATGCAATTTGAAGTTATGGTCTCAAAATATACTATATTTTGGGAATAATTATGCATAATTAAAAGAGATATTTGAGATTAGATTATTCTCATTTTATATTTGAGATGATAATTAAGTTTTAATTAAAAATAATATATATATATACACTCATTTATTTTTTTAGTTATTTTCTAAAGAAAATGTAGGTATTTTTGAGGTAAAAATTTGTTCTCTTGTTATTTATAAAATTAACTTTTTAAATGATAGAGTAAAAATTTCAGATAAAAAAAATTTAGATTAAAAAGGAGTTGTATTTTGAAAGTTATGAATTTTCTAATTTATAGGAATTTTTCTAGATTTTTTTCAATTTTTCTAAAATTTTTGAATTTATTTTATATTTATTTTAATTTCAAAGCATTCAAAATTTTGATTTTTATTGCGCATTGACGTGACAGATGATGTGGCCTACGTGCTTGCATGGTAGCATATGCACACGCCACATGGCGCACACATGAGTGCATGTGTGTGCGTATAATTAGTGGTTAAACATCCTTTCTAAGGATATAAACTAACCCATAAAAGCACTATAATATTTATAGATGATGTGCCCTATTATTTCCACCATGTGAGACTATTTTTCTTTATTTCTTTGCAGGTGACATGTCATGATGTGAGGTGTTTTGATTGTAGACTTAATCAACGCCGCTAATCTTCGCTTTAAGTAGGTGGTGCATAACAATTTGTCACCGAATCGTTATATTTGAAGCGTGCGATCTCAACCGTTCATTTAAGGAGTTAGAATGGCTGAGATTTATCGCGCCCGATGGATTCTTGTGGACACATGTATACGTCTAGAGCATCTAATGAAGATCAAATGACGGCAGTTACACGATGATTCGTGTACGCGCAATAATGTGATGAAATCTGGACACTCTAATGAAGATCTAACAACCACGACTTAAAATTTACGATTCCACTTCGAGCATTTCATCTGGGTTGATAATCAAAGATCAATGATCAGATCGAACGGTCATGCCCAATTTGTGCCTATTTATACACTCTCTCTTCAATGCATGTAAATCATTCTTGGGTGTTTTTGATTAATCTATTTGTTTGGACATCTTAATAATTAAATCTCTTGTTTTCTTCTTCTTCCGTGTACAAGTGTTTGAAATCAAGATTTCATTGAGAGAACAAGAAGAATTCACTGCTTGAACTCTAGATAGTCATTTTTCAAAATGTAGATTGAAAAGCCTTGATCTGGCTATAAATTGGATCATTTTGAGTGCGATTTTGGGTTTGATCTCGCGAGGAGAAGTGTGAAGAGAGGCACATGGCCTGTCCTCTCCTTGTCTCCTTCTCACCCCATGTGTGCATGCTTGCATAAGGGGTAGAAGGAGATCCTCTCTTTGATCTCTCTCCCACTCGCGCCCATGGAAGCACATGCGTGTGCCGGAGGGAAATTTCTGTGTGCCCTCTCTCTCTCTCACACACATGCAATCCTCTCTCCTGAGAGAGAGGTGTGTGCGTATTTTCTCTCTTTCCTTTCTTGCTTCACCTCTCGTGTGCACAATTTCCTCTCTCGCGCATTGAATAGAGGAGAGGCGTGGAGAAGAGAGGATCTCTCCTCTTGTTCATCTCTCTCTTGCATGCAACGGAAATTTTTGTCGCGTATCGGGTGCATGTTCTTCTCTGCCTCCTTCCCCTCTATTTTTATTTTCTTTATTCTCTTTTTTTCTTATTTATTTATTATTATTATTTTTTTCAAAGAGAGAAACGTGATGGCCCATTACTAGGCACCATATTTTTAAAAATCATTAAAAAATACAAAAATATTTTTATATTTAAAATAAAATCATTCCTTACAGATTTTAACCTCTATAAATTCCCAAAAATTCCCAAAATTCCACACCATTTATTCAATAATATTTATGATGTCATAAATTTCATCAAATATTTTCATGTCAATAAATTCATTTTTCAATGATAAATAAATAGAGATTTCATTTTTAATAAAATAAAATTATCTTCTTCAATGAATTAATATCATTAATTGTTCATAAAATATATTAATCTATGAAAAAATCAAGAATATATTTTTAAACATAAGAGTTAATATTTTAACCATTTAAATCATGATGATATGTATTTATGATTATATTTTTAAGGAGATGTAAAATGCATGATATTAATGCATGAAATTGTATGTTATCGAGGACAAATAGTAACTCACCACGAATTTGCATATCAAAATACTTTTTTTTTCAAGATATCAATGCTTAATAACAAGTCTTATGGGTCTTTCAAAAATATTATAAAGAATATTTGGGTATCAATTTAAAGTAGGAGGAGATGAGCACCCATCATAGAAACTATGGTCTATGGGCTTCTAAAACAATTCTGCATAAAATGAGTATAGCACTTGTAGAAAAAAAACATTACATAATTTAATTGCTTCTTTGTATGTACCAATTAGGTACTAATTTTGGGTTGTCAATGTCTTCTTAGGTGAGAGTATTGAATATCTGAGTTATCTTTCAGTTATTATTGATAAGGTTTTATAAGTTTTTGCATCTCTAGAGGATAGTCATGTCGCTAACAAAGTTAATAAGAAAGTTCATGAAAAAGCAGCACTCAGTCAAACGTTGAGAAATATTTTTCATAATATTGATCAATAGTTATAAGGTTCCTTGGCTTAATACATTTTATATTATCAATTAATAACTGAGGGATTTCAGGTGTTTCATTGGTGAGGAAAACCTGATAATTGGTTGTTGCTCTCATAATGTATGAAAGTTATTTTCTTGAATTTAATTTTAGCTATTTGAAACCTCGTTGTGTAATAAATCTTTAGTTGAGTGGGCAATGCTTTACCAAAGATATAAGACAATTTATGATATAGAATAAAAAAACTAAAATATGCTATATGAATTAAACCCTTAAAGTTTTTCATTATAAATAGTTCATGTTGCCAAGAAGATCAGTAATGATGAATCTCATTAAGAACTTAATGTTAAATAAATGATAGATGGGAGAGATGTAGAATATGTTTTACATCATTATTTCTCTAACTTGGGGAAGCTCTATCAATTATTTTTAGAATCAAGTTCTTAAACTAGGATATTTACTCAATAATAAATGATACATGTAGGACATGTTGTTGTAGAGTTCATAATTCATACAACCAGTTGCAAAGACCTCTAAGATTATAAATAATTATTGAAATTTGTATACTTCCTTCCATATATAATAAAGATAATTGAAAGAAGAAAATAAAGAAAACTATTACATTACATTTTTGATATCCTATTTCAACTTAAATATTCATTTCCACATAAGAAAGAAAATAGAGATCTTTTACCTATCTTCACTATCTAGTAGTGCTTGAGAAAATGTGATAGATCCAAACAAAGGTAGATCACAAATCAAATGATTGCCAATGCCAATTTTTAATCTTCCTCACATTGGATTTCTGAGTCATAATGAAATTCAATCCCTTGAAGATTTCCTTCTAGGAACTGTCATATCAAACCAAAAAGTAATTCGAGTCCCATATCCATCTCCCATCCGAGTAATTACAAGTTCTGCCTCCAATAGTTTCCTCTAATTTCACTAAATCTGAAGAAATTGTGGTGTTATCTAGAGTAGAGCTCTTTTTAGGGTTTGAGGGTTGGAGGAAAGAGAAGATGAGTGTGAGGCATCTGAGGGTGATGAGAGCAAGAAGGATGAATCTGACGTGACATTTCTTCCTATATAAACCCTAAATTTTAATGGACTGATGGTTCTAATCATTTTGGAGAGAGAAACCGAGAGAGTTAGAAATGATAATGACACGCGAACACACACACACACACACACACACACACACACACACACACGAGGAGAGGAGCAGGGGAAGAACTTAAGAGAGGGAGGGCGATTGATGAGACGAATCTATGCAGTCGTTAAATACACGAGGATATGTGTCAAAAAATTTCTAAACTCATCATGAATTAAAGTGCATAGCGGTAAATAAGGGTCAAATTCACTTAGAATTAAGGTATTTTCAAGATATTCGTCAAATTCGATTAAATCGGACAATGAATTGAGGTGAGAAATTAGTGATGTTGATAAATTTAGAAAGATAACTCAAAGATGAATCCACGCAATAAAAAATCACTTGATTTGGATCAAGATTTTGGGAGAAATCAAAGAGCAAGAAGGGAGAGAAAATTTTAGGTAGAAAATTTTCAAAACTTAGGTAGAAAATTTTCAACGCGAAGGGAGAGAAAACACAAAATTAAATATAAAATTAACCTAATCTATAATTCAAAAAAAAAATCTAATGTTATAAGAAGAAAGATCAAGAGGAAAACATGAATTCTAACCCGAGATAGCATGCGACATGATCGAATTGATTGCCAGATCAAAAGCTTTTCATTGTGTGATTTTGAAGACGATCGTCATCATTTAAGAAGCAATTTCTCCCTATTCTCTCCACGAAATTTCACTTTCATACACTCCTTGGACACGGAAATTGATCTAGAAGACAAAGAAAGCAAGAGATTCAAGGATTGAGATGTTTTCTCTTCATTTCGTTTACTCGAAAACACTAAATGGTTTACATTGTCTAAGAACATGTGTATTTATGGGCAGATTTGGTTGTGGCCGTTGGATTTGGCTCTTCATTTTCAATCAACGGTCGGATGAAACGCTTGCATGTGAATCGTTACCATGAAGTCGCGTCCATTTGATTGAAGATGGAGCGCTCAAATTTTGCCATGTCGCATGTGAAGAAGCGTCACGTGATTGCGTTTGTCTGATCGGAAATCGTCGCCTGAGATGTCGCCCCGCTTCCATAGAAGTCCATCGAACGTATTTAATCTCAGCCGTTATAACTCTTCAGATGAATGGCTGAGATTAAAATATTTTAAAATGAATTGTTACCCAATCATAGTGCACCGCGTACCCTCTCACTAAAATGAAGATCGACAATCGCGATTTGATTCACGTGATCGCACGCTTCACTTTTTGTCATGTCACTTGGGCATAAAAACAAACAAAACAATCCCACATGACAAAAATTAAAGTAAATTAATGGGTATATAGCATATGTGTGATTAGCGAGTTAGAAAATTCCTGAAAAGAGTGGTTAATCTCACTAATCACTCAAGAGCACAGATAGACACACATGTGCGAAACGTGCGCACCAGGGGTACACACACGCACGCATGCATATGCATGCGCCACGTGGTGACGCATATTTGCCCACGCCACTTTAGTTGCCACGTCAACACGCGATAAAAAATATTATTTATTCTTTTTCATTCAAAATAAATCCAAATAAATTCATAAAAAATCAAAAAATTCCAAAAAAATCCTTAAAAATTAGAAAATTCATATATTTCAAAATATTACTCCAAATTAATCCAAATTTGTCTTGTTTGATGAGAAATTAAATGATATATCATTCTAAAAATTTAAATTTAAGAAATAATAAGTGAATAAATTTTTATTTCAAAAATATACTCATTTCTTTTTTCAAAAATAAATTTTTGAAAAATCAATGAGTGTATAAAAAGTATTTTTATCTTATTTATTTAAAATTAAAACCTAATTATAATATCAAATATAGATGGGAATAATCTATTCTTTAAATATTTCTCTTAATTATCCATGATTATCTGTAAAATAGTGTATTTTTTATATTATAACTTAAATCTTCATAGAATGATATATATATACTCAAAACATGATAACATGCATAAGAATGGAATATTTTATGGCTTAATTTACATTAATAATCATTTATTTCATGTGAAAATTGTATGCTATCAGTGGCAAATTAAGAGAGCTAGCGAGAGAGGAAAATGGATTGAAGATCTTTGGATATAGAAATTTTATGAATCCAAATATATATACAACTTTATGATATGCAATATGGAAATTAATCTAACAAATCCGACGCTTCACATGTAACTCCAAACTATATTATTTCACAAAATCAGGAAAAGATATAGTATATGTTAGGAATAAGGATTAAAAAATATGCATATATGTATATATAAATACAAATAATTGTGAGAGGATATTATACAACCTATTAAGGGCCTATGCCTCTAGATTTTCCTTCTTATAAGTCTTTCTTCTCTACTCTATATAAACTATAGCCATTTGCCTTCTCACTTAATGTGATACATTCTTCTTCTTCACTTAGTAATAGAGCAGTCCTTTATTTGAGTAGTTCTTTAGGGTTTTGTGGATCTCTAGGACAAGAGAGCTTTCATCTTTACCGCCCAACATTTTTCTATTATCTCCTTCTCTATCAATCTGTGCACCTTCTTCTTCATCAAAATATTGCTCCGTCATCACTTGTGATCATTGTCATGGGATCTTCTTTGTCATCATCTTCCTCCTTGGAGGTCAAAGGAAAAAAAAAGCCAAGGCCTCTCAAAATCTTCCATGTTTGACACCTTTTGCTTATGACAATGAGGGGAAGGAAATTTCCCTCCCTCTTTCTCCTTCATGCTGCCATCAAAAGCTACTCTTTTTGGTGATGAAAGTTTGTGAACTCTAATTCATTCTTAATTTCCAAATATCAAGAGACACCTTATTGATTTAAAGGTTCACTTCCTATTTAATGGGATATGATGATAAATAAGCTCTCAAAATTTTGATCAAAATATTAAAAGCATCAAAATATGTTGAATCAAATATTCAAAACATTGAGGTGTCTAGACTCTTATAAGTTCACTGAAGGAGTTATTGAACTTGTTCAAGTCTAAACTCTAGCGATATTTAGACACTAATTGAATGATTGTATCTCTATTCAATTCTCTTCACCAAGAGAGAAAAGAGACTAAGGAGAGAGTATCCATAAGGTTTACATGTGCATCTTGATTTGGGTGCATTCTGTCCCTATTTATAGTTTGTGAGGAATGTGAACTTTTTACAAAAGTCCTTAAAATTATGTCTATATTTACCAATGTCGATAAACCTTATGTTTGTGACAC
This sequence comes from Lemna minuta, assembly GCA_024174645.1. Lineage (NCBI taxonomy): Eukaryota > Viridiplantae > Streptophyta > Magnoliopsida > Alismatales > Araceae > Lemna > Lemna minuta. The sequence goes on from CM044104.1 coordinate 18,461,371, forward strand.
TCCTAGTCTATATATCTTGGGAGGTAATAACTTCATAGACCTAATAATGGTTATAAGTCAATCTTGTTAATTATCTATATCAACATATGGATGAATTAATCAATGATCAATTTAAACCAATTAACAAGTCGAGTTCCCAACCCACTAGGTGCCAAGCTATATTATGTGCTTTAAGAGATAAGGAGTATATAATAACTCATATATAGAACCTTGCTATCAGCTGTTATCAAGTACATATAATCCTTCGTCTACGTGAGAACATCTTTTTTGATATTTCTACTTCCTTGGCCAATGATTATATTACATCTTATAGTTGTGTAGTGACACTAAAGGCTTTTATTAGTGGATGTGCAACATTTTGCCGATTGGTAGAACTCTTTTCATTGATACATCTCTTCTATCGACGATCTCCCTAATCAAGTATAGGCCCCTCAAAATATGCTTCAACTTCTGATGAGATATTGTCTCTTTCTCTTTTTCTATCACACCATTATTTTTGCACAAGTAGTGAATAAGATTTAATATTGTAGGGATAATACAAAGGTTTGTGATGAATTTTTTCAACCAGACTATTTTCTTAGAAACATTACTCACAACAATGTACCCATCCTCTGACATCAAGTGTGCAGTGATGCCTTGCTTATAAATTTTCAAAGACACTACTCGCTTATTATAAGTGAACATGAATCTAAATGTAGACCTACTCTCATCTGAGTCTGATTGAAAACTCAAGTTAGTGTAACCCTAGAGCTTCAGCTCCTCTCCTCCTATAGTAGAAATAAATCCATTGTCCTTCTTAAATATCTAAGGACACATTTTACAGCTTCCTAGTGTCTCTCTCACATGTCATCCTAAAATTTGGCCGTAAGACTCAGAGAAAATGTCTCATCTGGTCTTGTTCATAACATCATGTGGATCTTCTCTATAAATGCCCTATCTTTATGAATCTTTGGTGAGTGCTCTTTAGATGTCTAAAAATGCATATATTATTGACATGAAACATTTCTTGAAATTCTTTATATCAAATGTTTGGACAATGTTTTCTATTGATACTAGTGGCCACCCGATTTGAAACAATTCGGATCTAAAAAAACCTCATAATCTCTCACAGTTCCTTCTCCAACTCTTCTCTCTTCTTTCTCCAACTCTTCCGGTATCGGTGAAATCATCACTCCTTTTCTGAAATCATCTCTCTCAGCTCCTCCTCTCCCTCCCTCACTCTCTCTCCTTCCTTCACTCCCTCATTCTCTCTCCTTCCCTCCCTCTCTCTCTCTCTCACCCTCTCTATCCCTTCCTGTCTCTCTCTCTCTCTCCCTCTCTCCATCTATCCCCCTCTCTCTCCCTTCCTCGCTCTCTCTCTCCCTCTCTCCTTCTCTCTCCCTTCCTCGCTCACTGTCTTCCTCTCTTCCTCTCCGTCCGTCCCTCCCTACCTCGCTCTCTCTCGTTCTCCCTCTCTCCCTCTATCTCTCCTTTCCTTGCTCTCTCTCTTCCTCTCTCCCCCTCCGTCCGTCCCTCCCTCCCTCGCGCTCTCTCTCTCTCCCTATATGTCTGTCAATCCCTCGCTCTCTCTCTCTCCCTATATGTCTGTCAATCCCTTACTCTCTCTCTCTCCCTCCTCCCTCCCTCCCTCCCTCCCTCGCTCTCTCTCTTCCTCTCTGTTCGTCACTCCCTCCCTCTCCCTCCGTCCCTCCCTCTCTCTGTGTTCTTGTCTCTCCCCTCCCCTCGGTCCATCCCTCCCACGCTCTCTCTCTCCCGCCTGGTCCCTTCTTCGTCCCTCTCTCTCTCTCCCCCTCCCGCCCTCCCTCCCGCCACCCTCTCTCTCTCGTGGGGCAGGAAGAAGAAAAACAAATTTCTTCTCCCTCCCTCTCCCTCTCTCTCTCCCTCTCCCTCCGTCCCTCTCTCTCTGTGTATTTGTCTCTCCCCCTCCCGCCACCCTCTCTCTCTCACCGGGCGGAAGAAGAAAAAACAATTTTCTTCTCCCTCTGTCCCTCCCTCTCTTTGTGTATTTTTCTCTCCCCCCCTCCCTTCTACTGGGCTGATGATTGATAACATGCAATCTTAATATGATAAAACATGATTATTCATGCAAATTAAGGCATAAAACATTCCATTTGTATGCATGTTATCATACTTTGAGTGCATTTCTATCATTTCATACAATTTTAAGTTATAATCTCAAAATGCACTAAATTAGGGTTAATTATGATGAGTTAAAGATAAATGATTTTATAACCTATCTTTAATTGAGATTATAAGTGGTTTTTAAAGTTAAATAATGAGAGAAATAATTTTTATGAACATTCATTTAATTTTCTAAAATTAAAATCTTAAAGAAATGAATGTATTTTTGAAATAATAATTTATTCTCTTGTTATTTAAATAATTTGACTTTTTATAATGATAGATAATTGAATTTCAGATCCAATGAAAAAACCTGGATTAATTTGGAGTTGTATTTTGAAAGTTATGAATTTTATCATTTTTAGGGATTTTTATGGATTTTTTTGAATTTATTTTGGATTTGAAATCGATTAAAACAAATAATAAAAAAAAGCGATTTATTTTTGCGCGGGACCCACGTGGATGTGACATGGCACTCAAGGCCACGTGGCAGAGTGACGAGACGAGACCGCGAGGTCGTCGATTTCACATGGTCTCATGTCAATAATAATACCGAACTTACCAATTTGGGGAATTAAGAGAGAATTGAGGGGTACAATGTTAAATACGGGTCGAATCCACAGGGAATTTAGGTATTTTCGAGATATCTTTTAGAATTTGATCAAATTGGACGATGAATTGAGGTGAGAAATTAGGGAAAATGGTGTTTTTGGAAAGAAGACTCAAAGATCTATCCGTGGAATCAAAAATCACTCGATTTGGATTAGTAATCACGGAGAAATCAAAGATGGAAGTGGAGAGAAATTTTCGGAATCGCGAAGAACACACTTGAAATTGAAATGAAATTAAACTTAAATTAAAGTCCTAATCCTAAAATTGATGATACACGACGATAGATAAGAGGATAAACTTGTATTCTAACCCGAGATAACGATCAAATCGATCCAATTGATCGCCGGATCGACGGCTCTTCATTCCGCGAATTCAAACGTGAACATCGGTGTTCAAGAGACAAATTCTCCTCACTCGATCGTCGAAATCTCTCTTATAAACACTCCGTGGACGCGGAATCTTGTGTAGAAGCAATTACAAGAGAGAGATTCAAGAGAGAATGCAAATAGATAGGTCAATTAGATCGAAACTCCCAAGAATGAGTACAAACGACGAAGAACAAGGCTATTTATAGCAAATTTGGGCGTAACCGTCCGATCATTTAGATCGACGGTTACAATGAAACGGTCCACGATGGACCGTTTCGATTAAGTCGTGGCCGTCGGATCGTGATGGACGGCCACGATTTTATCTAAGAAAACGCTTATAAGAAACGCCTTGATCACGCCCCTTTATTTTTGATCCAACGGCTGAGATTCAATCCGCGCCGATTGATCTCAGCCGTTATAACCCTTCGAATTGACGCACATGTTGATTGATCTCTTGGTGTGCCACGAGTCCACGCGATCAGCGCATGAGATGCCGCCACGTGGCTTTAATCCAGCCGTTATAACTCTTCTTATTGCGCACGTGTCTTTGATCTTGATCTGTGGACCGCGCTCACGCGATCAACGCGTGGGATCGACGCGCTCATTCGATCCGAGCGATTCTCCTCGCGCCACGTCACCTGAAACATATAAAAAGAGTGTGGATTAGTCCCACACGGAAGATGATTTTTGAAACCAGTCGGGTTTTAAATAACCCGACGGTTTATAAGGGTATGACCCTCCCCATATAGGGGAGGACAAAGAACCCTTTTTATAAATATAAGTATAATACTATATAAGATATATTCGCGCCACGTAGGCGCTGCTGCGAGTCCACGTGGCGCTGCCACGTGGCCTTGCGTGCCACGTCGCATCCACGCGGGCCCGCGCCCATTTTTAATATTTATTTTTATTATTAAAAAAATCGAAAAATAAAATCATAGAAAATTCGGAAAAAATACAGAAAAAAATCCCTAAAAAAATTGTAAAAAAATCATATCTTTTTAAAATACAACTCCAAATTAATCCAAATTTCTTTCATTTGATCTGAAATTTAATTATCTATCATTCTAAAAATTCAAAATATTTAAATAACAAGAGATTTAATTTATATTTCAAAAATACATTCATTTTTAAAAGATTTTAACTTTAGAAAATTAAATGAATGTTCATAAAAATGATTTCTCTTATTATTTAACTTTAAAAACCATTCATAATCTCAAGTAGAGATGGGTTATAAAATTATTTATCCTTAATTCATCATAATTAACCCTAATTTAGTGCATTTTGAGATTATGACATAAATATGCATAGAATGATAAAAATGCACTCAAAGTATGATAACATGCACATAAATGTAATGTTTTATGCCTTAAATTGCATTGATAATCATGTTTTATCATGTTAATATTGCATGTTATCACAGAGCCATGCGGACCCATGCGAGCGCCTGCATGGCACGGAAGTGACGTGTCATGCATATTTATATTTATTTGTAATGTAGGGTTATAGTACATATAAGCAATCTAATTATCGGAATTACGCTATCCCTATATTTCCGTCGCACCTTATAAATCCGTTTTCTTCGTTTTATTTTTACCGTGTGGGACTATGTTCCACAATCCTTATTTCAGGTGACGTGGAATTGTGTGGTTCGTCGGATGTAATCGCAATGTGTCGATCCAGTGGACGCGAGGTCCACCGGAGCTCTAATCAAGCACGTGTCTTAAAATCCACCGAGTTATAATGGTCGAGATTAATCGCGATCGGTGGACTCATCGATTCATCAAAACGCATCTAAAACGCTCGTTGAAGATCCGACGGATGGTGTTTAGCGCATTTTATAAAGCATCAACACGTGGCATCATCTCATGCGTTCGATCGCGATCAAACGGCGGCAACTTAACGGTAACGGTTCGCGATGAACCATTTCATCAGAGCCATTAATCAAGACGATCGAACGGTTACGCCCAAATCACCTATAAATTGAGGTGTTCTTTGATTTTGTAAGACATTCTTGGATGTATTCATCAAATTGATCTATCTACACCCCTCCGTCCCTTGAATCTCTCACTTCTAATCTCTTCTAGACTCGTTTCCGCGTCCACGGAGTGATTAAAAGTGAGATTTTGTCGATCGATCAAGGAGAGTTCGTCACTTGAACACTGATGTTCGCTTTCAAAATCGTCGAATGAATAGCCTCGATCCGGCGATCAATTGGATCATTTTCATGATTATCTTGGGCTAGAATATGTGTTTTCCATCTAATCTATTATCATGTATCATCAATTTTTAATTTAGGATCATAATTTAGTTTAATTTAGTCTTTAATTTTCAATTTTAGTTCTTCCGATTTTCAGAAATTTCATCCCACTTCGCTCTCTGATTTCTCCGCGATTACTAATCCAAATCAAGTGATTTTTGATTCCATGGATACGTCTTTGAGTTATCTTTCTAAATCTCTCAAAAATAGCTTATTTCCCTGTGAATTGGACCCTTATTTACCATTATACCCCTCAATTGGAGTTAATTTCATCAAATTGGTAAGTTTGGAATTATTTTTTGACACGAGACCTTGTGAAATCGATGACTTCGCGGTTCCGTCTCGTCAATGATGCCGCCGGCGATGGGGGTTGCAGCTGACGCCGTCGAGGGGGACTATGATGCCTTTGGCGAGGGGGGCTGTAGATGCTACCAACGAGGAAGTCGGAAGATAGTAATAGGCTAATTACAGACCGGAAGTAGGGAGACAAGCGGCGAGGGGGTTTGGTGATCGATGGATCGCTAGAGATATAGGCTAATTACAATTACAATTATAACCTATCTTTACATTACAATTATTAATGTAACCTATCTTTTAATATAATTAGAAGGGGAAAAATTGACATAGTAATGTATACGAGAGGGTAAAGTCGGAAGGAAAATAAGCTTCGCCGGACACCAATTCTATTATTATATATATACACACACAAAATTACAGTCGTTGAATGTGAAAATTTCCTGGATCAAATATTATACTCAATTTCCAAATTCTATTTTTAACTTTAGCATAGTGGCAAGTCAAGATTGAATCCACAGGGAGGTAGGTTAAAATATTGAAATCAAGAGGTATTTTTAGTATTTTTAGATTAAGTAGAGTTGATCGATAAAATGAAGAAGATGAATGCATGAAATAAAATGCACTGATCAACCCTTGATCAATAGTGTAAAAGTGATTTTACGGTATGAAAATGTAGATGAAAAGATGAAGAAAATTGAAAAGATGGATACAAATTATTCTAATATAAGAATTCCCAATATAAACACATTCTAATGATGCTCTCTAATCAAAACACACTTTCAAGCGCCCGTACATTTCTCATGGACTTGGTGTCTAGTATCGAAAATGAGGAATGAATAGAAAAGATAAAAAACTCACTAGAAATGATGTTTCATATACGAAGAATAATCAATCAGTGCCTTATTTTCTTCTTTCTAGCTGATAACATGCAATTTCATGCATTAATATCATGCATTTTATGCACTTTTTCTCTAAAATATAATCATAAATGCATGCTATCATGATTTAAAATGATTCAAATGATAATTTTTTTTATATTTAAGAGAATATTCATGATTTTAAAAAAATTAATAACATTTTAAGATCATTTAATGACATTTATTCTCTAGAATATAATTCTAAAAAATGATATATTTTTTGTCAAGGAAAATTAATTAAAAAAAGAAAGAAAGAAAGAAAAAGAGAAAGTCTCTCTCTCCCCCTATTCTCTAATTTTGTCTCTCCCAATTGCTCTCCCTCTCTTCTAGGATCTCTCTCTCTCTCTCTCTCTCTTGATTGCTATCTCTCTCTCTTTTGCGATCTCTCTCTCTCCATCGCGCTGCTGATAACATGCATTTATAACCTGAATTCTTACCTGAATTAACTCATATTCATGCTTATTTTATGTGAATATGATGCATGTTATCATACTTTTTAGGAATTTTCTCCATTGGCATGTCATTTCAGTAAAGTTGATATTTATGCATAAATTAGAGATAATTTCATGCTTAAGATATGATTAATCTTTTGTTTAGATTAACAGGAGTTAATCTCTATTATTAAATGAGTTTTGACTTTAGTAAATGTTTGGAAGGATGATTTTAGGATGAATTTATGATTTAGAATGTTTAATTAGAACTTATTTAATGAAATTTTTAATTCATCCTTATTTCCTTCTTGAAAAACATATTTTAAATGGCATAATTTTAAAAAAAGAAAAGAATTTATGATCAATGGAGAAAAATTTCAATTAAAAAGGAGTTGTATATTTTAAATTATGAATTTCAGAAGTTTTTAAGCCTTTTTCCGATTTTTTTATTTGATTTTTAATTGAATTTTTTTGAGTATTTTTCTAATATCGAAAAAGGAGGGTAGGCTTACCGCGGAGCTGACGTGGCGACCGGGCCCAGGCGACGGGCTGACGTGGCGCGCGGGTCCACCGCCCTATTACGACGTGGCGCGAGGCCACGTGGCAGGGCGCGTGTGGCCACGCGGGCGCGAGTGGCGGCGACGCGTGGCAGGAGCCACACGAGCGGTCCACGTGGGCGCCGTGTGGGGCGCCACGTGGCAGATTGGTTCGCATGTGGAGGGCCCACGGGTATAGTGGGCCCTGGTTAGATTTTAAGGGCGGTAACGCATTAGGCGTTTACCGCCCCCTAATTTATAGGGGAGCAAATTGTTTTTTTCTTCCGTGTGGGACTATGTCCCACACGGTTCTTATTCTTGTAGGTGACGTGGCAGCTTGGCGGGCGTCGGATCGAATCAGAACGGCGTTCATCGCGTGGACTTGGGTCCACGCGATTAAATCGAGACGTGTCAGGGAGAAAGGCGGCGGCCAATGAAAAAAAAGGCGGGATTTTATCCCGCCTAATAAGACAAATCGCATTTAATGATCTTCTCTTTTTCAGGAGCAGGGATCGAGGCAAGCCAGTCGAGGAGGCGGCGGCCAATAGAAAAAATGACGGTCTTTTTCCCCGCCTAACAGGACAAATTGCATTTAATGCTTTCTCTTTTTTAGGAGTAACGGTCAAGGCGACGTGGACCAATGAGAAAAGAGATTCCTTGCGGCGCCTAATAAGACAAAGACTCAAAGAAAGATTCCTTGCGGCGCATTAAATGCGCCGCAATTCAAGTGAAACCGCATTAATATCTCTCTGACATAGCATTAAATGCAATTCTCTCACATAGCATTAAATGAAACCGCGTGCATTAAATGCAACGCGGTTTCAATGCTTACGTGGCCGCTCGTGATTTGCTGAAAGCAAATATGCTGCCATGTCATTGATTTATAACTTTATTTACTGAATTGTTTTTTTTACAGGCGTTGGATGCGGCGTGGACGCTCGCGATCCTTCGCGATTAGAAGCAGCGCGTGGAATTTTCTGGCGCGTCGGATCTTCATCACGATCAAACCATCGGACGGCAGACGGCATACGACGAAGAACTCCGATCGTAGCCCGATCGTGACCCGATCGTGGCGCGATCAGAGCTCGATCGGGCTACGATTGAACCTCCTTTCGTCTCGGAATCACTCTAAACTGAGAAGATGACGGCTGACTGAGATCCAAGCTCACGATCGACGCTTAATCATGGCTTGATCGTGGCCCGATCGTGGCCCGATCGTGCCACGATCCGGGCTCGTGTTCAAGCGAAATTGAAGCAAATTTTATGCGGAATCGTAGCGGCATCCTCGCCCCAAAGAACCGCTCCCACGACGCTTTCAAACGACGCCCACGACCGCCTCTATTGCCCACGTTTTCGGGCCTAATTTTCTCTTTAAAACCATGTATTTCCCTTCTTTGTTCTTGAACTTTTGATCGATTCGTGAAGGAATTAAGTGAATTTCGAGGAAGATCTTAAGTTCATCGCGATTCCCCTGCGTTTAGACTCGATTCCGAAGGGATTGGAGCAAGATTGATCGCGAATTCCTCCTTGATTTCATCGAATTTTCCCCTTGAATTCCGAAAGTCCGTGAGAAAGGATCCGAGCAAATTCACTCCAATTCGTGCAAATTGGAGCTTGATTCTCGTGGCAATCGGGTTAGTAGTGAGATTCGATCGATTATCAAGAGGTAATTTGAGTTTTTATTAGATTTAGAAGTTTAATTTTGCAAATTAGTTCATAGTGTTCTTCATTTTCCCCAAATTTCAGTCCGAAAAGTCGCTGATTTTGAAAATAGGATATCTCTCTGATTATAATTCCAAATCACTTGATTTTGATTTCATTGGATTCCTCTTTTCATCATCTTTCCGTGGATAGCAATTTCATCAAATTCTGAGTTCATTTGACCCTTCAATTTAACGTTTGACCACGGACTGTTCATCTTTCATCAGAAGTCAAACGTTGACTTTTGGGGTCAATTAATTTTTATTGGCAAATCAGAATTTGACAATTTCAGTCTTGTTGGATTCCTCTGGTTCTTAGCTTTCTATTGACATATAAATTGCAAGATTTGGATTTCATTTGGGCATTCAATTTGAAGATTTCCTCAGAGGTGTTCATTTCGGGGATTTTCTGATCATTGATTTTCAATAATTCATAATAAATCCATTTCTTATCCAAAAATTACAAAACGTATATCAATAAATTCCATTTTCTCTCTAGTTTCCAAATATATAATTTTCGTAATCTTCTGACTCTGTTTGATTCTCTGATTTTGCAGAACATCTACTGTTGGTCAAAGTCAATGCTTTGACTTTGACTTTTGACTTTTCTCTGTCAAATCCGAGATTTCAAATCTTAAAACTTCTTATCTACCTTATTTATATCATTTTCATATCTTAAATCTTATTTTCTCTTATTTAAAGCTCCTTTTAAACCTCAGTTTGACCAAGTCAACTCTGCGATTAAAGTCAACCCTGCTCTCTGTGGATCGACCCGATACTTACCCAGTACTTGATTATTCTATGTTGTCTTTGTGAGTTCGGATTTATAAATTTTGTTTGACCATCGTCTTTGTGTTTAACGACGTACGAAAACGACACGTCAGCTGCCCTTGTGTCTCTTCCTCTCCCCCTTCTCTCGTTCTCAGTGCAAGAAAGGGGGAGAATGCCTTAGGAGTGGACCGTCTCTCCCCCTTGCTCTCCTGCACATGTATGCTCGTCCTCTCCTTCCCTCCTCTTCTCCTTCTCTCTCTCTTACAACCTTCTCTCATGAGAGAGAGGCATGTGCGTGTTCTCTCTCTTGCATGGCGTCTTCTCGTTCTTTTCTTCTTTTCCACTTTCTTTCTCCCTCTCCTCCACCTTCTCCATCTCACCATCTCTCGCACAACGGAAAAAATTCTATCACACGTGCATCTTCTGCGCGTGTAAAGGGGAGGAGGAAAATTCCTTCCTAATCCTCTCCCATCCATCCACTCATTTTCTCTCTCCCTCTATCTCTCTCTCTCTCTCTCCAAAATTTTCCATCACGAGGAGAAGTGTGAGGAGAGACACACCTGGGCAGCCTCTCCGCTCACCCTTTTCTTCCCTTCCCCCCGCGCGCATGGGCACATAAGGGGGAGGAGAAGATCTTCTTCCTCTTCTCCCCCTCTCTTTTCTTCTTCCTTCTCCTTCTTTCTCCTTCTTCCTCCTCTCATGCACACGCGCATGTGTGCGCGTAAGGGTTAGGAGGAGGAAAATTCCTTCCTCACCCTCTCCCATCCATCCACTCTCTCTCTGCCTCTCGTGACAAAGAATTTT
>CM044104.1:18472687-18706676 GCA_024174645.1 Lemna minuta
CCCAAATTGGTAAGTTCGGATTAATTTTTTACACGAGACCGTGTGAAATCGACGAACTCGCGGTCTCGTCCTGTCACCGGACACCAATTCTATTATTATATATATAGACACACAAAATTACAGTCGTTGAATGTGAAAATTTCCTGGATCAAATATTATACTCAACTCTCCAAATTCCATTTTTAACTTTAGCATAGTGGCAAGTCAAGATTGAATCCACAGGGAGGTGGGTTAAAATATTGAAATCGAGAGGTATTTTTAGTATTTTTAGATTAAGTAGAGTTGATCGATAAAATGAAGAAGATGAATGCATGAAATGAAATGCACTGATCAACCCTTGATCAATAGTGTAAAAGAGATTTTACGGTATGAAAATGTAGATGAAAAGATGAAGAAAATTGAAAAGATGGATACAAATTATTCTAATATAAGAATTCCCAATATAAACACATTCTAATGATGCTCTCTAATCAAAACACACTTTCAAGCGCCCGTACATTTCTCATGGACTTGGTGTCTTGTATCCAAAATGAGGAATGAATAGAAAAGATAAAAAACTCACTAGAAATGATGTTTCATATACGAAGAATAATCAATCAGTGCCTTATTTTCTTCTTTCTAGCTGATAACATGCAATTTCATGCATTAATATCATGCATTTTATGCACTTTTTTTCTAAAATATAATCATAAATGCATGATATCATGATTTAAAATGATTAAAATGATAATTTTTTTTATCTTTAAGAGAATATTCATGATTTTTAAAAAATTAACAACATTTTAAGATCATTTAATGACATTTATTCTCTAGAATATAATTCTAAAAAATGATATATTTTTTTATCAAGGAAAATTAATTAAAAAAAGAAAGAAAGAAAGAAAAAGAGAAAGTCTCTCTCTCCCCCTATTCTCTATTTTTGTCTCTCCCAATTGCTCTCCCTCTCTTCTAGGATCTCTCTCTCTCGCTCTCTCTTGATTGCTCTCCATCTCTTTTGCGATCTCTCTCTCTCTCTCCGTCGCGCTGCCCTCGTGTCTCTTCCTCTCCCCCTTCTCTCGTTCTCAGTGCAAGAAAGGGGGAGAATGCCTTAGGAGTGGACCGTCTCTCCCCCTTGCTCTCCTGCACATGTATGCTCGTCCTCTCCTTCTCTCTCTCTTACAACCTTCTCTCATGAGAGAGAGGCATGTGCGTGTTCTCTCTCTTGCATGGCGTCTTCTCGTTCTTTTCTTCTTTTCTACTTTCTTTCTCCCTCTCCTCCACCTTCTCCATCTCACCATCTCTCGCACAACGGAAAAAATTCTATCACACGTGCATCTTCTGCGCGTGTAAAGGGGAGGAGGAAAATTCCTTCCTAATCCTCTCCCATCCATCCACTCATTTTCTCTCTCCCTCTATCTCTCTCTCTCCAAAATTTTCCATCACGAGGAGAAGTGTGAGGAGAGACACCTGCACAGCCTCTCCGCTCACCCCTTTTCTTCCCTTCCCCCGCGCGCATGGGCACATAAGGGGGAGGAGAAGATCTTCTTCCTCTTCTCCTCCTCTCTTTTCCTCTTCCTTCCTTCTTTCTCCTTCTTCCTCCTCTCATGCATGCGCGCGTGTGCGCGCGTAAGGGGTAGGAGGAGGAAAATTCCTTCCTCACCCTCTCCCATCCATCCACTCTCTCTCCCTCTCTTGACAAAGATTTTTCTGTCGTGAGAGAGAGAGAGAGAGAGACAAGGCGGAAAATTTCCGTCTTGAAGAGAGGTGCTCCCTCTTTTGCTCATCTTTTCTTCTCCCCCAGCTCACCCTCTCTTCCTCTCTCACTCTATCTCTTGCACACACCCGAAAGACTGAGAGAGGATGGAGACCTCTACCTGCACTTCTCGACCATCATGAGATATGATAAAAAAAGAGGAGAGAAAGGAGGAGAGAGTGTGTAAATAAAATTTTTTTCTCTTTTTCAGGTTGACCCACGGTTTGACTGGAATGCTCGGACTAGAGTAAGTAGAGGAGAGAGAAGGCCAGCTCAACGATAATAAATGCTCCATATTAAATCCTGATATCTCATGATCCTGATTGAGTTAGGGGAAAAAATTTCGTGAGCACAATTGTCATTTCAAGCTCTACAAATTTCTAGGGTAGATGTCAATTCTGAGATGAAAAATTAGGATTCTTAATGTTTCTTTGTGTGCCTCTAGCATTTGCTAGCCAGAAGGAAATAAGACATCAATTGATCATTATTCATGTATGGAACATCATTTTTAGTGAGTGTCTTCTCTTCTCTTTTTCATTCTTCATGTTGTATGCAAGATGACTAGCCAGAGCAAAATGTACAAGCTCTCGAAGGTATTTTTTCATCGCTAGATGTGTTTTCATCATGAATACTTAGATTATGATAATTTTCTATTCATATTTTCTATTTTCTCATCTTTTATCCAAATTTTAATATTTACAAACCCTAGACACCATTTGTTCACCGTCGATCAAGGGTTTTCAATCTTCGAAAGGAGCTTGGAACCATTTAATCGGTTCATTTCATTTCCGTATACATCTTCCTTTCATCGATCATTTCTACTTTCTTTATCTAAAATTATCTAAAATATATCTTTTGATTTCAATATTTTAACCTTCCTCCTTGTGGATTTGACCTTGACTTGCCACTGTTCTAATTTAGAAATCCGATTTGAAGATTTGATTATATTTTTTTTGATACATAAATTTGCGTATTCAACAATAGTATTTTTATGCATATCGCTAGACAATGCTAGAAGCACACAATTGAGCATTAAAAATCCTAATTTTTTTGTCTCAAATATATAATTAGGCCTAATAGATTGGTACAGCTTGAAGTGATGATCATGCCCAAAAAATTTCAGCCCATAACGCAATCATGATCATGGGATATCACGATTTTAATTTGGAACATTTTTTTGTTGTTATTGATGCACTTTCTTTTTCTTCATTATCCGTCTAGATTTTTGCATTGTCTTAAGATGCTCTAGTCAAATTGCATTGTCAACCCTTAAAATAGAGAAGTATTTTCTCTCTTTCTCCTATTCTCTCTCATCTCTCTTATCTCATTTCTCCTTTTTTATGATTTACTAGACAGAAAGGGAGAGAGAGCAAGAGAGAAGCATGCAAGAGGGAAATGTGGCGATGGAGAGAAATATGGAAGAGAGAGAGGGAGGTGTTAAAGGGCGAGGAAGAGTAAGAGAGAGTGAGAAGAGAGGGAGTGGGGGAGAGGAGAATCTCTCTCTCTCTCTCTCTTGTTCTTCTATCTGCTCATGCTTGAGAGAGCATGACAGAGCAGAAAATTCGAAGGAGAGACGGAAGGTGGAGGAAGAGAGGGGGAAATCTTCCATGGATGCTTGGACAAAAGAGAAAAAGAGCAAGGATAATGTGCCTCTTCACTGCACACATGAGATGGAAACAGTAGCAGAGAGAAGGAGAATAGAGAGAAAGAATTCTCATGTGCGTGCGAGAGGAAGGAAGCAAGGGAGAGAAGAGAAAGAAGGGGAGAAAAAGGAATAGAGGAAGAGAAGGGAGAAAATGGACAAAGTCTCTTCCTCCCTGTACGCTCGCACGTGCGAACGAGAGAGCGAGGGGATGAATCTTCCCCTCCCTGCCTTTACGTGCATACATGCATGCAAGGGAGGTAGGGAGAATATGGATGAGGCAGAAGATGTAAGTGGTGGAAGAACATGAGAAGGCTGCTGTGGGGAGAATGCAGAGGAGGTGCATGTGACAGAAATTTTTTCCGTTGCGTGAGAGAGAGGAGGAAAGGGGGGGAACAATTTTTCCCCCTCACATGCGCATGCATGCATGCAAGAGGAGATGAGAGAAAAAAGGAGAAGGGGAGGAGAAATCTCTCCTCCCCCTTATGCAGGCACACACGCATATGAGAAAAGGAGAAAGGGAGAGGGGACGATGCGGAGGTGCCTCACCGCACGATGAATTGTTTTTCTTTCATCATGAGAGGGGAGAGAGAGAGATTGATTAGGAGAGAGATAGAGGATTCAAGGAGAGAAAGAAGGAGGCATGCTAGCAATGTGAATGCGTGCAAGAAAAAGAGAGAGAGAGAGAACAACTCTCTCTCTCTTATTTTATTTTTATATTTTATTATCTTTTTGAAAATTTTAATTAAGTAATTATTTAATTAATTAATTTTCTTCAAAAAAATCATTCCTCATTGATTTTAATTTCTATAAATTCCTATAAAATTTCAAAAAGTCCAGAAAAATGTTAGCTTCCTCATAAAAAAATAAAAAATTTTTTCATTAAATTCATGATAAGATGCATTAAAAAATATTTTCATGTCAATAAAGGAATTTTAAATGGGAAATGAATAAAATTTTGTTTTATATTAAAAGAATATTATATTCTTGATGAATCAATGTCATTAAATGCTCATTAAATGCTATTAAGTTATGAAAAATCAAGCATATTATTTAAACATAAGAATTATCATTTTAATCATTTTAAATCTTGATAACATGGAGTTATGATTATATATTTTTAAGACCATGTGCATAAAATACATGATATTTATGAATAAAATTGTATGTTATCATCTATGTACATTGATTGGGATAATCCAAGCAATCTCCTTGATCTATCACTATAGATACATAATATTAATATGTAGGTTAATTTTCCCAAATCCTTTATGGAGAAGTTCTTTGTCAACCATGCCTTCATTGAAAATAACATACCTACACCATTGCTAATGAGTATGGTGTTGTTCACATATAGGAATAGAAAAGTGATCACGTTATAAGTAATAAGATCTTATCATCTCATCAAGTCTTCTATTCTAATCCCTGGCTGCTTGCTTCAATCCATAAATAGACCTCTATCATCTTCAAACTTTATTTAAAAACTCCTTTGAATTAAAACCCTCAAGTTGTATCATTTACACCTCTTCCTCAAGATTTCTTTTTAGAAAGACAATTTTTATATTTATTTGCCAAACCATGTAGTCATACTGCACAACTATGACACGAAGACTCCTAATTCACTTAATCACAACAATTAGTGAGAATGTTGTCTTCGTAAATTGCTTGCCTTTGATGACAATCTTTTCTCCACCAATCTTGTCTTGAAGATGTTGATATATCTATCAACATGGATCTTCTTCTTGAGGATCCATTATGTTTGATGGGTACTAACCCTTCAAAGGGTTGATCAAGTATCATACTTGGTTACCATATATGGATTAGATCTCTGAATCTATCAGTTATCATCATTTCCTAGAGTTAGAATCGCTCACCCATTATCATGGGTCTATTAGTGAGTGAAAATAGAAAGTTGCATCAAAATTCAAGTAAGAATAATTATTGTGGACTATGGAACTAGGGATTACCTAATTCATGTGGATCAAAAGAGTGTTATATGATTTAAAATTTCTTTTGCTCCCTCATTCATTATGATTTAAGATGATTAATGTGAAATATGTTTATGAGATGAAGGAATGTTTGCTTGAGTTTATGAATATTAAAGATACGAATATTTATAAGAAACCGCAAGATGATTTATTTAGTGTTAGTTTTTAAATTCTATAATATGCTCCTTTGCCTAGTAATTTATGATATGCCCAAAATAATTTTATTTTTTTATCTATAAAATAATGACTGAAATTTAAAATCAAAACAAACCTTTCTTCATTCTCTGGAAAAAGTAATCCTCATACCCTCTAGAAGCTAAATAAATATGGTAAGATAAACGTATTAGAGTTTTAGGTACTTATCTAGATGCTTTAATGAGATAAAAATGATTATTAAATTAAGGCCTTCACTATCGGGGCAACCTGGTTGCCCTTAAGGAATCCTGGGCAACCCAATTAAACGGGGGAAAATTCCAATTTTCCCCATATTCCTTTTTTCCCTCCAATTTTCTTGCTTGGGCTTTTCGGGCTCCCTCTTTATCTCTCTTAGTCTCTCTCTTCCATCGAGATAGAGATCTTCAGGCTCTCTCTCTCTCTTCCATCGACCAGCCCGGCCAACGCCACCTCCGCCTCCCGCCGACGCCACCGCCACCGCTGGCTACGCCTCCTGCTACTACCGGCTCCACCTTCCTTTCGTCGGAATAGCCACCTATCGATGGACGAATCCGCCCTTTTGCAAAATTCCTGCTCTCTCTAACTTTCCATGATCGCCGAAGAGCCCGCAAGATGACCGCCAAGGATGAGCGAAGACGGCAAATTAGCACACATCCGCATAGCCTACCACCGCCGTCACGCACTAACCAGAACCCTCATGAGCGCAGTTCTCCTCCTCGTTCTCCTCGCCGGTGTGACAGCCCTCGTTTTCTACCTCGTCTACTGACCATCCAAGCCCCGCTTCGCCATTGTCGGCGCAACTATCTACGAGTTAAATGCCACCACTTCTCGGACTCTGCTACAAGGGCAACCGGTTGCCCCGGAGGAATATGGGGCAACCGGTTGCCCCGGAAGAATCTGGGGCAACTGGTATATAAGCCATCGGCCATCCAAACGCGAAAAAAAATGAAAAAAAGCCAAGTGGTATATAAGCTCTCACTTCCCCTGTCTCTGTCGTCAACACTAGCATGCAAGTCACAGTCACTGTCCGAAACCCTAATTCCCGATCGACCATCTCCTACGACCGCATGATGGCTTACGTGACGTACAGGGGGCTGCCCATCACGCCGCCAGCTGGTCTGCCGCCCCTCGATCAGCAAAGTGAGAGCACGATGGCGATGTTGCCGGTGCTGGGCGGAGGGCCGGTGGGCGTTCCGCCGGAAGTTGCGCAAGACTTGGTGGCAACGGAAGCGTATGGAGTGGTGGCACTGCGGCTAGTTTTAGTTGGCCGGCTCAAGTACAGACCGGGACTGTTTCACAGCGTGCGGATTGGAATTTTCGTCGGATGTGATATGATGGTGGGTCACCCTAGAGGGCTCTCTAGTCAGGTTCCTCTTCTCGCAAGTGCTAGATGCTTCGTTGATACCTGAATCTCTCTCTCTCCCCTCTCTCCGATCTCAAGTGTAACATTTCAAAGGGTTTGTGAGCTGCTGCTCTCTTGTATCGTCCTCTCCGCGACGAGATGATCAGCTTGGTCAAAGGCCTCTCTCTATCCCTATCTCAAGATTGTTGGATAAGAGGCATTGACTTTCGTCTATTAAACTCGTAATCTTTGGGAAGAAAAATGTTCCTTTGACTGATAAAATAAATTTGAAGACTTTTCATGCATGATCTATCCTAAGTTTGCTGGAAGAGAGAACTCTGTTCCTTTCTGAAAAAGAAAAAATTAAGGCACCTGACCCATGAGACTGTCTAGAAACCTCACGAGGCAATCAATCTCGTGATCCAACGATTGTCTCACAACGGTCCTCTCCAACTGCTATGACTACTTCTACTGTAAACACGTAGCATTGCTTTTGATTTTGAAAGAAAGAACACTTTCCATCTAGTTTCTATCTGTATCTACCTCTTCTTAGTTTCTCTTCTCTGTACTCTCCTCAACAAGTTATCAGCATTCGTTGTCAAATCATCGCCAAATACAAGCTCTAGACTTTGCATCTCCAAGCTTCATCCGTGTGCATTGCTTTTGGCGCTGCTAAAACCCATCAACTTGCATACTGACATGCTAGTCAACTGAGATTGTTCTATTAACCAGGAAGAAGAGGCTGATGTGATAGTCAACTCATTACATCCGGGGGTGATTGCAACCAACCTCTTTCGCCACATAGCCCTTAATAGTAAGCAGAACAGTCCTCTCTTTCCTTGTCGCTCAAAGCTCTCTACTTTACACTCTATCTATCTGCAACAGTCTTTGCCCGTACATTCACAACGTCGGCAAAACCCTTCTTCAAAGACCATTCCACAGGTGACCTCCTCTTCCTCTTCCTCTTCTTCCACTTCTTCTTTAGTCTTCTTTCTTCTGCTACTTTACTGTTGTTCTTGCGAGACTACAGGGTGCAGCCACCATATGCTACTTGGCACTTCATCCCGATGTGAAAGATGTCTCTGGAAAGTACTATGCCGATTGCAATGTTGTGGTTCCCAACTCGTACACCATGGACGGGGAGCTTACAAAGAAGTTGTGGGCTTTCAGTGAGGCGGAGGCGGAGGAAGTGGCAGAGGCCACTTCTTCTGCTTCCCCGGAGGTGTGGGCGGATGCGGGAGCCGGGAGGGGGAGGCCCCGGAGGTGGCGGTGCGGGGTCAGCGCCAAGGCCTCGATTTATTTTTTTCATTTTTTTTTCGCGTTTGGATGGCCGATGGCTTATATACCAGTTGCCCCAGATTCCTTTCGGGGCAACCGGTTGCCCCCTGTAGCAGAGTCCTTAAAATAATAGAGATAGATAACATTGTATGTTGACGAAAAATTTATTAGGAATCTCATTTGTCAACATCACTACACAAATATGCAAGTTGAATGTTAGATCTTCGTCATAAAATAGGAACCAAAAGGTCTTTATTCAGGGAAAATTTTATGTGGGGCAAATCACTGCTGAAAGTGCTGCTGAAGGGTCGGCCAATATGCTCTTGATGTTGCTGCAGAGAAGAGCTTCTAAAGATGAAAGAGTTAAAACATCATGTAGAAAATCCTTATAGAAAAATTTCTTTCATGCCAAATTATTCAATTTTTGGCATATGACATCATTAAAAAGAATCTCTTTTCAGATGAAATCATTGCAAAAGAATAAATTTGTAACACGACATTTTCAATGATGATTTAAGATGAAATGTAGCTCAAAAATCTCCCCAATTATTTTTTATTTTTATATTTATCCCAAACTCACATACACACACACATTTTATAAATGTTATTCATTCATGTTAAATTGAATTTCTTAAGATATAAATTACACTTTTTGTAGGAAATTGATATATCATTTATATGATATGTCTATAAATATACATAACACATAAATATCAATGAATATGTGAAGTTATATATATTTATAATATCCATTTCTATATCAAGAAACATTTACAATATCCATTTATATATATTATTCATGACATATTATTAAACATTTACAATTGAAAAATGTTCTACATAAATTTACAACTTAAAGTGGACATAATCTTGAAACTAAATGCAAATGCCTGCATCTAGTCCTTAGCTATTGATATGGCTCATTCTTTTTGTCCTCATGTGATTGTTTTGCATTTGATGTGAAATTACTTGAGAGATTGTAGATTCTTCATAAACCCTTAATTATGACATAAGCATAAATCAAATATTGACTGAATCAACTAATTCAACAAAATATTCCTTACATTGACTTTCTACGTGTAGCTTTAATTGTTACCGCTTTTCAAACCACTATGAGTTTAATCACCATTTTTTGACATGAAATTCCTTTCCCTATGAATTTCCATCCAATAAATGCAAACAAAAAGTAAAGAAAGCTGCCTTATTTACTATTTTACTTCACCTGCGATGGGTTTGGCGATCCATCGACTCGACACCGCCCAACCCTCGAGCATCTCATGATCATCTTTGTCTGAAGGGTCGAAAAGGTCGACCGAGGGTGGAGTAGCCCGCCCACTGACCATATCCAGGTCTCTGTCAAAATACAAGAGGGCACTTCAAAATTTAAATATTACACATCCCAAAATTTCAGTTTTACTAAGTAAATCTGATCAAGAAATGAATAATCTTCCCCTGATGTCTATGGCATCCTCGATGTCTTTAGCTCAGCAAAAATCTGATTCATCTCTCTCTCTCTAGTATTGCAGATTGGGTTGGGTCTCAAAAATCTTTTCATTCTACCAGAAGCTATCTCGTTTATCTTAGAACTAATCTGATTTCATTCCCACCTAGGGCTCAATCTGCTGCCTTGACTGGAGTGCTTGTACCTAAGCTAAGTGATGAACTAATAAAAACCAAGGATTGCCAAGAATTTGGCATTGAATTTCCCCCTCCCTTTTTCGTAACAAAATAAAGCACCAAAAAACCTCTATCTAAACTTATAGTTTCAATGGATTAAATAGAAGCTCAATGACTTGACTGGCTAGGGATGATTGAAGACACTTGTTTAGATGACTATGAACATGTAGTTTACCCGCTTCAAGCCAGCATAGCAGAAGATGAGTCAAATGAACAAATGAACCAACCAAATGATCTCGCTGGCAATCGATCAAAGAAGACCTAAAAATCCACGTCATCATTCTAATGGATTAACAAATCAGAAAGCAACTCGAAGCCATGTTACGAGTGATGGCTCCTCACTTGTGATTGTTTAATGAATTGTTTGCTAACATTACCTCATCACTGACTATTCAAGAAGTTTCATTATTATTGAGATCTATAAATAGGTGAACTATTTGTTATTTTTATTACACCTTTTGCATAATACAATTATTCTTTTTTTTCCATCTTTGTTCTCCCATGCCTCTCTGTCTTGATTATTCTCAATTTACTTTGAGAAAGGTACGCTAACAAGCCATAGCCATCTAATAGCCACTGACTATCAATGTCTGATCCTTCAACTTCCGACTACCTATGAAATAAAGCTTTGTTTGTACCTTTACTGACCAAAAAACAATTTAATCTTTTCAGAAGAAGGAAGAAGGGACTATCAAAGGTTTACATAGTGAAGCAGATAATTGTTTTGGGAAAGTAGAGCCACAGAAAGAGACACACATAAACGTCAACAAACCCTAAATCAAAGGATCAAAATCTCTGTGTAATGTGAAAAGCATCGAATCCAATTTAAAGAATAACTACATTCAGGTTTTAGCCAACTCTCATTCTCTATAAAAGCCACGCAATCTGTGTAGGATCCCCTATACTCTCTTGTGATCCAAAGGAGAAGAAAACTAAAGAAGAAGTGGGTTTCTATTTCTGAAGGAAAGGTACATTTATAGGCCAAAAAAATGAAACCGTCATTTCCCAAAAAACCGTCTCTTTGCTTGCCTAGAAAATGCCTAACGCAGGACTAAAATAACCCAGCAATCAACCTCTTAATCCTGTGTTGGGCGGTCTTCCACCATTGCTTACAAGAGAGGACAATCAGATTTCTCCTCCTTTTCAGCAAGGTAAGATGTCTCATCTTCGTCATCGCTGCTGCGGCAAGCAGCCGCATAATGCCCATAACGATGACAGTTGAAACATTTTACCTTGTCACGATCCTTCTACTCACGCTCCCCTTCACGTGCATCCTCTTTTTTATGTCGTCCGTGATGACGCTCCTTGCTCTTTGACGAGACGAGACCACGAGGTCGTTAATTTCACACGGTCTCGTGTCAAAAATTAAGCCAAATTTACCAATTTGGGGAATTAAGAGTGAATTGAAGGGTATAATGGTAAATAAGGGTCGAATCCACAGGGAATTAAGGTATTTTTGAGAGATCTTTTGGAATTTGGTCAAATTGGATGATGAATTGAGGTTAGAAAGATAACTCAAAGATCTATCCGTGGAATAAAAAATCGCTCAATTTGGATTAGTAATCACGGAGAAATCAAAGATGGAAGTGGGATGAAATTTTTGGAATCGTGAAGAACACAAATTGAAATTAAAACAAAATTAAACTTAAATTGAAATCCTAAACCTAAAATTGATGATACATGACGATAGATAAGAGGAATAACTTGTTTTCTAACCCAAGATAACGATCAAATCAATCCAATTGATTGCCAGATCGACAGCTGATCATTCCGCGAATTCAATCGTGAACATCGGTGTTCAAGAGACAAATTCTCCTCGCACGATCGTCAAAATCTCTCTTATAAACACTCTGTGGACACGATTTTGAGTCTAGAAGCGATTACAAGATAGAGATTCAAGAGAGAAGGTGTTTAGATACTTTGATTAAGTGAAATCCCTCAAGAATACATAGAACGACGAAGAACTCGTCTATTTATAGGGCGAAATGGGGAAAACCGTCTGATCTCCTTGATTAACGGTCGTGATGAAACGGTTCATCACAAACCGTTATAGTTAAATCCCAGTCGTCCGATAGCGATCTGACGCATGAGATGGGCTTGGATCGTATGCGTTTAAAAACGCATCGATTCGTAACCGTTAGATCGTGATCCGACGGTCTTGATGAAGCTTTCAAATCAGGCGTTATAAAATGCCTTAAATCCACGCCGTTGGATCATGATCCGACGCGTCAGATGCTCCCCCCAAGATTTAATCTTGGCCGTCATAACTCCGTATTAAGAGCACGTGTCTTTGATGATCTCCGGTGGTCTGTGCATCGATGCGATCGAGGCGTGTGATGCTGCCACGTCTCACTAAATCGGACCATTATAACTCTCTTTAAAAAACACATGCATGATCAGATTTGGTGGTCCGCGTGTCCACCCGATCAGCGTCCTCCGATCACGATCCATCGATCCTTGTCGCGCCACATCACCTGCGTTATAGAAGTCATGTGGATTAGTCCCACACGGAAATAAATAAGGAGAATCGTCGGGTTTATAAGACCCGACGATTTAAAGGGTTAATAACCCTTCCCATATAGGGAAGGCTGAAGACCTATTTTATATATATAATAATAAAATACGTATAGTGCGCCACGTAGGCGTTGTGCGGGTCCGCGTGGCGCTGCCACATGGCCTTGCGTGACACGTCGCATCCACGCAGGTCCCGCGCAAAATAAACACTTTTTTTTGTTATTTTTTATTTATTTTAAAACGGTTTTAAATAGAAAATAAAATCAGAAAAATCTAGAAAAATCCCTAAAAATTGTAAAAATCATATCTTTTAAAATAAAACTCCAAATTAATCCAAATTTCTTTCATTTGATCTGAAATTTAATTATCTATCATTCTAAAAAGTCAAATTATTTAAATAACAAGAGATTTAATTCTTATTTCAAAAATACATCCATTTCTTTAAGATTTTAACTTTAGAAAATTAAATGAATGTTTATAAAAATGATTTCTCTTATTATTTAACTTTAAAAACCTTTTATAATCTCAAGTAAAGATGGGTTATAAAATCTTTAATCTTTAATTTGTCATAATTAACCCTAAATAAATGCATTTTGAGATTATAGACATAAAATTGCATAGAATGAAATAAATGCACTCAAAATATGATAACATGCATATAAATGGAATGTTTTATGCCTTAATTTGCATTAATAATCGTGTTTTATCATGTTAAGATTGCATGTTATCACTCTTGCCTTTCACTGAGGCCAAGAACGCACGATCTTCCCTTTCTTCTTCACGATCTTGGAGTTTATCTTCATGGATCTTGAGAGAACCAATGGCTTCATCCAAAGTCATTGCGTCTAGATCCCCAAATTTCTCCATGGATGACGTGATAGGGTCGTATTTCACTGGTGTCGCACGTAGCAGCTTGGAGACTATGATGCCTTCAGCAATCTTCTCTCCCAAAACTCTGCATGTGCGCTACTAACCTGGTGAGCTTCGCAGCGAAGTCGGCGATAGAATCTCCCTCCCGCATCGTGAGCATCTCAAACTCAAGCTTGAGCGTTTGAATCTTCACTTTCTTGACGTGTTCCACGCGCACGTTCATTTTGCGTAGAGACTCACTTTTAACCACTTCGTCGAAGTAGAAATGAGTCTTAAAGCGATTATAAGCAAGAGATTCAAGGATGGTGGCATCCAGACAGTTGAATTATTCAAAAACATCCAAGAATGCATTACAATGTCGAAGAACATCTCAATTTATAGCAAATTTGGGTGTAACTTTTGGATGGAGCATTTATCCTCGACTAACGGCTCTAATAAAATGCAGATATGCGAATCATCACATTTAAGTTGTGGCCATTGGATTGGAGATGGACCGTCAAGTTCAAACCACGTCGCGTGCAAAGAAGAAACACAGGAAACGCTGATTGTGCGATGTTGATCTAACGCTCTAGATGCGTTTTTGTGAATTTTAATCTCAGCCATTATAACTCAGATCGACGGCTGAGATTAAATCATTTTTAAAAAATGATTCATTGAAAGAATTAGGATTGTGCTGCATACTCCTCATCATAAGTGAAGATCACCGATTTTATGAAATTAATCCAAATGAAGGATTATAGAGTGGTGAATAAGGGTCGATTCTATGGAGAAATAAGGGATTTTCAAGAGATCTTTGTGGAAGTTGATCAAATCGGACGATGAATTGAGGTGAGAAATTAGATAAAATGATATATTTGGAAAGAGAACTCAAAGACAAATCCACGGAATTAAAAATCACTCGATTTGGATCATGATTCGCAGAGAAATCAAAGAGCAAACTAGAGAGAAATTTCTAAACGCGAGGAGAGAGAAATCCAAAATAAAAGATTAAATTAACTAAATTAATGATCCTCAATTACAAATTAATGATACATGATGAAAGATTGGGAGGAAAACACATATTCTAACCACTCCATGGACGCGGAAATGAGTCTATAAGCGATTGAAAGCAAGAGATTCTTGGATTTGAACTATCGAGACACCATGAATCTCTTGCTTCCAATCACTTCTAGACTCATTTGCGCATCTACGGAGTGGTAGAAAGTGAGATTTTCATCGATCGATTAGGGAGAATTCACCCCTTGAACACCGACGATCGTCTTCGAAAATCGCGGAATCAAAAGCCTTGAATCCGGCAAATTAATTGGATCATTTTGATTGCTATCTCGGGTTGGAATATGTGTTTTGCTCCTAATCTTTCGTCATCTATCATTAATTTGTAATTTGAGGATCGTTAATTTAGTTTTTTATTTTGGCTTTCTCTCTTGTCGTATTCGAGAAGTTTCTCTCTAATTCGCTCTTTGATTTCTCCGCGAATCTTGATCCAAATCGAGTGATTTTTGATTCTGTGGATTTGTCTTTGAGTTCTCTGTCCAAATCTATCATTTTCCCTAATTTCTCACCTTCATTTATCATCTAATTTGATCAAATTCTAAAAGATCTCTTGAAAATCCCTCATTTCTCCATGGAGTCGACCCTTATTCACCACTATACTCCTTAATTTGTATTAATTTCATTAAATTGGTGAGTTCGACTTTATTTTTTACATGAATCGGTGTGGAATTAATTACCACATCGATTCGCTCCATCATTGATTTTCAAATGTACTTCAAATTTTGGGGAGTCGTTATCTAGTGGGTACACACAATGTCATCAATATTTTTAGGTACAAGTACCTGCGGCTGGTAAATGGTTAATTTGTCCATTTGTTGGGGTGTTGAATGTGGTTTAAAAGGATTATTGAAAATGGAAAAAGGCCC
The DNA here is from genome assembly GCA_024174645.1 of Lemna minuta. NCBI lineage: Eukaryota > Viridiplantae > Streptophyta > Magnoliopsida > Alismatales > Araceae > Lemna > Lemna minuta. The sequence continues at coordinate 18,487,824 of CM044104.1, forward strand.
TTATACATGTGCGAATGAGCTTCATTGAAAGTAAAATGGGTTGTCCAATCTAACAAAAGTTCCAATGTATCCATAGTGGGCTCAATCTTTTTTTAAACATAAAAAAGTCATGCACAACGAGATTGAAATTTCAAGGCCATTGAAGTGTGAAAGTAAACTGGTTGCCAATGAATCATCACCCAATTGCCTACTTTGAACTTGACATTTTTCTTCTTGGCATTGGCAGCCTTTGATATGCTTGAATTGAGAGATCTACTCAATGGTCAAACTAGAATAAAACATTATACTTGGAATTATTACAAACAATAATCATTAGAAAACTTGATTTGTAAAATTTCATTTTTCGTTGTGGCTAAAGACTTCATTGCATTATTTCCCATAATTTCTTTTCTCTAAACCAAGGGCAAACAGTTTGATCTTGACCACACAATAATGTTTGTAGATATTTGACGGAACGAATCGATGCGGTCGTTAATTGCACACCGATTTGTGTCAAAAAATTCTAAACTTACCAATTTGATGAAAATATCTCGAATTGAGGGGTATTAATCTACAGAATCAAGGCTTTTCATCAAAATCCAAAAATCGCGATTCGTGGAGTTCAAGCGCCGATTTCTTCCTTGTCTTTTGCCCAAATCTTGATCTTAAGCACTCCGTGGATGCGGAATTCAGTCTAGAAGCAATTGGGGTCAAGAGATTCAAGAGATTTGGTGTGTAGACAGTTCAATTAGATTGAATTGCTCTCGAATGCTTTACAAATTGGAAGAACATCTCAATTCTTAGGGATTTTGGGCGTAATCGTCCAATTAAATCGATCAACGGCTTTGATGAAACGGTTGATCGCAATGCGTTATCGTTAAGTCCCGTCTGTTGGATCGCCAATGTACACTCAAGATGAAGCCACGTTGACGTGCGTTATAAAACGCCTTGAAACCGTCGCCGTTGTATCGCCATCTGACGCCTCGGATGCGCTTCTTTGCGATTTAATCGAAACGGTTATAACTCTCGTGATCAACGGTGGAGATTAAATCGATCCAGTGAACCCCAATTTAAGCCACATGTCCATTGATTTTAAGTGAAAATCAAGGGCCACGATTCGCACGCGCGATCAGACGTCCCATACACTGCCACGTTGCCTCTTCATGACGATCGTTGATCGCGATCGATCGGACAGCTCTGATCGCACCACATCACCTGCGCGCTTTAAATATTCTGAAAAATTGATATTAAATTAAAAAAAATTGATTTTTAATTCTGGAAAATCCTTAGAAATTCATTAAAAATTCAGAAAAATTCAAGAAAAATTCATAAAAATTAGAAAATTCATAACTTTCAAAATATAACTCCATATTAATCGAAATTTCTTTCATTGAATCTGAAATTTAATTAACTATCATTATAAAAAGTAAAAATTAATAAAGTACAAGATATTTAATTTCTATTTCAAAAATACATTCATTTCTTTTAAGATTTTAACTTTAGAAAATTAAATGAATGTTTATAAAAATGATTTCTCTCATTATTTAACTTTAAAAACAGTTATATTCTCAAGTAAATATGGGTTATAGAATTATTTATCTTTTAATTCCTCATAATTAACCCTAAATTAAAGTATTTTGATATTATAATGAGTTTTTCATGGAATGATAGATAAATGCTCATAAATATGATAACATGCATAGAAATGAAATCATTTGTGCCTTAATTTGCCTCAATAATTATGTATTATCATGTCTAATTAGCATGTTATCAATATCTTGATGTATTTGAGCTTTCACGATTTGGGTTCTGGTGATTAGATAATGGAAAGTCAAAGTCTAAACACAAATGCTCATCCATAAGTTGTCTATGGTGTCTCAAGTTCAAGAAATACCAATAAAATTGTTACATAAATCAACTTGGTTGGATCAGTGCAATGAAATCTTTCTCTAAAGAGCACCCAATGCCTTGCAATAGTGCCTCCATGCAAACGGTCATGGGATCAGCCATTCTCATCATATGAACACGAGTACATGGTGCTATTCTATTCCAATATGAGAGTCACAAAGCATTATTCTCTAGTAGTGCCTAGAATTGATGATTTTTTGGTGACAAACAAGTGGTTCCTTGATAACATTCATATTGAACTTGAAAATATTATCATATTTAACAGATTAACGCTTATTTTATAAAATTTTGATGCATGTTATCATAATTTTATGAATTTTCTCCATTGGCATACCACTTTACTAAAGTCCACATTTTTCATTATTTAGGGTTAATTATATGTTTTATTGATGTTTAACCTTTTGCAAGGTCAAACAACTTGAAATTAATCAGTTTCCTTCATTTTATTTTCGACTTTAGGGTAAGATTAAAAGAAGAAATTATAAGAAGAGAATGATAGATGAATCAAAGTCAACTTAAAAGGGTTGACTTAAGATTATTTTGAATTCATCATGTATTCTTGTTTAATTTTATATTTCAAGTGGCATAGGATTAAAGATCAAGAAATTTTTGATCTAATGGAGAAAATTTGAGGCAAAAAGAAGTTCTAGAAATGAGGTTATGAATTTATGAAAATTGATAATTTTTTCAGAATTTTTATGATTTTTCAAGAATTTTTATAGTTAAAAAAATCCCAAAAAATAGTGTTATATGCGCTAGACCCGCGCGGAGCTGACGTTGCATGATGCGAACACGTGGCGGCACCACATGAGCCGACATGGACCGATGCGGGCCCACATGGGCGCCTATGTGGCATAGAGGATAGATCAGGCCTAGTCTTTTGGGCCCACGGGTATAGTGGGCCTCGGGTAACGAGTGTTAGGGGGCGTACTAAGGCCCATTGGGCGATGCAAGAGCTTAAGGAGCTCTCTCCTTATATATGCGATGATTTCAAAAACTTTCTTTCGGGTGGGACTAAGTTCTGCTTTATGTTTTCAGGTGACGTGGCAGCGTGTGGTGCGTCAGACCAATTCACTCTAATCAACGCGCGTTAATCTGGTGGATCTCGGTTCACCAGATCGCCATCAAAGCATGTGCTATATTCATAGCCATCGATCTCATTAGTGAGATCTAACGGCAACAAATTAATCTCCCACGCAGCTAATGACGGTGTGACACGTGGCCACATGAGGATGCTCTGAAGAAGATCGAACGGCAAAAAATCAAGGAGTGAGTGAAGTCCCCGTAGTAGGGTCATGTCCACTTATCGCACGAAATGTGGCAGCATCATAGCCGTTCAAGCGTTCTTCAGTGAAATCAGACGACCCTGATTTTTCGCGATGAAATTCTCTATAAATCGATGTTCTCTCTTCTAAAACGATAACTTTAGATTGAAACGTGAAGAAAATAAGCATTTCTTGAGGAAGATCTTAAGTTCTTAGTGATTCTTTTGTGTTCTAGACTAAATCGCGCATGGATTGAGGCAAGTTAATCATGAAATTTTGCGAGAAAACATTTGGATTTGCCCCTTGAATGTCAACGCATGATGAAATAGGAATCGAATAAATACGCAGCAATCAAAGCAATTTGAAGCTCAATCTTTGCATCAATCAGGTTAGTAGTGTGATTGCTTTGTAATCCTTGCAATTTAGATTGTTTAGATTAGATTTATATAGATAATTTAATTTTAGAGAAAAATTTTGTTGTTTCGCCAAAATTTGATTGGAGATTTTTGCTGATTTTTGACCAAGGATTTCTCCCTGATCTTAAGTCTGCTTCAAGAAAATTTGATTTCATTGGACTCCTTATTCAATCAGATTTTGGCTGATATCTGATTCATCGATTTTCACTAAGGTTCAAACCCTCAATTTGTCAATTGACCAACTACTGTTCAAAATCAATCTGAATTTGGGCGTTGACTTTCGAGGGCAGTTACTCCTAATGTACATGGTAAAATTTGATAATTTTGGTTTCTCTCTAATCCTCTAATCGTAAGCTTTCTATTCATATATGTTTTACTCAATTTTCATATCATTTGTTAAGTTAATTTTATGATTTTGACCGTGATCTTAATTTCGAGAATTTTCTGTTGGCTAATTTTGAAAAAATCATAATAAATCTCATTCTTTTAAAAAAAATTACGAATTTAATATCAAAATTCTCCATTTTCTCTTTAGTTTCAAAAAATATAATTTTTGTAATATTTTCTCACCTTTTTCCTCTCTGATTTTTTTCAAAAATCAAAAAGTCTGGTCAAAATCAATGCTTTGGCCTTGACTTTTGAATTTTCTTCTCAAAATATATTTTAAAATTCTTTAAATATCTTCTCTCATATATTCATATAATTTTCATTAATAACATATCACATTCATTTCTTTGAAACTATAGTTAGACTTATGTTTGACCAAGTCAACTCTTTGATCAAAGTCAGCTGTGTTCTATGTAGTTCAACTTGATCTCTTAGTCGTACTTGATTTTATATTTTTAAATCATCGTGAGTTCAGAATTATAAATTTTGTTTGACAGACGATCGTGTGTTTTCAACGAGCGCACTAGATCATTTCCGTCATTCCTCAAGATCTTTGATACCAACAATAGTGAATTTCAAACCAAAACAACCTTAAACAAGAATGGGTCTCTTCTATTTCTTTTTCAAAAGACTAACTGCTATTTGGACAAAAGAGTAGCTTGCTTAAATGAGATAAGAAAGATGTATTGATAGAATTCTAAGGAAGCCTTCATTCTTGGACATTAATCCTCAATTTTCTCATTTATACTTGCAATAAATTCCTTTTTCTTGTGTTATACATCCTAGTTTTGAAATAGATCCTATTTTCTAGGACCCGATATTGTAAGGAAGTCAATTTTCTCTAGGATCCTTAATTTTACGACTTAAAATTGATGTTTTATATATGAATTGATGATGATACACTTTCCATTTCTCATTTTTATGCTTTAACTTCATTAATAGCCATTACTAATAGTCTTCCTTTATCCTTATTCTAGCCCATGACTACATTATCTCTTTCTTTGACTACTCAAGCTTCTGAAAGGTATTAACTAAAACATGGTATTAGGTGGTCACAAATTAAATTTAATAAAGTCAAGTGGTGTCAATTTTCAAATAAATTTGAATAAATTCTTTTTTTTATCCATTTTATGTATATTTGCATCCATTTATGCAATTCAATACATATTGATGGGATATGAATTCAATAAGCCTTTCAAATTTTTGTTCAAAGCATTGAGGTACCAAGAACTGATGATCCTATCATCTAGTATAAATTAGAATCCATACTTATAGGGTTCACTTGAAGGAGTTGTCAAAGTTGTTCAAGTGTCTAGACTCTAGTAGTATCCACATGATTGTTGAATGGTTGGATCTCCTCTTCAAAGCTCTTCACCAAGAGGGAAAGAGAAGAAAGGAGAGAATTCTCACAAGTTTTACATGGACACCTTGAGTTGTGTTCATTGTCTCCATTTTTAAAGACACTTGGTACACAAATTTTTCATTAAAATCCTCATAATTATGTCTATATCAACCAACATTTATACACCTTATGTGTGTAACCCTCTAGGTCCATATATCTCTCTAATTAATAACTCTTTTGACCCAATAACACCTTATTGTTCAACCTTATTAATTATCTATATCGATATATAGATTAATGATTAAAATATTTATTTAAACCAATTAGTAGTTCAAGTTTCAAGTGACCATACATTTTTGTGCCATCGTTAAAAACACACGAATGTGTGTCGAAACAATTACCAAAGCTCAAAAATTATAAATTTGAATCAAGAATTAATTAGTATAATGGTAAATAAATGTCAAATCCATAGAGAAATAGGGGAATTTTTTAGATATTCTTCAAATTTGATCAAATTAGATGAATAATTGAGGTGAGAAATTAGAAATTTTAGTAAATTTAGAAAGAAGACTCCAAGAGAAATCCACAAAATCCAAAAGCAATCGATTTGTATAAGTATTTGTGAAAAAACCATGGAATCAAATCTAAGTAAAAAAATCTGATCGCGAAGAATGAGAAAGCATAGAAATTTTGTAAAATTTAACTAATCTATTTATTGAATTTGAAATCTAATGTTATAAGATGAAAGATTGGAGAGAAAATATGTAATCGTCCTAGAAATAATCAATTTATTTTTGGATCAAGGCTTTTCATTTTGCGATTTTGCAAAACAAAAATCCATCGTTCATGAGGCGAATTCTCTCAATTCTCTCAATCAAATCTCGCTTTCAAACACTCTTTGGATGCTGAAATGAGTCTAGAAGAAGAATAAGGGAAGAGGTTGAAGTATTGAGGTATCTAAACAATTCGATTGCTCGAAACATCTGAGAATACATTTTATATCGAAGAGAGAGAGTATAAATAGAGTTAAAATTGGGCTTGCCATTCGATCATCTCTTTATCTTCGATTAAGGGTCGTAATTAATCCTTAGGAGATGAATTGCCATCGTTAAGTCATGGCCATTGGATCCTTGATGGAGCATCTATATTACTTCATGTCATGGTGTGAAGAGTAATCATCGTGTAACAATCACCGTTTGATCTGGACCGATATAACTCCTAGATGAACGACATTAAATAAAGTGAATCGTCATCCAATCAAAACACGACTCGTATCCCCTTCACTTAAGTGAAAATAGAGGGCTAAGATTAAATCATTTCCTTTCATGCCCGATCAGAAGCTTCTGAGCGTGTCACATCACTTGCGTAAAAGAAAACAGAAACACGGAAAAATAACAGTGTTTATCGCGTATAAACAGAGGAGCACAAGAATGTGTTAGCTTATATCCTTAAAAAGTATGCTTAGCCCATTATTATAAACACATATATATACACACGCCACGTGGCGTGTGCATACCCTGCCACGCAAACATGTCATCACGTCATTCATCATGTTAGTGTGATAAAGTAAAAAGTAATTTTATAATTTAAAATATAAATAAATTCAAAAATCTAGAAAAATATATAGAAAAATTCCAAAAAATCCCTAAAAATTAGAAAATTCAAAAATTTTCAAAAGACAACTCCTTTTTAATCCAAATTTTTTGATTTATCAAAAATTAAATTATCTATCAATTTAAAATTTAATAAATAACAAGATAAAAAAATTTATCTAAAAATTACTCTCATTTCTTTTGAAAATAGAACTAGGAAAATAAATGAGTGCATAAAAAAATATTTTCTCTAATTATTTGCAATGAAAACTTAATTATAATCTTAAATAAAGATGAAACTAATCTACTCTAAAATATATTATTTAATTATGCATGATTATCCCTAAAATAATGTATTTTAATATTTTAACTTTAAATTGCATAGAATGATAGCCATACACTAAAAATATGATAACATGTTTAAGAATGGAATGTTTTATGCCTTAATTTACATTAATAATTATATAATTAGCGGTATAAATTGCATGCTACCAGCTATCCCATTGGGTGTCAAGCTACATCACGTACTTTAGGAGATATGGAGTGTATAAGAACTCTAGAATGGAACCTTGACGAGACGAGATCGCGAGGTCGTTGATTTCACACGGTCTCATGTCACAAAAGAATTCCAAACTTACCAATTTGATGAAAATGTATCGAATTTGAAGGGTATAATGGTAAATAAGGGTCAAATCTAGAGGGAAATAAGGAAATTCTTGATGTATTCTTCAAAATTGATCAAATATTTGCCTTAATTCCCCAGCAACGGCGCTATTTGACGAGACGAGATCACGAGGTCATTGATTTCACATGGTCTCGTGTCGAAAAATAATTCCAAACTTACTAATTTGATGAAAATGTATCGAATTGAAGGGTATAATGGTAAATAAGGGTCGAATCCACAAGGAAATAAGGAAATTCTTGATGTATTCTTCAAAATTGATCAAATCGAACAATGGATTGATGATAGAAATTAGGGAAAATGCTAAATTATGAAAGATAACTTCAAATCGATTCCATGGAATCAAGAATCATCGAATTTGGAATTGATTTCGTGGAGAAATCAAAAATCGAAGTGGAGAGAAAATTTCGGACAAAGAAATTGGAATTTTAAACCAAACTGAACCTTGAATCCTAATCTAAATCGAAATCAAACTTAAATGAACTAAATATTAGTAAAAATCGCTTCCACTAACCATAATTAGCGATCGGATTAACTCAATTAACCCGATTAATTGATGAAAATACCGAAGAACGCGTTCGTGAGTTCAAGCTGCAATTTCTACCAATCTACATGGCCAAATCTTGATTTCAAAGGCTTAGGAGGTGTGGAATTGAAGCTAAAACACGATGAGATCAAGAGAAGCGAGAGGGGAGGTGTCTAGACAGATCAATTTGTTGATTTCCAACTCGAATGCTTTAGAATTTGGAAGGACACATCGTTTTATAGTACATTTGGGCGTAACCGTCCGATCAAAATGATCGACGGTTATGATGAAACGGTCCATCGTGGACCGTTTCAAAAAGTTGTAGCCATCTGATCTTGATGAACGAGTCTGGATGATCCGGGTAGATGGCCGTTATAAAAACGCGTCATTTTGCCACCGTTGGATTGTGATCCGACGATCACAATGCTCCCCGCAAGATTGAATCAGGGACCGTTATAACACCTTTATTTAAAGCACGTGCTTTGATCAGATTCGGTGGACCATGGGTGCATTCAATCGGTGCGCTCCGATCGCGATCCAACGCCTCGATTCTAGCCACGTCACCTGCATCCAAAATAAACTCCGTGGAACTTAGTCCCACACGGAGAAAATTAAGAGAGAATATCATGTTTATAAGGCGCGTCATATCTGAGAGTTAATAAATTCCTTCCGATAAGGTGAAGGCTATATATTATAAACTATATAAGTATATATAAATAATGTGCATACATCACCTCGCTGCGTAGGCGCCGTGTGGGCCCACGTGGCGCTGCCACATGGCCCGGAGTGCCGTGTCGCATCCACGTGGGTCCCGCGCAAAAATAAACCACATTTTTGCACTTTTTTAATTTATTTTAAATGATTTAAATCGAAATTAATTCAGAAAAAATCCAGAAAAAATCCCTAAAAAGAGAAAATTCATAACTTTTAATATATAACTCCAAATTAATCCAAATTTCTTTCATTTGATCCAAAATTTAATTATCTATCATTCTAAAAGATAAAAATTGATAAATAATGAGAGTTTTAAATTTTATTTCAAAAACACATTTATTTTAAGGATTTTAAACTTAAGAAAATATAAATAAATGTTTATAAATCGTTTTCTCTCATTATTTTCACTTTAAAAACATTTATAATCTCAAGTAAAGATGGGTTATTAATTATTTGTCTTTTAAATCATCATATTTAACCCTAATTTAAGGTATTTTTTAGATTATAATTACTTTTTCATGGAATGATAGAAAAATACACATAAGTATGATAACATGCATGGAAATGAAATCATTTATGCTTTAATGTGCATCAATAATCATGTTTTATCATATTAATATAGCATGTTATCAAACCTTCCCATCATTGATTACTATGTACGCATAATCCTTCATATACAGTAGACTCATGAATGACTTAGCGTATAGTCAATGCTCAAAAGTTAATTGACCACTTAAGTTAGTTCTAATGCATGGAAGAAATCATCGAGAACTCCTTCTCTGACATTTACACTAACTTGGCCAAGGATTTTATGTCATCTCATTCTTTGAGTCAATCTTATAAAATACAAAAGGCACACGGTCCTATCTTGGTTACACAAGCATCTTCAAGGACTTCATGTCATATCCAATATATGATGTTCTAGATATCCCATGGCAAGAGATTCGTAAGTGATAATAAAAAAACTATAATATGCCCATAAGATGTCTTGGTTGTATCAAGTCAAAGGAACATTTACACAACCGTGACATGAATCAACCTAATTGACTATTAAGTAGAATACCATTCAAGGATTCATCTGAATCAATTCAATGAACTCTTTCTCCAAAAAGTACCCGCTATCTATCTTTGGTGTCTCTTGACGAGACGAGACCGCGAGGTCATCGATTTCACATGGTCTCGTGTCAAAAATTAATCCAAACTTACCAATTTAGGGAATTAAGAGTGAATTGAAGGGTATAATGGTAAATACGGGTCGAATCCACAGGGAATTTAGGTATTTTTGAGATATCTTTTGGAATTTGGTCAAATTGGACAATGAATTGAGGTGAGAAATTAGGGAAAATAGTGTTTTTAGAAAGATAACTTCAAAACAAATCCACAGAATCAAGAATCATCAAATTTGGACTTGATTTCGCGGAGAAATCGCAAATTGAAGTGGAGAGAAATTTTCGGACGTTAAAATCGTGATTTAGAATGAAAATTTATGAAATTGAAATCTAAAACCTAATCTAAACGAAAATTAAAGATAATAGGAAGATAATCTAGGAAAGACCGCTTCCACTAAACCTGTTTAGCGATCAAAACGAGGTGATTAAGCCGATTAATCACCGAAAACGTCAAGACGTCACGATCGGCTTCAAGCGGCAATTTCTCCTTTGATTCTCCACCAAATCTTGATTTCAACCCCTCCATCGATGCGGAAATGAAAGAGGAAGAGGATGGAATCAAGAGAAACGAGTGGATCGGTGTCTAGACAAGTCAATTTGATTGAAATCCAACTCGAATGCCTACAATCGTGAAGAACATCTCTATTTAAACAAAATTTGGGCGTAACCGTCCGATCATTTTGATCGACGGTTACGATGAAACGGTCCACGATGGACCGTTTCAGTTAAGTCGCAATCGTCAGATTGAAGATGAACGGCCTGGATGATCCGATGAAACGCTTTTAAAAAAACGCTCCGATTTAGCCCCTTAGATCGCGATCCGACGGCTGAGATGCGATCCGCGCCGACGCATCTCGGCCGTTATGACTCTCTTAAAAACACCACGTGCGTGATTGATCGTCGGTGGTCCACAGTGCATGCGATCGACGCGCGTCAATCGATCGCCCGTTTGATCCGTCGCCCCTCGTCGCGCCACGTCGCTGAAATCAGGGCCGTTATAACGCCCTTAAATAGCACGTGTTTGATGCTTGATCCGTGGACCGCGCTCACGCGATCAACGCGCGAGATCCTGCGCGCCGCCAAATCCAACGCTCCGCACGCGTCCACGTCACCTGAAAGGTAAATGCAGTGTGCGGATTAGTCCCACACGGAGAATAGTATAAGAAACCGTCGAGTTTATAACACCCGACGGTTTAAAGGGTTAATACCCTTCCCATCTAGGGAAGGCGGAAGACCCATTTTTTTATATATAATAATAATAAAATATAAATATATTACGTGCCACGTAGGCGCACTGCGCGGGTCCGCGTGGCTCTGCCACGTGGCCTTGCATGCCACGTTGCACCCGCGTGGGACCCGCACCCTTTTTTGCCTTTTATTTATTTATATTTATTTTAAAACGTTTTTAAATTGAAAAATAAAATCGGAAAATTTAGAAAAAATCCCTAAAAATTGTAAAAATTATATCTTTTAAAATAAAACTCCAAATTAATCCAAATTTCTTTCATTTGATCTGAAATTTAATTATATATCATTCTAAATAATTCAAAATATTTAAACAACAAGAGATGTAATTTATATTTCAAAAATACATTCATTTCTTTAAGATTTTAACTTTAGAAAATTAAATGAATGTTTATAAAAATGATTTCTCTTATTATTTAACTTTAGAAACCACTTATAATCTCAAGTAAATATGGGTTATAAAATCTTTAATCTTTAATTCATCATAATTAACCCTAAATTAACGCATTTTGAGATTATAACATAAAATTGCATAGAATGATAGAAATACACTCAAAATATGATAACATGCACATAAATGTAATGTTTTATGCCTTAAATTGCATGAATAATCATGTTTTATCATGTTAAGATTGCATGTTATCATCTCTACACTGATGGCCACAAGATTAGTCATACTCATTATGAGAGTCAATCAAATAATAATTTTTTTGTGATAATTTGACGTCTTTCTTAAATATCTCACAAGTAGGAACATTTGAATATATGTTTAAAGAATAGTGATCAATATATTATGATCTCGTCATAATTCACTTAGTCATTATATATGCTTATGGACTTTATTACATACATCAAAAAATAATGAAAATAAATAAATTTCATTCCAATCAATATAAATAAGATACATGAAATTGTGGTTTGGCTTATAGGCCACATAATATCCATCACATATTGTCTTAGATCTTATGAAGTAGGATAATTGATATCAAATTGAAATTTTATTTATGATTATAAATGATGAATCAGGTCATGCTAATGGATAAATACATATCGTGGATATGTTTATCAATCACCATCACCCATCACAAAGAATACTAGTAAAGGTAAACGGACACGCACCCTCATGGGTAACCAAGTGGTTAGCTGGCCTTGAGATTAGTGACAAGGCCACTAAGACAGAAAGATGGCCATCATCTAGATGGAATATGGCAGCTCAATAGGGAAACATTGATAAAAGGCAAGGACAGTGCATAAGATATAAGAACGCTAGCATAATTTCATAACACAACCAGGGGATGAAAATGTGAGCAAAATGGCTGCTACATGAAGGAAATGCAAGTTGGAGGTTTAGGCATCTCTAGTAGTAGGTTATTTCAAGGGGAAAATGTAGTGAGGAATGTAGGGGGTGACAACAACATGAGAGCATAGATAGTAAGGGGGCGTTTACAACATCAGAATTGCGTCACTGATCTCTTCATGGATCCAATACCATGTGAAGAGAGGAGAGAGCTGAAGAACTCGAAAAATCCAGGGACGAAAAGGAAGGCGTACATGAACTTATATGATGAGAAAATTATAAATAAAGAGACATGAGAAGATGACAAGGATGAGTTGTAGAAGAGGGAGATATACAAGGAGACGAGGAAACATTGGGAGATAAATCCACTGTAAGGGACTATTGAGTTGGCCTAATATGGGCCTACAGGATATGCCTAACAAAATTGATGTAAATCATCATCATTTTGTATAAGAATGAATTGAAATTTTTCATTGGAGACCATATTTTATTGTGCCTACACATGTCTCCAAGTAACTCTTCTCATGCCTCAAGTGAAACAATTGAAATGAATCAAATTGTGAAAGAATGATTGGAAAGAATTTCATGAAATTCTAAACTGCTCAATAAAATTGATCCAGTGATTGGAAAAAATGAATGGACATGTGTTTCAATGGATTTTCTATATCAAGAGAATTTTAAACCTTCAAATTAAATGTACCATATCTTTCCTTAAACACCATCTATGCTAGATTCAGATATTTTCTTCTCGCTAAATGTAAACACTATGTTTATCAAGTTATTCCCTAAATCTTACGCACTTCATACTATTGAAAATTTTATATGTGAGGTCAGTTTTGGAGCTATTTGGAAAAATTCTACCTCCCATTGGTTTTTAGAAAGAAGATGATATGAGAGTTTATGAATTTCTCGTTGATACTAGTATACTGAATCAAAGAATGAGAAGCATATGCTAAGTAATTGACAACTATGAGGTAAGAGTTGGACAATATAAAACTCCTACTCGTTGGTCTCTAATAGAAAATATATGCTGCAAGACATGCTTTTCTTCTTCTATTTTTGATTAAATATAAAATTTGATGTCTTTAAAACCTAAACATTCAATAGAGAGAAGAGGCCAAACCTAGATGCAGATAATACAGAAGTAAGATGATAGAGGACAAGGTTTAGAGTACCAATGCATGGAAAAATGAATATTACACCTTACTGCAACAAAAAGGGACCTCAAGGTACACAGCAGAATGCTCCTCATAGCTTCCATAAATGAAAAGAAAACATATGAAAGATTCAAATAAAAAGTTTTTTGATGTGACTATATAATAAAGCCGCCCTACTAAACGCAAAAGCTAAAGTTGCAGGGAAAATGAATATAATCTAATTCAATTATATGTTAGTGAATAATCGATAGGATGATAAAAAAAAGTAATTCAAAATGAATTATTTTTTATTACCAGGTCTTCTTCATATATTCTCAAATCATTGAGTTCTTTCATTCAGGTCTTGATGCATACTCTATTGTACACTCAAGTGCTCCTAATCTTCGCAACCCCTTTATTCGACTTTATCACATATGTTCCATGTCCAAGCAATAAAAAGCTCCAGATATGGAGGGAATCTTACCCACTAACACAACAATAGGCACACTAAATTTGAATCTAGTGGTTTTCTAGAAAATGTCCAATATGAGCTCAAATTGTGGGTTAGTTCCTTTTCAGTTCAATGGTTAGAAAAAAAGCCTTAAAATTCAAAATTATTCTTTGATGATTATTTATTTTTTATTAAACATGGTATCATAATGTAGGATTAGGCATTCTGGAATCATCAAAGACTCGTTGATTATATTTTTCCCTCCGATGACCCAGGAGGAGGTGGCACTTGTAAAACTTTGTCCTGGGATGCATTTTATTTGGTAATTTTCTAGATGTTAAATACCATTGGCTGGGTTACTTTATATTGGCATTGGAAACACATTACATTATGGCAAGGTAATGTTTCACAATTTAATGAATCCTCCACTTATTTGATGGGATGGCTAAGAGGGATGTGTCTAGGTGTCATGTTGATTGAAAAAGATCTATCTCTTGCGTAATTGATAAAAAGTGAAATATTTATTATTGAACCAATATGTCTCTCTATAAACTGGGATGAAGCAATCATACATGGATGAGTTTTTGCTAGTACAACCTCTCTATTGTTCACTTCTAATAAATGTGCTTGACCCAATTCTGGATCATCCTCTAGAATCCTATAACTATCAAAAGTGAGTGACTTACTACCTAATTAAGTTGATATCAGGTCTACCACTAGCTTATGCTCCTTTGGAGGAAATCTAATTACATGAGGAAGTAAAAATAGAAAGATCTCTCAATATCCACAGCTAACTAAGATTTTGGGGTTATGAATTTGTGTGGATTTTGGGATTGAGGGATTAAGAATCCCAGTGGATCAAAAGACTTTTATATAATTTAGACTTTATTTTCTATTTTTTTATACAGTAAATCACTGATGTGCAGTCTCCTTGGGCCAATTCAACGTGATCATACAAAGCACTTTTTTATTGTGATCTTCACTAAGAATAGTTGCTCTACGATGGTGCCACAAATCTTCTCATAAACCTAATATTATATTTTTCTTTCATGAAATTCGAGGCTTTTTTATTTAAAACAATATCTCAATTTTTTGACATCAACATCTCAATCGGATAGTATTGGCCTTCATCCTATCTATCGATGTAACCCACAATAAACCTACATGCGTGATCGCCAATAACCCATTGATTCCAATAACCAATTGATTCTAATAATGTAATGATTATAATAAAGGTGGGAAGCTTATATTACACATTACCCATTCATCCTTGTCTATGGTGCTAATTCTAAGGTTATCCTTGCTTTTGCTTTATTTCTTGAAAAAAAAGGGGAAAAGTCGGTTCCAGATTTTTTGCTATCCTTTGTAGATATTAATCATAATTTCTTATTTTTAGGCCGCTGATCTGGAGTTGTATGCTCCTCTATGAAGCATGTGTCGAAAAACGAACTTGTCTTTAGTTCCTAGGAATAACTATATCCATGTGCTTGATTTTTAGCAACATGTTGAACAAAAAAGACACAATTGGGATGTTCACACATGCCTTTTTCTGTAAATATTTACAATTTATCATTATGAAGGATAAACATTCTGACTGATACCTATTAAGACTAATCGTCAAAATGCATATTAACTCGTGATTGATGGTTGCATTCTATTCAACATATGAACTACAAGCAAGATGGAATGAGAATAAATAAACTCACTATATCTCAGGGTTACTTACAGAGGAAATTTCATGGAGGGGAGTGATTGAAGATGGCGATTGAAGGTGAAAAAGCACGGTGATTGTAGCTTGTGTTAAAATAAATTCTTAAAAGCGTGTTTTAAAATGGATTCAAGAATTTTGTAAATTTTGGTCCACTAATGGTAGAAATTAAGAGAGATATGACAGTTTTATGAAATTTCTGAATTGTATCGATAAGAGCTTTCATAGTATTTAAAATAAGAGAGTCAAAAACCACAAATGTGTTAGTTTTGAAAACTACCTTCTACAAGTTGAATTTTCCATAATTACAAGTTCAGCGATGAAATTATCAATATTGGCTTCTTGTATACATTATCATTAATGGCGTAATTTCGATCAATAAGGTTTGACATGCATCCAGACTTTGGGTGAAAGTTCCTCAATAGATATTTCAAGCATCCAGCTAACCCTATCACGTGTCAAGAGGCAATCTCCGCATAGCAATACTTGCTGATCCTGACCCTACCACACAGAAATAATAGGCTGGAATGAAGATCTAGATGGAGCCCATCAGCTGCCCTTTCTTGAGAGATTACAAGAACGAGTTGTTCCGGTGGAGGCAAAAGCACCAACTAGTTTCCGGGAAATTCAATTCAAAAAAATCGAGTATTATCTATGCGAACTACATTAATTCACTTGGAAATTATTGTTGCAAAATCATAGTAAGGGCTCTGTGATTAGTATCCCTTGATTTCGGCCTCTTTTCGTACATTGTGATCGCTATCATGACATCAACGATTGCGGTAAAGATTATCTGACATTTTTTAAGTAATTTGATTTTTTTGTGATACAGTTCTTGAATTCTTCGAACTTGCAGTTTTTTAGATGATTAGGTTGTAGTAATTCGGTTGCGCTTCTTCCTCAGCTTCTGCCTCAAATCGTGACGGGGTATCAGAGAAAGATCAAGAAACCAAGTGAGATCTTTCCTTCGCTGAAGATCTATCGGCATTTCTGTGATTTGAATCTGGTGAGGCTTTTCTCTTTGGTTTCAATCTATCGAGCTTCTTGCCTCAAACGTGATGAGATCTGTCCTTGTTGAAGATCTATCAGAGAGGATTACTGATTTCGTAATGATCTGTTACCAAACCTTGCGGAAAGAAGACTCTCCAAGAGATTTTGAACTCTCCAAGACTTTTTCTTGATTGAATATAGGGGGAACGTCTTTTTCATTACAAGTTCATCGTTGATCACAGCTATACTCAAGCAGATCACAATATCTTCTTCCAAGATTAAGCAATTAAATTTGAGAGCAGAGTACAATTTTATTGCACTGAAAGATTCATAATTGATCACCGGCCATAATTAGGGTTCACAAAATCTTTATATTGTTGGAATTTTGTTTCTTTCTAAAGATCTGGCAGAATTGTTTCTTGAAGAAGGAAGGTCCTCTATGTTTGGTTTTATTTGAAATTGGGAAGAATCTGTCGAAGGAAGGATTGAATAATGTGTAACTCCAATTCTCCTACGGACCCCAAAGACTGAGTCAATCAGAACACACTCCCCACGCGGGCTTGCTTCCCGCCTTTATAGCTCGGCAGATGGACGGTAGACGTTTACAAGAGAGAGAGAGAGAGAGAGAGAAATAGAGAGAGAAGAAGAGAGAAGAAGAGAGAGAGAGATAGACGGTTACAAGGAAGATGAAACACACAAAAAACGCAGATTCGTCCGACGAAGTGCGGTCTGACGCCACATTAGTCCAAGAAAAATCCCATCTCAAGCACGGAGATCAGGGCAACCGAGAGGCGGCTGGAGATTTCCGCCGAACAAAGCCGCAAGGTCTTTGTGACCTAGCCATGCGATTGGTCGGTTAAGGTGAATTTCCGTTTTTACTGCCCAGTTTTTCATATCGATGGTTTCTGCCGATCTTGCCTCCCTCCCCAAGTTCTCTCTTGTCTCCTCGAACCTCTCCAAGGGATTCTTCATTTGCAGGTTGCTGCGTAGAGCAGCAAGAGTATGTAATCCAGGAGGGATTAAATTTCTACATTCTGGGCTGGCCAAATGCAGACGACTTCTTCTTTCATCCGCAAAATGGTTTGTTTTCTCCGTCTCGCTCGCATCCGTTCAAGCCTATTGTCTTAAAGAGATAACGGGAATCTGAGTGACCTTGCTGGCCTTGTTGTCAGCAAGTCATGACGAGGATGGAAGGGATAGGACAACGAGTACAAGCGTTACAAAAGTTAAGGACATTGGAGCCGGGAAATAATGAATATTGTAAAAAAACAAGAGATTCAAGATCTCTTGTAGATGGAGACGAGGCAAATAGCTGGAGTTACGACAGTAATTGACATAGCTGAAGAAAAAAAGTAAGCATTGGGTTCTAGATTTAGACGGAGTGCGAGCTAGAGAGAGAGAGAGAGAAGAGAGAGTCAATTGATTTAGCTAAACTAGCAGGGATAATAAAGAGAAAGGGATAAGAGGATGAATGAAAGCCTTAGATGAGAAGTTAAAAAGATATTTGTAATTGAGAAGTGGGAAGAATGGATTCTGGCAGCTTGCAATTCTAGATAATCATATAGTAAATTAGAGGTTTATCGTAAGTTCTTTGTAAAGATCAGCCGCAAACGAGGGTAAAATGGCGATGGACGTAGGCTCTAAAGGGGGATCAAGTGAAATTGATCTCGAACTAGGGCCATTGCCATTTTCCCCTCGTCTGCAGCTGATGTTCTTAACAAAGAATTTCCGATAAATCTCTGATTCGCTGTATGTGTCTAGAACTGCATCCTACGAGAATCAATTCGTCTCCCTTCCTCGCTCCTAAGCCTTCTTTATCATCTACAACTCAGGCCGGCCTATCGATGACCGAGTCAGTTTGTTCTGATTAAAAGAATAACCTCACCCAACGAGCGAAGTCACCGAAGCGAGTCTAACAAACATTTAACGCTACTACGCATCCTTACTTTGACTGCGGTCTATTAAAAATATCTTTTTAGCTTCTTATCTAAGGCTTTCATTCATCCTCACATCCCTTTCTCGTCATCATCCCTACCCTTTCTCGCCAGATCAATTGACTCCTCATCTGTCTCTCTAGCTCGCATTCCCTCTAAATCTGGAAACCAATTCCTAATTTTTTTCTTCAACTATGTCAACCAATTCCTACCATAACTCCAGCCATTTGCCTCGTCTCCATCTGCAAGAGATCTTCAATCTCTTGCTTTTTCAAAATATTCACAATTTCGCTAGATCAATTGACTCCCTCGTCTGTCTCTCTAGCTCTCATTCCCTCTAAATCTGGAAACCAATTCCTAATTTATTTTCTTCAACTATGTCAACCAATTCCTACCGTAACTCCAGCCATTTGCCTCGTCTCCATCTGCAAGAGACCTTCAATCTCTTGTTTTTTCACAATATTCACAATTTCCCGGCTCCAAAGTTTGAGTTTGGTTTCATCACTCCCCCTCAAAGGGTTCGCAATCTAGAGTTCGTCATCATCACGCTCTCCCAGGGTTACAGCCATCTCGAGTTGACCCAATGATGGACTTCGGCCAAATGAAAGACTTCTTTGATGAAAGTATCAAGATAGTTTGAGCCTACTTTATTTAGGATGGAGTCGAAAAACTTTAACTTGACTTCTTCCCAAGGCTTCAGCTCCTTCTTTCTGCGATATAAAGGACCGATGGATATAATTTTGAGCTCATAGGCTTCAGGGTCAAGATTCCTCAAATCAGAAGGGACTCTCTCGACGGAAGGTTACCAAGGTTTAACCTCTTTGGAGAGCTTACAGATCTTTTCTTCGATAGGATTCACGATCTTATCATCATTTAGGCTGGAATAGATAGTCGAGGAGTTTTAAGAGAGGAATAACACTTTGGCTGCAAAGAAGGGATGAATGGCGAAAGCGACAAAATCTAAAGGTGATCTCCAACTGGAGATCGTGAATACTCTTAGAGAAGAGATCAAGGAGCTTCTAGAGAGGAAGATCACGCTGGCTGCAAAGAAGGGGAGGACGGCAATGGCGGAAAAATATAAAGCCCAATCCGATAAAGGTGATCTCCAATTGGAGATTGTGAATGCTCTCATAGAAGATATACAAGAGCTTCAAGAGAGGAATAATACACTGGCTGCAAAGAAGGGGAAAATGGCGATGGTGGAAAAATCTAAAGCATGACCCAATATAGGCAATCTCTCTCTAAAGATTGTGAATGCTCTCACAGAAGAGATCGAGGAGCTTCAACAGAGAAATAACACATTGACTGCAAAGAAGGGGGAAATGGTGATGGCGGCAAAATCCAAAGCAAGATCCAATAAAGATGATCTCTATTTGGACATTGTGAATGATCTCAAAGAAAAGATTGATAAGCTTCCCCAGAGGATAGATAAATCTCAAAAACCTTCTATTTGGAGAGTCCCTTCTGATTTCAGGCATCTTGATCTTGAAGCCTATGAGCCCAAAATTATATTCATCGACCCTTTGCATCACGAAAAAAAAGGAGCTGCAGCCCTAGGAAGAAGTCAAACTAGAGTTTCAGAACTCCATTGTGAATAAAATAAGCTCAAACCATCTGAATACTTCCATCAAGGAAGTCTTTGCTTGCTTGCATCAAGCAAGAGATGAATATTCATAGAAGATCAAGCTCTTCTATAAATACTCACATTTTGCTTAATCCAAGCAATCAAAGACTTCCTTGATAAAAGTATTAAGATGGTTTGAGCCTACTTTATATATGATGGAGTCAAAAAACTATAACTTGACTTCTTCCCAAGGTTGCAGCTCCTTCTTTCCACGATCTAAAGGGCCGATGGATACAATTTTGTGTTCATAGGCTTCAAGGTCAAGATTCCTCAAAACAGAAGGGACTCTCTCGATAAAATGTTACCAGGGTTTACCCCTCTGAGAAAACTTACAGATCTTATCTTTCAGTGGATTCACGACCTTATCATCATTTAAGGTAGGTTTTATCGATGCTCAACATGCATAATATGTTTTATATCTTTCTCTCTCTGGCTGGGGGAGCATTATGTTGAATTTTGTGAGATAGAAACCTTGTGAAATTGTCAATTTTATTCCCTTTGATTTGAGGATACATTTCGTGCATGCCGTTGTAGAGTTTGATAGCCACAAAGTAGGAATTTGATTTTGTAGAAGATTTAGTTCTCTCAGCACAAGAGCATGAATACAAAAAAAAAATGAAAAATTGATGTTTATAGATTTAAGATTCACAATACAAAAGAAAAGGTAAAATGTTACTTACCTTTTGACTAAGATCATACTCTTCTTAAAATCCATGTGTCTGTTATAAGGGACACATTTTCAATCTACTCAAGCGATTCTCTCAAGCTTATCCCTTTCATCTTCAAATAGTTTCTCCATATCTCATCTTCCAGAATTGCATTTTGGAATCCTTGCTTTGCCTTGTACTAAATAGTTGTATTAAATTGAGATGATCGAGCAGCATAAAAGATGCATTTTTCCTAACAATTAAATCTATGCACTCTTAAAAATTCCTTCCCAAAATATTATAAGTCTTCAACAAAATATTTTGTTAACGTAATAGGAGCATTTGATGGCCTTAGTTTCTTATAAATCTTCACATGAAACTCTCCAACTACTTCCATAACTTGATCGTGCTAATGCTTATGTCCATCTTCACTTGTACCTGTTTCGATGAGGTGGTTACCTTGCAAATTTTTCAAAGATACTGATCGTTCATGATCTTCATGAAACTTACTAAGACTGGTAAGGATTTTCTCTATTGTGAAGAGCTTATAGTAGTAACATTTGCAGAAAAAAATGTTGATGCACATTTGATTCAATCGCAAAGAAAACAGGATAGCTGTAGTAAGCTATTGTCACATATATTTAGAGATCAATCTAAAGTCAAGTATAGCTCATCTCCAATAGGGTCCATTAATGGAAATCTTAGACAAAGGTTAAAAATTAGATTAAAAAATTAGAGTTTAAAGGTCAAAATTAATTCGAAACTAATACTAATAGCAATTTTGTCAAAGATTAAAATTAAAATTTTCAAGACATATGAATCAGATTTAACACAAATAGAAATCAGCTTCTTTCAAAGATATAATTAATATTGAATAGAGACACAAACTATTTAAACGTCAAAATTAATTCAAAACTAATACAAATAGGAATTTTGTTAAAGATAACAATTCAAAATTTTCAAGATATATGAATCAGATTTAACACAAATAGAAATTAGATTCTTTCAAAGATATAATAATTATTAAATATAGACAAACTAGATTGAATAGAAAGAGAAATAGATATCAAAATCAAAAATACAAAAATCAGACCAAATCTAAATTTCAACAAATTTAAAATTCAAAAAGGAATCTTACTTGATTGACCCTAAATTGAAATCATAAAACAAGAAATGAGACCTAATCTAAAATTGCCCCAATCTTAAATGAAAAAATCAAATCAGAAAAGCACAAATGATATTTAATACTAATAGGATTTTTGTCAAAGGTAAAAATAAAAAATTTGAAAGACATATAAATCAAATTTAAGACAAAAAGAAATTAGACTCTATTAAAGAAATAGTCAGAATTGAATAGAGATAGAAATTGGAATTAATAGAGATATCAATAGAAATCAAATTCAAAACCACAAAAGTCAGATCAAATCTAAATTTAACCAATTTTAAAATTAGAAAAAGGGAATCTCACCTTATCTAACTATGACCTAATTTGAAATAAAAGAACTAGAAATGAGACCTAATCTAAATTTTCCCCAATCTGAAATAAATAAATAAAAAAAGAAATCAAACAAAACACAAGGAGGGTAAAAGAATCAAAGATCGACAAAACCAAAATCAAAAGAAAATGATCTACTATCAAACCTTGAAAAACAACCTAATTAGGACCAGGATACAAGAGACAAGAAAGGAAAAAACCTCGGCTGCTCGAAGGGAAAGATAGAAGAAAGATGAGTCTTTTTAATAGAAAGATGAATCAAGCTTTTTTGATAGAAAGATGGGTCAATATTTTTAATGAAAGATGAACCAATATCTAATTTTTTGTATTCAAGACTAGTTCATTGAGGTCACCATGATGCAGACGGAATCACTAGGCCACAAGGTCGCCAGAAGGAGACGAGTAGATTGAAGATAGAAAGAACGCAAGAGGGCAAATCGATAGAGCCTCGAGAGTAGCATGAGGTCACCAAGATGCAGATGGAGTCACTTGGGCACAAGGTAAACTAGGTGGAGATGAGCATATCAAAAATAACATGACCGCCTCAACGAGGAATCACTAGGACAACAAGACCAGTGCCACAGAAATAAAAAGGAGATGAGCAGGGTCACCACGAGGAGATGAGCTGAGAGGATCGCTAGCGCGCAAGATCAAGACAAGGAGATGAGCAGACGCAGACCAATTGACAATTTTTTTCCAACTATGTCCAAGACCAAATTTGTCTCCTAGACTGGACCGAAACTTAGACTGAGACCGCCAAAGATCCATTTTGAGGGATCGACGGTCTCAATCCAGTCTGATTGATTGAGTTTCCATCGATCTTTGGACATTCCTACTCCCAAGGATCTAATTCTCACAATAAGAACCAAGGGGATCTTCATTCCTTTGTATAATTATATCCATACAATTGATTTTTAGCAACACATTGAGCAAAAAATACTCAATTGGGAGGTTTGCACATGCCTTCTTCTGTTAATATTTACAATGTATTATTATGAAGGATAAATATTCCTACCAATACCTATTAAGACTAGCCGTCCAAATGCATAGTAACTGGTGATTGATGGTCTCACTCTATTCAACATATGGACTAAAAGCAAGATTGGATGGGAATAAATAAACTCGCTATATTTTTGGGCTTACTTAAAGAGGAAATTTCATGGACAGGCATGATAGAAGATGGCGATTAAAGTTAAAAAGGCACGGTGATTGTAACTTGTGTTAAAATAAACTCTTAAAAGCATATTTTAAAATGGATTCAAGCAATTTGTAAAATTTGGTCCATGAATGGCAGAAATTAAGAAAAATATGATTGTTTTATGAAATTTTCCAGTTGTATCAATAAGAACTTTAATAGTATTCAAAATAAGAGAGTAAAAAACCACAAATGTGTTAGTTTTGAAAACTACCTTCTACAAGGTGAATTTTCCATAATTACAAGGTTTTAGTAATTGAATTATACAATTGCAGAGATAAATTATGAATAATAGCTTCTTGTATATAATATCATTAATATTACGTGTCAATATCCGCATAGCAATACATGCTGATCCAGTCCCGGGACACAGAAAAAAAGAGCTGGAATGAAGATCTAGGTGGAGCCCATCAACTGCCCTTTCTTATGAGATTACAAGATCGAGTTGTCCTGGTGGAGGGAAAAAACAGCAACTAGTTCTAGGGAATTTTGATTACAAAAAAACCAAGAACTGTATATGCGGACTACATTAATTCTCCTGGAAATTACTGTTGTAAATCATGTAAGGGGTCTAAGATTAGGATCTCTTGATTTCGGCCTCTTTTCGTCGATTGTGATCGCTATCATGACGTCAACGTTCCGGCCAACATTACCTGACATTTTTCAAGTAACTTGATTCCTTTGTGATACATTTGTTGATTTCTTCGAACTTACAGTTTTTTGTAGTAGTAATTTGGTTGCGCTTCTTCATCAGCTTCTGCCTCAAATCGTGACGGGAGTATCAGAGCAAGATCAAGAAACCTCGTGAGATCTTTCCCTCTCTGAAGATCAGTCGGCATTTCTTTGATTTGAATCTGGTGAGGCTTTTCTCTTTGGTTTCAATCTATCGAGCTTCTTGCCTCAAACGTGATGAGATCTGTCCTTGTTGAAGATCTATCAGAGAGGATTACTGATTTCGTAATGATCTGTTACCAAACCTGAAGACTCTAATCTGTACCGTTGGATCGGAAATAAGTGGCTCAGATCAACGTGAAGAGGTAAGAGAAGATGGAGTGCTCTGGTGACCGTCGGATTTAAGCGATTATAACGGCGATCGTGAAGACACGTCATCGCCCAGACCGTTACGGTCGTTATGTTTCCTTTATTGTTCTGTTCTTTGTTTTTGCCTATTTTAAGGCGTGTACGCGAAGAACTTGTGTGTGCGTGTGATCAATAATACAAGGCTTTAATTCTGGTTTCTTCTTCCTCCCAACGCCGATAGTGAGTGAGTGTGTTTCCGAGTGCAAGAAACCAACAAGTGGTATCAGAGCGTTGCGATCCACCTGTGGAGATGCCGCGGAAGGTCGGTGAAGCGAGTTCGTCGTCGACGGGTTTTCTACAGAAATTGGAAAATCAGGTGATAAATTCTAATTTCATTTTATCGGATACAAACTATCGTCTCTGGGCAATGCGAATGGAGGTCTATCTAGAGGCGCATGGCTTGTGGGAAGTGATTGGAGGAGAAGAAGAAAACCGGAAGAAAGACCGATTGGCGTTGTCAGCAATTCTTAGTTCGATTCCCGAATCAGCAAGTTTTCAAATGGATATAAAGAAAACGGCAAAAGAAAATTGGGAATCCCTAAAGAAACTACACGTCGGAGCAGAACATGTGGTTCAATCAAGAATTCAATTCTTGAGGCGGGAGTTTGAAAATTTGTCCATGCGGAAGGATGAAAAGGTGAGTGAATACAGTTTAAGATTTACAAAAGTTCTATCTGAACTGAGAGATTTGGGGGAGAATCTTGAAGAAAAAGAAGCTGTATCTAAACTTCTAAGATCATTACAACAGAAGTTTGATACCTTAACTCTTTCTCTTGAACACATTGGCACTATCAAACCCATGACAGTTGAAGAGGTGCTCGGTTCATTGCGTGTGCATGAATCAAGGCAAATTGAGAGAGACAGTCGTGAAGAGGAGCAAGCATTATTGTCAAAGGCATCCAAGATGTCAAAGAAAATTGATAGAGGTCAGACTTCAAGAGGAAGAGGAAGATTTGGTTAGAGAGGTAGAGGCAGAGGGCGTGGAAGAGGAAGACAGCAAAAGGAGGACAGTGATGAAGGTGAGAAGAAGCCTTTTGATAAATCAAAAATAAAGTGTTATAACTGTCAAAAGATGGGCCACTTTGCTGATGAGTGTCATGCTGAGAAGAAGAAGAAAGGAAAAGAAGAGAAAGCAAACTTAGTAGAAGAATCTGATGAAGAATCGGCTCTAATGATTCTATCAGATAGAGAATTCAGTGAAAATTTGCTTCAAGGGGGTGATGATGTAAAGTGTGATGTATGGTACCTTGATACAGGGGCAAGTAGTCATATGACAGGTATTATTTCTTTCTTTCATTCCATTAACAAGAATGAAACAGGGAATGTAAACTTTGGAGATGGATCCTCAATTGAATATGAAGGACGTGGAAATGTTGAAGTTATATGTAAGAACGGTGAAGAAATAAAGCTAGAGGGTGTTCTATATCTACCAAAGCTGAAGACAAACATCTTGAGTCTCGGTAGACTTGATGATCAAGGGTGTAAGACATCATTAAGTGGAGGATATCTCACAATCCGTGATAAGAAAGGGAGGCTACTTACCAAGACGAAGAAAACTCGAGGTAATATGTATCAAATTAAGCTTGTTATTAGTGAATCATGCAACTTATCAAGAGAAGATGAAGCTTGGTTGTGGCATGAGAGGCTCTGCCATCAAAGTTTTTTCACTCTTGATAGTATGATAAAAGGAAAATTAGTAAGAGGATTACCTGTTTTTGATAAACCGAAAGATCTGTGCTCTACATGTATATCTGGGAAGCATGCTAAATCGTCATTTAAATCATCGGTTTTTAAAGCAGAAAATTCACTTGATTTGGTACACATGGATTTATGTGGACCAATCAAACCAAAAACTTTCGGTGGAAGGTCTTATTTCCTGCTCATAGTTGATGACTCGACGAGATATATGTGGATTTATTTGTTATCAATCAAGGCTGAAGCTCTAAAGTTCTTTAAAAAATTCAGAGTGATGGCTGAAGCAGAGGTAAATAGAAAATTAAAATGTGCAAGAAGTGATCGTGGTGGAGAGTTTTTGTCAACTGAATTTGTTCTTTACTGTGAAGAGAATGGAATTCTAAGACAGTTAACAGCACCCTATACTCCACAACAGAATGGAGTTGTAGAGAGAAGGAATAGAACGATTATGGGACTTGTAAGAAGCATGTTAAAAGGGAAGAAGTTACCTTTGGAATTATGGGGAGAAGCAGTGACAACCTGTACTTATATTTTGAACAGGTCAGCCACCAAGAGTCTAAGAGGTAAGACCCCGTATGAATGTTGGTTTGGAAGGAAACCTAGTGTGGATCATCTTAGAATTTTCGGTTCTTTAGTTCATGTGAAAGTGACTGGAAATGTGGGAAAATTGGAGGATAGAAGCCAGAAAATGGTGTTTGTTGGATATGTGCAAGGATCTAAAGCATATAGATGCATAGATCCTGAAACTCGAAAAATAAGCATGAGCAGGGATGTGATTTTTGAAGAATCAAAATCCTTAAAGTTCTCGGTGGATAATCCAGGTAGTTCTATACCTTATGAGGATTTCAATACTAATATTTTTCATTCTACTGATGAGGTATTTGAAGAATCAACCGAATTGCCTCTGAGTGATTCAATTCGGGATGGAAGTTTAATTGATGAAGAACCTCTGAGATATAGGTCAATCCAGGATGTATATGAAGAAACGAATTTATATCTACTGAGTATGGAGGAGCCCTGTTCTTATGCTGAAGCATCAAAAGAAGAAGTTTGGAGGAGTGCAATGGCAGAAGAAATATCGGCTATTGAAAGGAACAAAACATGGTGTTTAGTGAAAGCCCCACCCGGAATTAAACCCATTGGAGTTAAATGGGTATTTAGATCAAAGAAAGATCAAACAGGAGCTGTAGTGAAGCATAAAGCTCGGTTGGTAGCCAAGGGATATAGTCAAAAATTTGGAATTGATTATGAGGAGATTTTTGCCCCTGTGGCTAGGTTTGATTCCATCAGGATTTTAATTGCAATAGCAGCCCAATTGGATTGGAATTTGCATCATCTTGATGTTAAATCCGCATTTTTAAATGGGGAGATTAAGGAAGATCTCTATGTAATGCAACCTGAAGGTTTTGTGATAAAAGGGAAGGAGTCTCATGTGTTGAAGCTCACCAAGGCTTTGTATGGGTTGAAGCAAGCTCCTCGGGTGTGGAATTCAAAACTAAATAAGACAATGGATGATCTCGGTTTCGAAAAAAGCAAACTTGATGCTGCTCTATATTATAAAGGGAATGATAAAGAGAGAGTGCTTGTTGGGATATACGTAGATGATTTAATCATTACTGGTCCAAGAGAGGAGAAAATTGAGAAGTTCAAAGAAGAGATGAAGGAAAAGTTCGAGATGACAGACTTAGGTTTATTGAGCTCCTATCTTGGAATGGAAGTGAGACAAACCAAAGCTAATATTTTCTTGAGTCAAAGAGCCTATATAAATCATGTTCTGAAAGCTTTTAAGATGGATGAATGCAATGCTATTCAAACACCAATGGAAGTGCATCTAAAACTTCAGAGAGAAAATCAAGGAAAATTAGTAAACTCCACAAATTTTAGGAGTTTAATTGGCAGTCTTCGGTATCTCATGAACACCAGACCTGATATAACTTTTTGTGTTAGCTACTTGAGCAGGTTTATGGATAAACCAAGCTCAGAGCATCTTGCAGCAGCTAAAAGGATCCTAAGATACTTGAAAGGGACAGTAAATTTCGGTGTTTCATATAAAAAGGGTGACAGAAATATGAAGATCACTGGATTTAGTGACAGTGACTTTGCTGGTGACATTAATGACAGGAAGAGTACCTCTGGTCAGATTTTCTTCTTGGGTGGACTTCCAATAAAGTTGGAATTCGGTGAAGCAACGAGTGGTTGCTCTGTCAACATGTGAAGCAGAGTATATTGCGGCTTCTTCAGCAACCTGTCAAGGCCTTTGGATATCACGATTAATCAAGGAATTAATGTTGGTGGAAGAGAATGTGGTGAGAATTTTAGTGGATAACAAGTCAGCATTAGAGTTAGCAAGGAATCCAGTCTATCACAGCCGAAGCAAGCATATAGACACAAGGCATCATTTTATCAGAGATTGCTTGGAAGAAGGACTTGTCAAGTTTGAATATGTGAAGACGGAAGATCAGTTAGCAGATTTGTTTACAAAATCGCTCGGGAGAGTTAAGTTCTGTGAAATTCGTGCGAAGATTGGAGTTTTCGATGATCGGCACGGTAACAGATTAAGAGGGAGTTTGAAGACTCTAATCTGTACCGTTGGATCGGAAATAAGTGGCTCAGATCAACGTGAAGAGGTAAGAGAAGATGGAGTGCTCTGGTGACCGTCGGATTTAAGCGATTATAACGGCGATCGTGAAGACACGTCATCGCCCAGACCGTTACGGTCGTTATGTTTCCTTTATTGTTCTGTTCTTTGTTTTTGCCTATTTTAAGGCGTGTACGCGAAGAACTTGTGTGTGCGTGTGATCAATAATACAAGGCTTTAATTCTGGTTTCTTCTTCCTCCCAACGCCGATAGTGAGTGAGTGTGTTTCAGAGTGCAAGAAACCAACAAAACCTCCAAGAGATTTTGAACTCTTCAAGAGTTGACCGGAAAGAAGACTCGAACGAGATTTTGGACTCTCCAAGAGTTTTTCTTGATTGAATATAGGGGGAACGTCTTTTTCATTACAAGTTCATGGTTGATCACGGCTATACTCAAGCAGATCGCAGAATCTTCATCCAAGATTAAGCGATTAAATTTGAGAGCAGAGTACAATTTTATTTTACTGAAAGATTCATCATTGATCACCGGCCATAATTAGGGTTCACAAAATCTTTATATTGTTGGAATTTTGTTTCTTTCTAAAGATCTGGCAGAATTATTTATCGAAAAAGGAAGGTCCACCGTCTTTGGTTTTATTTGAACTTGGGAAGAATCTGTGGAAGGATTGAATAATGTCTACTTCAATTCTCCTACGGACTCCAAAGACCGAGTCAATCAGAACTCCGTCCCCACACAAAAAACGGTCGCAAGGAAGAGGAAACGCACAAATAACGCAGATTTCGTCCGAAGAAGTGCTGTCCGACGCGACATTAGTCCAAGAAAAGGCCCATCTCCAGCACGGAGATCAGGCAAACCGAGAGGCTGCTGGAGCTTTCTGCCGACCAAATCTGCAAGGTCTTTGTGACCTAGCCTTGTGATTCGTGGTTAAGGTGAATTCCCGTTTTTACTGCCCAGTTTTCTTATCTAGGGTTTCTGCCGATCTTGCCTCCCTCCCCAAAGTTCTCTCTGGTCTCCTCGATCCTCTCCAAGTGATTTATTCGTCGGATTCTTCATTTGCAGATTTCTGTGTAGATCAGCAGGAGTATTTAATCCAGGGGGCATTAAACTTCTGCATTCCGGCCAAATGCAGAAGACTTCTTCTTTCACCCGCTAGATAAGACCAAAATGGTTTGTTTTCTCTGTCTCGCTCGCAGCCGTTCAAGCCTATTGTCTTAAAGAGATAAAAGGAATCTGAGTGACCTTGCTGGCCTTGTTGTCAGCTAGTAATGATGAGGATGGAAGGGATAGGCGAACGAATACGAGCCTTACAAAAGTCGTGGACAGATGTGAGAACAAAGATGATGACGAACCTTGTGAGGGGAGCTGATGATGACGAACTCTAGACTGTGAACCAGAGAGGGGGAGTGATGAAACTAAACTAGAACTTTGGAGCCGGGAAATTGTAAATATTGTGAAAAACTAGTGATTCAAGATCTCTTGCAGATGGAGACGAGGCAAATGGCTGGAGAACTCGAGAATATTGTGGACGGTTGGCACGTGCCAACCGTGATCACATTGATAAATGACGTGTTCACAGTTCACTTCAAAGAGGCAAGGGATTCACTAATTTAAGATTTTAAGGGGTTACCGTAAGAATTGACAGAGCTGAAGAAAAAAATTAGGCATTGGTATGGAGATTTAGAGGGAGTGTGAGCTAGATAGAGAGAGTGAGATGGTCCACTTTCTTATCTGCATCGAAGGGAGTCAATTAACCGAGCTAAACTGGAGAAAGGGATGGGAGGATGAATGAAAGCCACAAATAAGAATTTAAAACGATATTTGCAATGGAGAAGCGGGAAGGACTGATTCTGTTAGCATATCCTTATCCAGAGGATATAATACATATTCTTGTATGTATTCAGCTCTGCAGCATGCAATTCTAGATCGTCATATATCGAATCAGAGGTTTATCATGAGTTCTTTCTATAGAACATTAGCTGCAATCAAGGGGAAAATGGCGATGGCAGCAGACTCTAAAGGGGAATCCAGTGAAGTTGATATTGAACAGGGGAATTCGACGATGAAGGATGCTCCCGGAGAAAATATCAAGAAGGGGGAAGTGGCGATGGCGGCAAAATCTAAAGCAGGATCCAGTAAAGGTGATCTCAAACGAGAGATTGTGAATGATCTCAATGAAAAGATGTGCAAGCTTTCCCATAGGCATCCTTCTATCGAGAGAGTCCCTTCCTATTTAAGGAATCTTGACCCTAAAGCCTATGAGCCCAAAATTGTATCCATTGGCCCTTTCCATCATGGAAAGAAGAAGTTGCAGCCCTGGGAAGAAGTCAAGTTGGGGACTCTCCGTTACATCTTGAGTTTAGGAGCTGCAAACGCTCTTGATACTTTTCGTCAAGGAAGTCTTTGATTGTTTGGATCAAGCGAGAGACGAGTATTCAGAGAAGATCAAGTTCTCAGATAACAAGTTTGCAAATATGCTCGTGATCGATGGTTGCTTTATCATTGGAGTTTTCTTAGGCCTTGTCAATCCTAAGGAAACATCTTATGTTACCCAATTCCAAGGGGCTTATAGTCTTGTGCTAAGAGACTTGAGACTACTAGAAAACCAGATTCCTTACTTTGTGGTTATCAAACTTTACAACAAGATGGCCATCCCCGATATAGAGGGTAATAATGATCCCAATTTCATGCGCCAGATTCTCAAAAAATTCAACTTAACGCTCCCCTTAGGCGTGAGAGAGGAAAATGTAAAACATATCTTGCATCTCTACCAGCTATCCTTCAATCCGCGCTCAGTTTCTGATGAAAATAATAATCGACAATCCATTTGGCAGCGTGCAGAAGAAATTAAAAGAAGGATGCCCTGCGTGACGGAGCTAAAAGAAGCTGGCGTGAAATTCAAGAAGAAAACTTTTGAAGAAAACATGACAGGTAGTGAATTGAAGGTCTCCTTCAGCAATGGGACACTTGAAATCCCTTTGTGTTTTGTGGATGCCACAAAATGTACCATGTTGAGGAACCTAATGGCCTTTGAGCAGTGCTATGAGGATATTTCTCAGCATTTTACTGAATATTGCTTCTTCATGGACTTTCTCATTGACTCTGCAAGTGACGTTGCCATCCTTCAGAAATATGGAATCCTAGAAAGCCTTCTTGGTAGTGACTCCCAAACAGCTCAGATGTTCAACACTCTCACGAAGGAAGTCTTTTGGGACTCTGAGAAACAATACATGGCTGGCGTATACGAAGAAGTGGCAAAATATTATAAAAGCCCTTGCCGCAACCGGTTAGCTAATCTCAAGCAAAAGTACTTTAAAAACCCGTGGACTACAATTTCCTTGTGTGTTGCTCTTCTCCTCCTACTTTTTAGTTGTACCTCGGCAAGCATAGCAGTAGTGAACAGATTTAAAGGCTGTCACACTAGGGATTAAGAATCCAAGTGGATTCAAGGGCTTTTATGTGATTTGGAATTTCATTTTTATTTTTAAATTCATTTTTATAATAAATTACCTATCTATAGTGCCCTTGGCCAATGCAACATGATCATACCAAATATGTCAATATGGATAGAAACTTCATCAAAGAAAATTTAGGTGAAGTATCAATTTGTAGTTTAGTAAGACAACAAACAATTGTGTTTATTATAATAGTTTCATATGACATTGTTGAAGGCTCTCTTTGACAAGCTTGAAATGATCTTCGAGGTAGAGTATGGGAGATGGGTATGAGTTGTGATCTTGTTTCAGCTGAGGTATTTGTACAATTTCAATAATTTTAATTTTTTATTTCTTTGTTGGTGGTGTGGGCGTCTACTAGGTGTAAAAGGTGGCCCTCAAAATAAAGAATACCCACGTATTCCTCTCATCTTCCAACTCATATTTTTTTCCTTCCTCCATGAATGCTTCCACAGGTCTAATTCTCACAATAAATATTAAGGTAATTTTTTTATTAAGAAAAGTTTTTCTACAATGGTTGATGAACTTGATCACATGTATTTTTTGTCATTGTTATTTGTCAATCTCAGGATTGAACGCTCCTTGTGCACCATGTTGCTTGTGATGAAAATAAAGCATAACTAGTCCCTACATTAGACAAATAAGCTTAATCGTCATGTACAAATAGACAATCGAACTATATAGTTAGCTTACTAATAACATCCAAATTAAGCATAAAAATATATTATTACTAATACAAATTAAGACGTAAAATATTCCATTTTAATGCATGTTATCATATTTTTAGTGTTTATTTATAATTCTATGAAAATTTTAAGTTCTAATCTAAAAAAAACTAATTTAGGGATAATTATGATCAATAAATAGAATTATTTTTAAGATTAGATTATCTATATTTTTATTTGAGATTATAATTAGGTTTTAATGTTAAATAATAAGATAAAATACTTTTTTGTATAATTTATTTTTTAAGTTTTAAATTCTACAAGAAATGAGTGTATATTTTTTAAATAAAAATTAATTCTCTTGTTACTTATTACATTTTAATTTTTAGAATGATAGGTGCTTTAATTTCTGATCTAATGAAATAAATTTGGATTAATTTGGAGTTATATTTTAAAAGATATGATTTTTCAAATGTTTAGTGATTTTTCTAGAATTTTTGTTGAATTTTGATGAATCTATTTAGATTTATTTTGAATTAAAGAATAAAAAATCAAATTTATATCACGTGCTGATGTGGCAGCTGATGTGGTGGGGGCAAAAAAGCGCATTGTCATGTGGCAGCATATGAACATGCCACATGGCATGCGAGAGTGTGTGCGTGTGTGTGCGCATGAGTGTAATTAGTGAGATAAAGCACTCTTTTGAGAGTTTACACTATCTCATGCTTCTATGATATATTTTTCCTCTTGCTTATATACCTATCGTATTTCCTTAATTTATGTCATGATGGATTATCTTTTTGTTTTAATATGCGTAGGTGATGTGGCTTCATGTGGAGCACCCGATTGCATGATTTGATCATGATCGTCAATCGTCACTTAAGTATCGGGGTATATGGCGCACTCTAGTTTGTGGGCGAAATCTTTTCTAAAATGATTTAATCTTAGCTATTCATCTAAAGAGTTATAACGGCTAAAAGAGTTAAAACCACTCAAAACATATCCAGAGCATTAGATCAAGATTAGACGAAAGACATTTTCTGGCGTTACTTCTTCATGCACGATGTGGCGAGATCTGGGCGATCCATCTTCTATCCAACGGATACCATTTAAGCGTAACGATTTGCATAAATGTGTTTCATCAGAGCCGTTGATCAAGGATTGAACGTCGATTTGATGGTTACGCCCAATTCTCCCCATAAATTGAGATGTTCGTCGATGATATAAATCATTCTTGGGTCTTTCAAGTAATTGAAATATCTAAACACGATAATCCTTAAATATTTTTCTACCCTTCGCTTATCGAACAATTTTTGCGTCCAAGTAGTGTTTGAAAGTGAGATTCTGTTGAGAGAATAGGTAGAAATTAATTCTTGAATGTTAACGATCGTCTTCATAGAATGAAAGGCCTCTGATCTAGCGAGCAATTGGATCAATTTGAGAGCTATCTTGGGTGAGAAATCGTGTTTTCATCCTAATCTTTCTTCCTATAACATTAGATTTCAATCTTGAATCGTTGATTAAGTCAATTTTAATTTTAATTTCAATTTTTCTCTATCTTTTCTTTCAAAAATTTCTCCTTAATTTGCTCGTCAATTTCTCCGCGAATCTTGATCTAAATTATGTGATTTTTTTATTCTCTGGATTTGCCTTTGAGTTATCTTTTGAAATCTATCAAAATCCCTAATTTCTCACCTCATTTCACGGTTTGATCAAATCAGTGATAAGTGATTATTTCATCTCATTTTATGGTCCCTAATTCATACTTATTTCATTAAATTGGTGAGTTTGGAACTTATTTTGACATGTGTCCACGTACTTTCAACAACCTCGTGAATTCGCTTCGTGAGTTATGCCCATTATGGGTACTTAATCACTAATGACGAGCGCAACATGTGCGTCATATGGCACGCGACAACACACAAGCATGCATGCTACATCACCAGGCATGTTAGTGTGCACTTAAAAACCTTTTTTAATAAATTCAAAATAAATTTATAAAAAATAAAAAATCTAAAAAAGTCCCTCAAAATAAGAAAATTCATGACTTTTAAAATACAACTCCTTTTTAATCCACATTTTTATCACAAATCATTTATCATTCTATTCATTTAAATTTAAGAAATAACAAGAGAATAAATGTCTAACTTAAAAGTGCACTCACCTTCTTCGATAAATAATACTAGAGAAATAAATGCATAAAAATATTTTACATTTAAAACTCAACTATAACCTCAAATATAAATAGTGATAATTTTTATTTATGCATGATTATTATATCTAAAATAATGCATCTTTATTTGTTTAATTGCATAGAATACTGGATATGCACTCAAAGTATGATAACATGCTGAAGAATAAAAATTGTATGCCTTAAATTGTATTAATAATCTATGATTACAAGCATAAGTTGCACCTGTGAAATTACCATAGGTGAAGGCTCATCTACAACAGAACTTAAGATTGATACCTTTGAAAGTAGAATACCTATTTTTAGGATATAATGGAGTAAAATTCTAATCAAAACAAAACCCGCCCCATAGATCAAGCTTTTAGGACTATGAAGCTAAGAGAGCATTTGAGGAAATGAATTCACGCGACCATTTAAAATACATGTGTTCGCGTCAAAACAATTTTCAAACTCACCAATTTTAAGTTTTAATCAAGAATTGATTACTGTAATGATGAATAAGGGTTCAATCCACCAAGATTTACGAGAAATTTTGCAATGTTCTTAAGGTTTCATCAAATAAGAATATTAATTAATGCGAGAAATTAGAGATTTTTTTGAAAGAAGACTCCAAGATAAATTCCATATAATCAAATATCACTCAATTTTGATTAGTATTTGCAAAGAAATTATGGAGTAAAATCAAGGTAGAAAAATTGATTGCAAAGAGAGAGAAAATGGCTAAACTTTGTAAAATTAAACAAATCTAAGCTTTGAAATCAAAATCTGATGTTACATAATAAAAGATTTGGATGAAAACACATGATCTAACTCAAATCAAGCTTAAAATGATGCATTTCAACATCTTATCATGCCTTTTCATTTCGCGATTCAAAAAATCAAAATTTAGTGTTCAAGCAGCAAATTCTTCCTATTCTCTAAACAAAATCCTCATTTAAAACACTCCTTGGGTGCGAAAAATGAGCCTAAAAGAGGAAAAACAAGAGATTCAAGGATTGAGGTCTAAACCATTCAATTAATCAAAAAACCAAAGAATGCTTTACACCATCAAAGAGAGAGATTTATTAATGTTTTGAAATTGGAATTGACCGCCGGATCTTCTCCTTGATGAGATTAATAGTTGCGATGGAATCTAAAGAGACAAATTGTTATAGTAAAGTCTTGACTATTAGATCTTCAAATCCTGACCATTCTAAGTCTCAAATGAACTGCCACGATGGATTTGTTTCGTAAAATAAGTCATTTTCTAGCAAGATGTGGTCATCTAACTCCTTCACTAAAGTGAAAATAAAGGGCTGAAATAAAAGTCATTTCCAAAGAGATCAAAAACAAAAAAAAGGTCCCACATTAGAAAAATTGAGGTGACGCAATGCATATATATGGGCAAGTGTCCTTAACGGTTAGCTTATGCTCAAAAAAAGGTTCTCAACCTCTAATCACGCGTGTTAATGACGTGCACATGCCTAAGCAATGTGGCATGCACACAAATCTACAAGTGTGATAACATACAAATTACACATGAAAAATATATGATTATCAATGCCAATTAAGGCATAAAATATCCCATTTTAATGCATGTTATCAATTTTTGTAGCTCATATCTATCATTCTATGAAAAATAAGTTATATTCTAAAAATATATTAATTTAAGTTTTTATTTTGATAAATTAAGAGAAATATTTTTTCTATTAGAGTATCCCCCAATTTTTATTTGAGATTATAATTAGTTTTTAATCTTAAATAATAAAAGAAAAACACTTTGTTATACACTCATTTATTTTTCTAAGTTTAAATTCTTAAAGAAATGAGTGTATTTTTTATTAAAAAATTTATTCTCTGGTTATTTGTTAAATTTAAATTTTTAGAATAATAGATAATTTTATTTCTGATCTAGTGAAACAAATTTGGATTAATATGGAGTCGTATTTTAAAATATATGAATTTTCTAATTTTTAGGGATTTGTTAATAATTTTTCTTAAGTTTGTTGTGAATTTAGTTAGATGTATTTTGAATTCAAATGAATCAAAAAGTATTTTTATATCGTGTGCTAATGTTGCAGCTATGGTGGCGCAGATGAAAATTACAGCGCCACATGGCGACATATGAGAAAGCCATATGTCACACACGAGTACATCTGCGCGCATGTGTGAGCGTGTGTGTGCATGTGTGTGTGCATAAATAAATGAGATAGCACCCTTTACAGGACTTTTGCTATCTCATTATGTGAATATACCTTATATACATGTTGAATTGCCTTGATTAATGTCATGAGGGACTATTTTTAATCTTTTTATGTGTGCAGGTGATGTGGTGTCGTGTGGAGAGCCCAATCGCACAATTGAATCGCGATTGTTGATCGTCACTTAAGTGAAAGGGTACGTGGGCACACGTTGGTTCATCGCCGAATCATTTTGGAATGATTTGCTCTCAGCCCTCCATCTGAGGAGTTATAACGGCTTAAATTAAAACAGACGAAACGCATTTGGAGTGTCAAATCAAGATCAAACGGAAGGCGTTTCACGTGTTTCTTCTTCACGTGGGACATGGCGACCGGTGGTTCATCTTCAATCCAACAGACGCAACTTAAGCATAATGATTTGCATCTCTGCATTTCATTAGAGCCTTTGATCAATGATTTAAAGCGCGATCAGATGGTTACGTCCCAATTTGTCCTATAAATTGATATGTTCTTCAATGATGTAAAGCATTCTTGGGTTTTTCAAGTAATCGAAATGTCTAGACACCTAAAACCTTGAATCTCTTACTTCCCTTTGCTTCTAAATTAATTTCCCTATCCGAGTTTTTCAAAATGAAAATTTCGTTGAGAGAATTAGGAGAAATCGACTCTTGAACACCAATGATCATTTTCGAATTCCCGGAATAAAAAGCATATAATCTAGCGAGTAAATGGATCAATTTGAGTGCTATCTTTGGTTAGAAATTGAGTTTTTGTCCTAATATTTCTTCCTTTAACATTAGATTTCAATTTCATATTGTACATTTAGTCAATTTTAATTTTAATTTTGGTTTTTTAGCAATCTTTTCATTTGGAAATTTCTCTCTAATTTACTCATTAATTTCTCACGTGAATCTTGATCCAAATTCTTTGATATTTTGATTCTGTGGATTCACCTTTGAATCCTCTTTCCAAATCTAATTTATCTAATTTTTCACCATATTTGATCGTCCAATATGATCGAATGTCAAAGAATACAATGAAAAACCCTTAATTCTCTATGGATTCGACCCTTATTCACCACTATACTATCTAATTCATGATTATTTATCAAAATTGGTGAGTTTGCAACTTTTTTATGCATGTCCACATGTTTTCAACAACCTCACGGACTTGGTTTGTTAACATGAGCACACAGGCCCACTTCACCATGTCAACGCACGCATATAAAACTATTTTTAATATTTTTAAACTAAAATAAATTCAAAAAAATTTCAAAAAACCCCTAAAAATTAGAAAATTCATCATTTTTAAATGACAACTTCTTTTTTTATTCAATTCTTTTGGTTTGATGATCAATTGAAAATTTATCATTCTATAAAGTCAAATTTAACAAATAACAATAGAATAATTTTTTAGATACACTCATGTTATTTCAAAGATAAAACTTTAAAAAGTTAATAAGGGCATATAAAATTTTATCTCATTATTTGCCTTTAAATCTCAAATATAAATGACACTAATCTATTATAGGAATTTGGTATTTTATAGATGTATGATTATCCATAAAATAATGTATTTTGAGATTTTTGTTGTAAATTGTATAGAATGATGAATATGTACTCAAAGTATGAGAACATGCATAAGAATAGAACAATTTTATGTCACTATTTGCATTAAGAATCATCTAATTATGAGTACAAATTGGAAGAGTGTGATGGTGCACTCATCAAAAACACATGTACATGTGTCAAAATAAAACCCAAACTCACTTAATTTATAGATCAATTAGGATTGAATTAGTATAGAGGTATGTAAGGGTCAAATAAATTAAGAAATAGTATTTTAATTTAACATGTTTTCAAGATGCTTTCAATTTCAATCACTTAAGATGTTTTCAATTTCAATCACTTATGATGTTTTCAATTTCAATCAAAATTATAGGAAAATTTGAGATGAGAAATTAAATATAGAAATACAAAAGTATGTATATATATATATACTTCAAAAGAAGACTCAAAGATCTATCTGCAAAATAAAAATTCACTAAAATCACGTTTGCATCAGAGCAAAAGTGAGAAAAGAAAGTTTTCCATGAAGAGAGAGAAGATGATAAAATGTACTAAAATTAACCTAATCTAAGCTTCAAAAGTAAAATCTAATGCTAATGATAAAGGATTAGGAGGAAAACATGAAATCTAATGTGAGATAAGACACATAGTGATTCAATCAATAGCCACATCAAGGCTTTTCATATTGTGCTTTTGAAAATGAAATTTTGGTATTCAAGAAATGATTAATCCCCATTCTCTTGACAAAATCTCCAATTTAAATACTCATTTGGTCATAGAAATGAGTCTAGAATATGATTGAAAAAATATAGTCAAGGATTGAGCTGTCCAAGAAGTTTACTTGATCAAAACATCCAATAATGTATAACTAGAAGGAAATTTGGGCCTAACCATAGGATCGTCCCTTCATCTTTGATAAAAAAACTCAGATAAAATGCCAAGTATGCAAATCGATGTCATTAAGTTGCAACCATTGGATGTGAGATGTATTGCTATGATTTCGCTATGTTGTCATTGACGAGACGAATTCATGTAGTCACTACAAACACATGGACACATGTTAAAAAATTTTCTAAACTCACCAATTTAAATTTTAAATCAAAATTTAAATAGTATAAAGCTAATTAAGGGTCAAATCTAAAGAGAAATAATGAATTTTCAAGGTACTCTTTAAATTGATCAACTCAGACAATAAATTAAGATGAGAAATTAGGGACTTAAGTAAATTTTGAAAGAAGACTCCAAGCCAAATCCACAGAATCATAAATCAATTGATTTAAATCATTATTTGCAAACAAATCATGGTCGAAATTCAATTATAAAGAGAGAGAAATTATAAATATGACTAATATAAGCTTTTAAATTAAAATCTAAAGATACACGACAAAAGATTAAGAGACAAACACATAATCTATCATAAAATCACACTTGAAATGATCCAATTGATAATAATATGAAGGGCTTTTCAATTTCCATTTGTGAAAATGAGTTTTGGCATTCAAGAGGTGAAATCTCTCAATTCTTTTGACAAAATCTCACTTTCAACTACTCCTTGAATGCAAAAATGCCTCTAGAAGAAGCTAGAAAGCAATAGATTTAAGAATTGAGATGTCTAAACAATTTGATTATTCCAAACATCGAATAATCATTTTTCTATCGAAGAGAGAGTATAAATGGACAAATTTGGGCGTGGCCATTGAATTTGGCATTTCATCCTCGATCAACGGCTTAGATCAAATGTTACTATACAAATTGTCATCATTAAGTCACGTTCATTTCATTAGAAATCGTGTCCCAAATGAATCTGTATTATCATCTATAGCTTGTTGTCCGGTCATTATGTAGTGCATGTTGTGCGATCTTCATCGAACCTATGAGATAATGTCGATCAGGCGTATTTAGTCTCAGCAGTTATGACTCATTGATGAAACGGCTGAGATTAAAGTGTTTTTAAAACATGAATCATTGTCCAATTAGAGTGCGCCACATACCCCTTCAAGTAAGTGGAAAAACAAGGCTTACATTAAATTGTATATTTTCACATCGATTATACGCTTCTTGTTTTGTCTTGTCACTTGCATAAAATAAACAAAAAGATAGTCCCACATGGAAAAAATAATGGCGCAAATCGTGTATAAAGGTAAGGTCTATTTAGTGGGTTTAGTGTATATCCTGAAAAGAATGCTTAACCTACTAATTACACATGCGCCCACAAGTGCCCACACGTGCGCACATGCACACGCGCACACATGCGAACACAAGCACATGTTTACACCATGTGGCATGTACATACGTCCCCACGTGGCAACACATTATCACCCCTACAACATCAGCTGCCATGTCAATGCGTGATATAAAATCTGATTTTTTATTACTTTTAATTAAAAATAAATAACAAATTTTGAAAAAATTCTAGAAAAATCCCAAAAAATTAAGAAAATCGTAACTTTCATAATATAACTCCAAATTAATCTAAATTTGTTTGTCTAGATAAGTTTTAATAATATATCATTCTAAAAAGTCAAATTTAATAATTCAAATACAATAAATTAATATTTCAAAAATATACTCATTTATCTTGGAAAATAAAAGTAGGAAAGTAAATGAGTGTATATATAAAAAATGTTTTCTTTTTTAATGTAAAATTAAAACCTAATTATAATCTCAAATGTAGATGAGAATAATCTACTCTAAGATATCTTCTTTAATTATACATAATTATCCCTTAAATAATTACAATTTTCAGATTACAACTTAAAATTGCATGAAATGATAATATGCACTCAAAGTATAATTACATGAATAAGAATGTAATATTTTAATTCCTCAATTTGTATTAATAATCATATAATTATTTTTATAAATAGCATGTTATCAGTCATATGAAATGGAATTGTTACTTGATTGTATCCATTAGATCTTCATAGAACGCTTCAAATCACATCTCATGCCAAGGAAGTCCAACGGATCCATTTAATTTGAATTGTTATTGCTCCCTAGATGAATGACCAGGAGTACGCAATACTTTTCAAATAAAACCTTTGACGAATCGTAGCACTCCATACACCCCCTTCACTTAAGTGAAAAATTAAGGGCTAAAATTAAATTCATCGATTCACTCCATCTAATGTCTCTAAGCCTCTTGCATCACCTGCATAAAAAACAAAAATCCCACATTGGAAGTATTAAAAGAATTTGATGTATCTAAATGCATTAACAATCTAATATTGGACCATTAAGAGCACTTAACATTGCTAGCACTTCTAATGCCGACCACTTGTGCACATGTCTGAACCATGTGGCGCCTCTATACACTAATATGTGATGGATATTATGTGGCCTACAAGCCAATCACACTTTCATCAATCTTGTTTATGTTTGTTGAAATGAAATTTATTCATTGTCATTCTTGTGTGATGTTTGCAATGAAGTCCATGAGCATGTGCAATGACTAAGTGAATTATGATGAGATCATAATATAGTGATCACTAGTCTTTAAACATATGTCCTAAACATTCTTATTCGTCGAACATTCGAGAAAGACATCGAATAATCTGGAAATAATAGCATTATCTAATCCAACTCATATGATGAGTATGGCTGATCCTATAGCCATCGGTGTGGAGATACTAAGGATAGATAGTGGGTGCTCTTTGGAGAAAGAGTTCACTGAATTGATCCGTATGAATCCCTGAATGGTAATATACCTAATTGTCAATCAGGTTGATTCATGTCACGGTTGTGTACGTGGTCCTTTGACTTGAGACACCAAAGACATCTTGTGGATGGGTGATCATGTTCTGACTATGACTTACGACCCCCTAGCCATGGGATCTCCAAAACGTCATAGATTGGATACGACATGAAGTCCTCGAAGGTGATTGTGTAGTCAAGATGGGATCATCCACCCTCGGTATATGAGGAGATCGACTCAAGGAATGAGATGTGGTTAAATCCTTGGCCAAGGTAGCGGAAATATTAGAGAATTTGTTCTCAATGATT
Source organism: Lemna minuta (assembly GCA_024174645.1). NCBI lineage: Eukaryota > Viridiplantae > Streptophyta > Magnoliopsida > Alismatales > Araceae > Lemna > Lemna minuta. The sequence continues at coordinate 18,530,958 of CM044104.1, forward strand.
TCCTACTCGCATCAGTACTAAATTGAGTAACGGATTAGGGTTTGACAATTAACCATACCGTAAGTCATTCATGAGTCTCGTGTGGATGAAGGATTATACGTACACGGTAACCAATGACAGCAGGATTCCATGAAAGACTTCTAATATACTCCATAACTCCTAGAGCACGTGGAGTAGCTTGGCACCCACCGGGCTGGCGACTCAACCTGTCAATTGGGTTAAATCGATACTTAATAAATCTATATGTTGATATAGTTAATTGATAAGAAATACTAATAAGTGTTATTTGGTTGATAGAGTCATTAACTGAAAACGAATTGATATTAGAAATTGGGCATTTTAGTATATTAAGAAAGATAACTCAATTTCGTATCCACGAAATAAAAAATCAGGTGATTTGGATAAGAATTCGAAGAGAAATCAAAGTTTGAAGTTTAGAGAAAAATTTGTTTAGAAAAACGATTAACAACCAAAATTTAAACTAAAATTAAACTAATCTACGATGCTAAAAGTAAAATCAACACTAAATGATGAAAGATTAAGATGAAATCATGCAACCTAACCCAAAGTAGCCTTCGAAATGATCCAATTAATCGCTGGATGCCAGGCTATTCATTCCCACTTTTCGAAGATGAAAGTGGAACTCAAGATGTGATTTCTTTCTTCTCATTCAATCAAAGTTTTATTTCAAGCATTCAATTCAAGCGGAAACGAGTCAAGAACGCTCTCGAACAAACAGCACGCAAAATGATTCTCTAAACAATGAGAATTTCACGAAAGATCGCGGGCCTGTTCTTCGTCGCGAAAAATAGTTTTTAAAAGATTTCAGAAATGGGCTTGGCCGTTAGATTAAACAGTTGATCCCGATCGGCGGCTCTGATCGTGCGCCGATTAACGAATCGACGTCTTCTCTCGATTACCCTCCGATCGCGATCGTGTGGCGTTGATAGGCTGATGAAAAAACGTTTTGAGAAGATCTCGTTGACGAGACTAAATCGTATGGTCGTTGATTACATATAATTTAGTGTCAAAATAAAGTCCTAAACTTACCACTTTATGATTAATCAAAGTAATTAATTTGTATAATGGTAATTAAGGGTCGAATCCACGGAGAATTAGGGAAATTTGAGAGATATCTTTGAAATTTGGTCAAATTGGACAACGGATTGAGATTAGAAATTGGGTGTTTTAGTATATTATAAAAGATAACTCAAAATCGAATCCACGGAATCAAAAATCAGGTGATTTGGATAAGAATTCGAAGAGAAATCAAAGTTTGAAGTTATATGAAATTTTCGTTTCGAAAAACGATTAAAAACCAAAATTTAATCTAAAATTAAACTAATCTACGATGCTAAAAGTAAAATTAACACTAAATGATGAAAGATTAAGATGAAATCACGCAACCTAACCCAAAGTAGCCTTCGAAATGATCCAATTAATCGCCGGATGCAAGGCTTTTCATTCCGAATTTTCGAAGACGAAAGTGGAGTTCAAGATGTGATTTCTTCCTTCTCTCTCGATCAAAGTTTGAATTCAAGTGTTCAATGGAAGCGCAAATGAGTCAAGAACACTCTCGAAGAAATGGCACACCATTTGATGGAGTATACAAGGAGTAATTAAAGATTGATCGCGAACGTGTTCTTCGTCGCGAAGAACCGTTTTTAAAAAAAATGAAAATCGATTTCAGCCGTTCGATGAAGCGCCCATTGCGATCGACGGCTCTGATTACACGCCGATTCACCAATCATCGTTATCGCTTGATGACCGTTGGATTGCAATTGAAGGGTCGAGATGTGATCTCATCGCGTGTGTGAGGAGGCTCCTCATTTGATCACGTCCATTGGATCTTCATCGTGTGGTTTTGATTTAATCCAAGGTCCATCGATCGCGAACGATCTGGACCGTTATAACTCGCGATCGGACGGTGACGATTAATTCACTTATAATCTAATTCGCGCACGTGTTGAATCTCTTATCGCGTGGACTTCGTGTCCATGTGATCTACGCGCACGATTTATCGCGCCACTCATCCAATGCTCCCGATTGCGCCATGCGTCCTGAAATCAAATTAAAAGATGGAATTTAGTCCCACACGGAATGAATCGCGGGGGTTCTTCAGTATATAATGCTTGACGGTTTAGTGGATTTAATAATATGTCTCCCTATACACGGGAGACCTATACACATTTTATAAATACTATATAAATATACCTCGTCAGCGCCACGCGTCACCTCAGCGCAACGTAGGCGCTCGCGCCTGTCCACGTGTCGATGCAACGTGTACACGCGCGGTATAAACACCATTTTTTGCATTTTTTTTATTAAATTTAAATGATTAAAAATCGAAATAAAAATTAAATAAATTCAGAAAAATTCCTATATGGAATAAATTCATAAATACACATAAATGTAAATACAAGTCTTTTCTCTTATATTTTCATTCTTAAAAACATGATTATGATCATAAATATAATTAAGATTAAAGATTATAATGTCTAATTATGCATAATAACACATAAATTGATGCATTTTAAGATCATAACATGAATTTACACAAAATGATAGAAATATGCTTAAAAGATGATAACATGCATATATTTGTAAAGATAAATGCATTAATTTGCATCAATAACTATGTAATTACATGCATAAATAGCATGTTATCACTCTTGCGTAGGATTTTAATCTGACAATCGCGATTAAATCCGAGGTCCATCGATCGCAAACGATCTAGACCGTTATAATTCGCGATCGGACGGTGACGATGCGTTCACTTAAAATCCAATTCGTCACGTGCTTGATTAAATGATCGGGTGGACCTCCGGTCTACGTGATCTATGCACGTGATTCATCGCGAATATCATCCAACGCTCCACGATGCGCCACGTGTCCTGCATTCAAATAAAACGATGGGACTTTAGTCCCACAAGGATAAAAACAACAGAATGTGACGGGTATATAAACTATAAGTGATATGGCGGTTAGCTTAAATTCCTATATGTAATGATTATACTTACAATGAACCATATACAATATAAATATGATATATATGCACGTCATCTGCATGCCATGCAAGCACCTACGCACGTCCACATGGCAGAGCCACGTGGCCTCGAGCGCCACGTCGCATCCACGTGGGCTCGCGTGGAAAATGCCCTTTTTGCATTTTTTTAATTAATAAATACACTAAAAAAATCGAAAAATAAATATAAATAAAATCAAAAAAATTCCATAAAATTCCATAAAATTGTAAAATTCATAACTTTCAAAATATAACACCAAATTAATTCAAATTTTTTTTTGTTGGATTCAGAATTGAATAATCTATCATTATAAAAATTAAAATTATTAAAATAATCAGAGAATTAATTTTAGTTAATTTTATACATTTATGTATTATACATAATAAATTCATAAATACACATAAATGTAAATAAAAAGTCTTTTCTCTTATATTTCCATCTTTAAAACATGATTATGATCATAATTATAATTAGTATTAAATATTATAATGTTTAATTATGCATAATAACCCATAAATTGATATATTTTAAGATCATAACATAAATTTACACAAAATGATAGAAATATGCTTAAAAGATGATCACATGCATACATTTGTAGTGATTAATGCATTAATTTACATTAATAACTATGTAATTACATGCATAAATAGCATGTTTATCAAGATCCTAAAGCCACAACATAATGGTAACGATTCACAATTGTGCGATTTAATCAGAGCCGTTGATCAAAGATTTAAAGCTTGATCAGACGATACGCCCAATTCACCCTATAAATAGAGGTGTTCTTTGACATTGTAAAACATTCTAGGAAAATTTGATTACTCAAATTTTTTAGACCCCAAATACCTTGAATCTCTTGATTCCAATTGCTACTAGACTCATTTCCCCAGTCCACAGAGTGTTTGACAGTGAGATTTCATTGAGATTATAAGAAGAAATCGGCTCTTAAACATCAACAATCATTTTTTTCGAATTTGGGAATAAAAAATCATTGATTCAGCAAGTAATTGGATCAATTCAAGAACAATCTTGGGTTAGAGAACATGTTTCATCCTAATCTTCCTTTGTATAGCTTTAGATTTCAATTTCAAATTGTACTTTAAGTCAATTTCAATTTCAGATTTTCGTGACTTTCAATTTTGCAAATTTCTCTCTTATTCATTTGATGATTTATCTGGGAATCTTGATTTAAATTCAGTTATTTTTTATTCCAAGGATCAATTTTCAAGTCCTCTTTCCAAAAATATCAATTTCCCTAATTTCTCACCATGATTCATAGTCTGATTTGATGAAATTTCAAAAAATCCCTCAAAATTACCTTAATTCTTTGTGGATTCGACCCTTACTCACCACTATACTATTCAATTCGTGATTATTTGATAAAATTTTTGTGTTTGGTAATTTTTTTGGCTCAATTTCATGTGTATTCAACAACCACATCAAATCCTTTCATCATTTCCCAATATATCTATGACCTATAACTATCTCAGAGTGTCCCAAGAGCATCTTAAGATGAGAATATTTCTAGTAGAATTAAAAGATAAAATGAAAGAGTGTTTGAAGTCAGTAGGACATGAGCTCATCTCATGGAGTGAGATGGAGATGTGCTTCTTAAGAAAATTCTACTCTTTTGGCAAACCTAATTCCCTAAAGAGAGGAATTAGGGAATTCATCCTAGGTACGGATAATTTTAGTGAGGCTTGGGAGAGATTTTGACCTTTACTAAGAGATTTACTCATCATGGCATTCCATCTTGTGAGTTGGTTCCAACATTCTATGGGGTTTCAACAACGATCAACAAAATATGGTAGATATCGCTAGTGGTGACACTTTCATGGAGAGATAAATCGACGATTACATAAACATTAGACTAAACAAAATCATATTACTCTTCTTAAGGAATTGAAGGAGGACCAAAAAACCCTGAAAGTGATCATGGAGCAGAAAGAAAAATTCATTAAAGAAATAAGTATAAATATGCAGATTCTCAAGAGAAGACAAGTAATGCAAGAGCATTGCCAAAATTTGAGAAATAAGAAGATGAAAGGTAAATTAGATGAAAACAATTAATATGATCATCAAATAGGTCAACTCTAAAGTAAACCTCACGTGAAAACTAAAAGTTTTTCTATAGATAGTAGCATGCATATATATATGATCATGATTCTATAGCGAGTGACAATCCACATAATGATGATGAGAGAAGGGGGAGGGAAGATATCTGTGCCCTTTCCAAACTTAGGAGTGGTGTGAATTTCAGTTATCCTTGTGATGAACTCAATTTGGGGGTATTTTTAGTCATGGTCTTAAATCAATTTCATGCAACAATATTTAGAATTCTTCACTTTGTGTAATGGTAAAGGGTCGAATACTCAAGGAGCTTAGGTAATTATATTACTGCTTTAAGGGAGAAGAGATACTATTATAGGGGAAAAGTAATGGTAGAAGGGATTTTGGAGAAATATGGAGGGATGCAAAAATAGAATATGACATGTACGAAATTCTAAATGGATATATTTATATTCTATGATAAATAGTGATGAAAATACCCTATGTATAATAAATATAATATGTAAATGTCACCTCCATGCCACACAGGCACTCGCGTGGGTTTGCGTGGCTCGGCCACATGGCCTTGTGTACCACGTCGCATCCACGTGGGTCCCGCGTGATAAATACCCCCTTTTGCCCATTTTTGTAATTACTTTAAACCCTTTAAAAATGGAAATAAATTTAAATAAATTTAGAAAAATTCTAAAAAATTCCATAAAATTATAAAAATCATAATTCTCAAAATACAACTCCAAATCAATTCAAATTTGTGTTGTTAGATCAGAAATTGAATAACCTATCATTATAAAGAGTCAAATTAATAAAATAATAAGAGAATAAATATTAATTAAATTAATACATTCATGTATGTTATAAAATAAATTTATAAAAATACATAAATGTTAATAAAGATCTTTTCTCTTATATTTTCATCATTAAAACATGATTATGATCTTAAATGTAATTAGGATTAAAATTCATAATGTTTAATTATGCATATTTATCCATAAATTGATGTATTTTTGGATCATAACATGAAATGATATAAAATGATAGAAATATACTTAAAATATGATAACATGCATACATTTACAGTAATTAATTTTTTTTTGCATTAACAATCATGTAAATTCATGTATAAATAGCATGTTATCATGGCGCATCACTATTCATCAGCGAATCATTTTCTAAAATGATTTAATCTCAGTCATTGATCAAAGGAGTTATAACGGCTGAGATTAAACCAACGGAAACACATCAGAAAACGTCTGATCGCAATCTGACGGCAAAGTTTTATGGCATTTTAATAAATGCACGCGATGTGGCTTCATCTCAGCGTTTCCTCAGAGGTGTTGATCGCAAATTAAAGAACAATCAAAAAGTTACACCAAAATTGCCCTATAAATTGAGATGTTCTTTCGAGATTATAAAGTATTCCAGAGCAATTCGAGTAAATCGCACTGGTTAGACACCAAATCTCTTGAATCTCTTGTTCCTAATAGCTTCAAGACTCATTTCCGCATCCACAGAGTGCTTAAGATCAAGATTTCGATGATCGACGAGGAAGAAATTGACGCTTGAACACCATGATCGCGATTTTTCTGAAAATTTTTATGAATAGCCTTGATTCCAGCGATTAATTGGATCGATTCAATTGCACTTGTGGGTTAGGGATCATGTTTCATCGTAATATATCTTTATTTAGCATTTAATTTCATTTTAGAATCATAATTTGATTTAATCTCAGTCTTAATTTTGGATTTTCGCGATTTTAATTTTCAAAAATTTCACCTTTGTTCAATCTTTGATTTCTCTGCGAAATGAAACTCAAACTGAGTGATTTTTGATTCTATGGATTTTTTTTTCGAGTCCTCTTTCATAAATATCAATTTGCCCGACTTCTATCATTGATTTGTTGTTCGATTTGATCAAATTTGAAGAGATCATCAAGAATTTCTCTAATTCCCTCTAGATTTGACCCTTATTTACCATTATACCCCTCAATTCATGAATTAATCTTGAAATTGGTAAGTTTGGACTTTATTTTGACATGTGATCCTGTGTTTTCAACGACCACTTGGTCTCGTTCCCTCAGTAATCTAATTTTTTTGATCCCTCTCCTCTTAGTCTCTCTTACCTCTCTCGATCTTCCTTGTTTGCTCAATTGCTCGCCTGCTCATCTCCCTTTCTATCGCACTTACTCTTTCTCATGCTTCTCTCATCTCTTCCTTTCTCTTCATTGCCCTCGCTCTCTCTCTTTCATCTCTCTCTATCTCTCTCACGATCTTTTGTTCAGTCCCTTGCATGATTTTTTTCTCCTCTGCCTCTCTCTCCTTCTCTCCCTCATAGTCTTTCTTTCCATCTATTCCTAAATCTCCTCTTGTCTCTCTCAATCTTTAAGTCCCTTTTATAACTCAATCTCATGCTTCTCTCATCTCATCCTTTCTCTTCATCGCCCTCGCTCTTTCTCTTTCATCTCTCTCTCTCACGATCTTTTCTTCATTCCCCTTGCATGACTTTTTTCTCCTGCTGCTCTCTCTCCTTCTCTCAATAAGAGTGTCTCTTTTCATCTCTTCCTAAATCTCACTCTCAAAATCTCTCTTCTCCCTCTAAAATCTCCTCTTGTCTCTCTCGTTTGTCTCGCTTCTCACTTTTCTCTCTCTCTTGCCATCTTCATTTTCCAACTTTTCTTCTTTTGCTCTTAATCTTTCAAGATCTACCATCTTACTCTCTCTTGCTTTCTCTCTCTTTTTACTGTTATCACTCACGCTCTATTTCCATCTTGTAATTTCTTATATCTTCTCTCTAAATGTCTTGATCTCTCCCTCTCTCTTCACCACTTTATATTCCTCCCTTATAGCTTTCTTCCTCTCAATTCATCACTCTCCCTCATTCTCTCGTTATTCCTCTCTTGCCCACCATTCATCAATCTCTCCCTCCTCTTCAAAATTAAGTTACCTTCCTTCTTCCTCCTTGAATTCTTCTCTACTTCTTAGTTTTGATTTTCCAAACTCTCTTCTACTTACTTCCAATAGTATGAGGGTAGAATCCTCATATCTATGGGGCTACTAAACTACTTTTGATTGACCAATCTTCCTCCATTATGTGGTTAATTGAAAGAGTTGATCACCAATCCTTGGCTATTTACCTCTGCTTAGCCCCTTACAATTGATATCTTCTCATCTTAATATCCTTGCGGATCACCTTAATATCCTAGTTTTCTGAACTCATAAATATTAAATTTTTTGAGCTTGAACACACACGACGAATTTTGAGCTCAACATGAACCTTAGTTGTTGATTTGCTTTCATATTATACTTTCTTGCCATTTCTCGGTACCTCATCAAAATCAATAAAATAACTATTAAATAATACCAAATGATTTCTACACATCGAGTAAAGATATCATCAGGTTTCCAAGTGTGAAGTTGCTTAAATGTTTGACAAAAATGTATGATTTTCTTCAACTTCAATGCAAGAAGCTTGATCATTGTGTTTTGTATAACAGCTTGCTCCAAAAACTACTTACTTTACAATAATTGAATTCGATGCCACCTCTTCCTTGTGTATTTTCAACTTCCTCTTCTGTGACTTCTTCATCTACTTGCAAGACCTTCCTACATTTCTATTTCTCCTTCATATCATCTCCCATGAGTAGAATAATATATTTTTTGATAGTCTTCTCTTCCTCCTCTATTTGATCTTTATCTTGTTGTGCCTCCATAGTGTTGATTTGACTGAGACCACTACTTCATCTTTTCTTTGTTGACCCCTCATCTTTCTTGTCATATGGATAGGCATCTTTGTATTTTGGTTCTTTATCCATGAACTAATAATGACCTAGAATATCATCTTGAGTGTATAGGTAGAGAGATCTTTGGATTCTTCTGTGTTTATAACAACATGATCAAACTTAAAAAGTAGACTTCTCAAAATATTTTCAGCTATCTTTCTTTCTTGCCTTTCTTCTACGTGCCTCAACATTTATTTTTTGATATTAGCAACTATGTCAAAATAATTTTGTGAGAGGGTATGATATAGCCCATTAAGAGCATATCCTTCTTCTTCTCTCCCCCATATAATAACTTATGTAACACCTCATCTTAATGCAATACACTTATTTCCCTTTCTATATGATCATTAAAGTGGAATCATCATCTAGAGTAGTGGAGGTTTGACAAGTCAATTTCAGGTTTGTTAGAAACACACTTTCTTGTGTCAAAATAATTTTATAACTCACTAGTTTTATGATTTAATTTTGAATTAATTAGAAAAATGATAAGGGTTGACTCCACAGAGAATTAAGATATTTTTCAAGATGTATTCAAAATTTGATCAAATCAGACAATAAATTCAAATAAGAAATTAAGAAAATTAATATTTTAGAAAGAAGACTCTAAAACAAATCAACAGAATCAAAAATCACATAATTTGGATAAATATTTGTCAAGAAATCAATGAGCGAAATAAAGAGAGAAAAATCGAACGTGAAAAGAGAGAAAATACTCAAATTTATAAAATTAAACAAATTTATAGATCAAAATTAAAATCTAATGGTGCCGTAAGTAATATTTTAGGTTTTGATGCTAAAACATGTCCTGATGAGAAACTTTCCTGAATCATGAATGTTGCACCCTAACAATCACAAGAATAGCACAAAGATGTCCTAGAATGTCCAAGGAAGCCTTGAATCTGGTAGAACAGAGGGTGATGGAATAGGGTTTCCTAACATTGCAGCTCCAACGACAACCTTTCAAAGGGTTCCATAGGATATAGCAGAACAGAGTATAGAATAACATGAAATGAGACAGCCCATTATCAAAATTAAATACTCAGACTCATGGTTCTCTCAGAACATCACAGATATGACCCTGCACTGGAATCAAAAAGGCAAGAGGATATATAGTGACAAATATAATCCTTTCTGTAGAATGACTATGTGCATTTTGGTCTGACTTCATTTGTAGTATGAAAAATGGCCATCAAGGAGATGTCATCTTGGAATGAAAAATTGGCGGCCTTTTCAAAGAACAGCATGAAAATCCCTAATAAACCATGCTTTCATGTGATTGCAAAATCAACTTCTCATGAATTTTGTCAAGTAGGATTTATGATCTTATCATCAGCTCATCAAAAGGGAACTTACAAATTAGGCAATTCACAGAGTTTTAATGAGGGACAAATTTTTAAGAAACTCAAGTAAATTATTCAAAAGCTATTTGGCAAGAACTAGGTGTTTCGAACCAATGGCTTCCACCCAATTGCACAAGGCAAAGTAAGAAAATTTCAAAATTCATGGGTAAGGTTAACTGAATCCTTAGGTCCAAGGGGTATAAATACCCCAACTGGTAAGGTTTTTCGGGGGACTTCTGTCGTCTATCCTTAGTTACTTTCTCTTTGTCAACACTCTCTCCCTCTCTCTTTCAGCAACCGTCAATACATCCCAAGCAGGATCTTACCAGTTAGCTGAACCTGAATACAGTCCAAGTCAGCAAATTAGTTCACAAATGAAAAGGCTGGAAATAGTGCTTTGGATTAAAACAGACTACTTGAGATACCTAGTCTCATAAGGGTTCCAGCTCTGATATTTCATTTTTCTTGTTTTGCTTCAAACAAAAAGACTACCCATAATGAACAATAATACAAAGAAATGGCAGAAACACAAATGAGCACATTTGGCTTCTCTCGATATAAATGAGAGGTGAAACCATGAAATGTGATGTACCAGGTATACTCTGGATAAACAGGGACCCTTGATTTCAAGATGTACGGTACTGATGTCTCTCAGTGCTCCTTCCATTCGAGGAATTCTTTGAGTCAGTGAGTATTTTCACAACGTTAACAAGGGCATGAATCCGATCCCATATGTTCAAGCCGTAGAGAGCCTCCACTAAAGACTCTTGGAATACAAAGGCATTTTCTGCAACTGGATACTGCAGAGAGAAGAAAACAATGAGTAGTTGATTAGAACATCTGTTAGCAAGCTGATAACTAGTATATGATGTTTAGTTAGAAAAGGTATGTTTGGTTTCGAGCTACTGGAAGTGAAAATTGTCATTCTAGCATACATTTATACTTCAAATAAACATATTAAGTAAATTACCTATCACAAGTTTGTTGCTAATGCAATTTTATTGATGGCTTAATGGAAGAGTGAAGGAGAAAGTGCGGAGAAATTTTAAATGACGAGGAAAATGGCCAACTAATTGAGATAAAATATGAAGTCAATAGTCAAAACTGAAGTTACCCTCAAAGGCGGAGGTATAATAGTCTTCACAAATGGCCACCACTTATCCTCCACCACAGATTTCACTAAGCAGCAAGCCCTAAGTCCCTCCACACCAGCAAATCTCCCAAATCCACTATGTTTAACCCCGCCAAACGGTAGAGACTGCACCAAAATGAGAACAAACTTTAGTTAATTTATTAAAGATTTATACATTAAAAAAACAAGGAAAAAGTTGTATTTTGCTTTACCTGGCACATGTAGTTTGAGGCAAAGTCATTAATTGCTGCTACTCCACAGTGTAGCTGAGAAGCAATATCTCTTGCACGCTTCTGGCTTCCGGAAAAAACAGCGCATCCAAGGCCATAATTTGAGTCATTGGCAAGCCCAATAACCTCTTCATCAGAGGAAAACTTCATAATAGGCAGTATGGGCCCAAAAGCCTGAACCAAAGAATACTATTATTACCATGTTTAGTATGGTAAATGTAGAGAGAGAACAAACAATCACCTCTTCTTGCATAATTCTCATGGTGTGATTGACTTCTGTGAGTACAGTGGGCGGGAAGAACTGGTCAACAGCATCTTCTCCCAGATTGCCGAAGTTTCCTCTGACAGCAATTTTGGCACCTTTCTCCAAGGCATCGTCTACAAGGCTTTGCAGTTTGTCTGCGTGACCTTGCATGCATATTGCTCCCATATCATACTTTCCGGAGAGTGGTGGACCCTAGATATCAAATGGAATTCATTAACTACATGAAAAATGTTATTTATTTATTATGATTAGTAATTATTATGATGCCCACAATCTGAAGTAAATGGAGATGCTAGACAGACCAAGAGTTTATGAATGCATTCATATGATAGACATGGTACTTACGTGGATGGACATTATTGACTAAATCATTTATTTTGTTTGGATTAGTGATCAAGATGTATGAGATGTTTACCAAGCATTGACGAAAACCAACAGTCAGATTAGTCAAGATATGAAAAAATAACATACGTGATCTGAAAAATGCATTCCTGATGAAGCATTATAAGTTTACCAATTACAACGCACCAATTCAAATAGAGACAGTAATACTTATGGAGTATGGAGGAATTATATATTTCACATGACAACTAATTAGTGGATGAAATGTTGAACACAAGCATAGTTTGTTGTATCTCCAATCGTGTACCTGGTTGTGGGCCATAAGTGAATGGGCACATCCAGTTTCTAACTCATTGTGGCCATTATTAGGTAACTGGTATTTAAACCAGTTTCTCAATAGCAATGACATATCAGTCTCGTCTAACCCTAAGATTTGCTGGTGACAGCGGGGAAGAACACTGCCAGTGCAGTGTTTGACATGAAAATTTACATTTGGTTTTAAGATGGATCGTTATAGTGGGAAACTAGGGTTCTGTCAATATATTACCTAAAACAGAAACCCAATTCACAAATGAATCAACCATGCATCCAAATGAACAAATAAATTGTTTGACATGAAAGTTTCATGCAGACTTGTCAAAATGGGAACAGTTCAACACAAAAAACAAGATAATGAGACTCTGATTATCAAGGAAATCACATTACAGTAAAGAGATTGCAAGCGAGTAGAACAGAGAAGATAAGAGAGAGAGGGATAAAGACAATCAGATTGGTTATGTCCAAGACAGAGTCGTCATTAAAATCTTCTGGATAAGCATTCAAAGAGCTAAATGGTTTACCTTAGGTGAACCCTCAACTTTCTTTGTACTAGGAGCTAATCATGTGCTGAAGGTTATGATTACCACACTAAACCTTTTTCACATTGGGTAAGACCAAATGGGCCGTGCAGATTACTCTCATACGTTCAACATGATGGAAGAAAATTTCACGATGCGACCATTCTAATCTGAATGAACCAAGGCAAATTTAAATTGTTACTTACAACAGATACAGACTTCACTATCTTCACTATCTGAGCGAGAAAGGCAGAATAAATATCCTTGTGGACATAAAACCTCTCTGCACCAGCACAATTCTGCCCGCTAGACTGAAGAGCACCTCTGACAGCCACGTTTGCAACCTAGATAAGAACACATAATTTCCTAAGTAGAGAATTACATTAATTTGAACATGAAACTCAAAAATAGAATTTACAATACAAGTACCTGATAAACGTCAACATCTTCACACACAATGAATGCATCTTTTCCTCCAAGCTCAAGTGTAACAGGAATTAGGGTCTCCGCTGCACTCTTCATAATCTTGAATGAGAGAAGAAAAGAGATAAGACATTAGTAGGGATCCCTTTCCTTCAAGATTAGTGTTCGTTTGATTCATCTGGTAACACATGGTTCTGGAAATAAAAGAGAACAAGAAACAAGAGAATTTTTTTTTGAAACACAAAAGGGAAGATCACCTGATGTTGGTGATCTTCCCTTTTGTTCTGGTATTTGGTTAATTTGTATTTGGTTAATTACATGGTTGTTCTGGCAGGCCCCGCTCCTACCCTGCATCCCCCCTCTACACCAACTTAAAAAGAACCCTCACATTGTGTTTTACTCCATCTGCCGAGACTACACTTCCCTCTCATACAGCCTCAATATGTTGCAGCTAGATTGCACATAACACTGCAAGGATCCGCCCACTCTGCCTCCCTCCTGGGTAATCCACCCCCGAGAGATCCCCAGAAAGTCTTGTCAGAGGTGATGTTACCCCAGAGATATTCTGCCCAGTCCAAATCCTCGATGCAAAAGGGCACTCAAAGAATAGGTGGGAGCAGTCTTCCTCCCCGCTCATGTAAATTAAGTATCAATAACAAACTTTGTCAAAGGCATCTGGGAACATTCTCTTCTAGAAAACAAGCGTCATCAGTCTACGCCTAAGCAGCCAACCAAAAATTTGCACCTTTAAGGGAACTTTCCACTTCCAGAGGAGTCTACGCACACAAATGGTCGCCAGACTCTTCCCACTCTGTTCTTCTCTAATCTTGTGTTTTCAAAATTCCCCGGGAAAAAGAGGTCCCTTCCCACTCCCAGCAGTCTTGTGTTCCACTCATAGCTTTCAGATGTAATAAGGATACCTGCATCCCAGGAAAACCTCCATCCTCTGGACCAAGATGACATCCTCCAAATTGGGGTTCCAAGGGCCCTCTCAACACTTCCTAACCGTGGCCTCATGGTCTCTTGTTAAGGAAAACAATCAAGGGAAACTCCTTGCGTAATGTTATCCCATTCAACCAATGATCGAGCCTGTAGCATAAAGGAAACCATCCCGTAGCTTGGCAAAAAATTGTTCATGGACTTATGGGAAAACTGGTCTCAGGCCCTGCCAGAAAGCTGATGCCCCACAAATCAGCCCAATCCAGGCAAGTTACATACTTGTCTTTCAATACTTTTATAGCTAGATCCTTCGTAGGGCTCATAATTCTGCCCACACATCTTGTCATGAGCACCATTACATATTATATATATGTGACACCCCAGGCCTGACTAAGAAAGAATAGAAAGATATATACAAGTAGTTAGGGATCCCCTCTCAATCATGGACAGATTTTTGGCCAAAGTATAGGCTCTATTGATAAATTCTGGTTGGCCGTTAGCCCCTGTTCCATTCGGAGCATCAAATTTAAAATGTATGTTACCGTAAAATGATGCTAGTATTGCTAATTTATTTTAATATATAATACAAATAGTTAATACAGCCTAAACCTGTTCTATGGGCATATCCAAAACCTGATTTTTTCCCACTTCACCTCTAAGTTGCCTTCCTTATCACATATATTTCAATTAACATGTCAGAAGAGTCAAGTTTTGGCTATTAATGCTGAAATTATAATTAAATATCTTTGCTCCCACTCCCTCTCAGCCTCTTCCCCTCCCCCTTCCTATCCCGCTCCATTTATATCCCCTTCTCTAACTCCCTACCAACCCACCTCCTTAACTGCAGTCCTGGTTTTGGCTCATCTAGAACAAGTTAAGGCCTCGGCTGCCAATTCCTAGGTGAAGTTTTGTTTTGAAAAGTAAAGGGACAATCGCCCGAAAGGATCGGTGACCGACCCACAAGAATAGATAACCTATTACATTGGACCCCCTCTTTCTCTTGGTCTAGAACACCAGACTGCCACAAAACCCTCCACCACATAGGCGATACCCTCAGTGGAGGCTGCCCTCCCATTGAATAGCTTGTCATTCCGATGCAGCCATATTGCCCAAAGTACCGCGAAAATGCAAACCCCCTCCTCCCTCCTCTTACCGCCAATCTTATGAATTGAATCCCAGAAGGATGTCTTTGAGGTTGTGTCTACCCTCGGAGTGGTGTGTCGGTTCCATAGCATCCTGACGAAGGGGCAATCGAAAAGAAAGATTAGCGTAGTCTTCCTCTTCACCGGAGCATGGAGTACAACTTATTGGGGTCTCCGCGTACGAACGCTTATAAACTACTCATGTCATAAGTTTTCTTCGGAGAAGAAGCCATCCAAAAGACCTCACCTTGATTGGAACCTTTTTTTCTCCATATGAACCTATATGCTCTGAGGATCGGTCGACTCTCCTCCATATGACTAGTTGTCATTCTGACCTTGTAAACTTGCCTTTCTTCAGGGGGAGGCCCAAGTATCGCATGAGTAAACTCCCTATCGGCGTCCCCAAGGCCTCTGAGCATTGCAGGCACTCTTCTTGAATCAGACTAAACCCCACAAAAGCTGATTTGGCCCAATTTATTTGTAAGCCCAAGAAGTCTGCAAAAGATCCAGAAGTGTGAATAGGTTCCTTGCTTCCTCGGCCAAGCCCTCCATAAAAAACGTGATATCATCTGTGTACTGTAGCAGGGGATACCATCTAGGTAATTCTATGTTTGGTAGCTTTTGAGTATGCTATGCGAACATGCCTGAAGCATACATGTGCTGAGTGTGTCCATTGCTAGGACAAATAGTAAGGGTGCTAGTGGACAACCCTATCTCACTCCCCTTTGCGATTGAATCCACCCCCCCCCCTCCAGATTCCTAGGTGAAGTTAACACTCTCTTGGTGACATTATCCGATTGAGACAAGTTCAAAATTGCCTTAACACACATTAGGGTTTAGATTGATCACAATTCCACCATTGATGTACCATTGTTTCCAGCTCAATGTCCCTCTATTGAAAGCTACAAAGCCATCAAAGTATATTTCACATCTACTCCATTTAATATGCCCGGTCAACTAATCATATTCTCTTGTCTACTCAATCCTTGCAAAGGCAATGGTAGAGTCAATGCGTAACATTAATCTAGGTCTCAATAATTTCATGATGATTCACCCAAATACTCCGACCATACATTAGTATCTTTGGGGACCAGTCCAGCATTATTTTTTGAGAAAAAGAAAGAAGTGCCCACAAGCATGGGGCCCCCCCGATGTCATTGCAGCAATGACAATAAGTACAAAGTCAAAATTAAGGGGGTACAAAATTCAAGGGATCAACGTCACCTTGTTTCCAAGAGATAGCCAGTCCCCTCGCGTCGTGCAGAATAGCATCAACCACAGGGGTTCGTTCCCTAAATATGACCTCATTTCGGTTGATCCAAATAGCCCATAACGTAGCAAATATGAGGTTCCACTCTGCTGCTCTCCGGTATGGACCGTCTCCAATGGATCGCTAGAAATCCTCCAACGACGTCAACAGCGGACGGCGGACACCAACCAACCGCCAGACCGCCTGGGAGATGGGGCATAACACAAAAAGATGTTCGCAATTCTCCAAACTCGCCCCACACAATACGCAGTCCACTGCAGATTCAGGGGCCATGCGTTGTCGAAAAGATCTCGTCATCAGTTGTTGTCGAAGAAGGAGCTAGACAAAGATCCGAATCTTCACCGGAGTGCAGCTTTTCCACACCCGACGCCAGAGACGTAAGAAAAGCGGGTCTTTCGGGGCCACTCGCTCTCGGAGTCGACGATAAACTGCTCGAACATTAAAAGATTGGCCGCTCCAACTCCACTCGTCCGGGCCCGCGGACGGTCGCTGATTAGCCAATAACTCCTGTAATCGCATAAAATCGAGCATTCGCTGCTCCGACAGTGCCGATGGCAGGGCCGGCGCCCAAGCGTTATGCCATGCCTGCTTGACAGAACCTTCCGGATCTAAAGCGAGAGCAAACAGGTGAGGGAAGGATAGATTAAGTCATCCATTCCCCGACTATTCGTCCACCCAAAATCGGAATGACTCCCCAATGCCCAGTTTAGGTCAGAAGAACGATTTTACTGTCTAGAAGATTGGCCGTAAAGATGATATACATGCCGAATCACCTCTCTGGGGGGTCTGCCACCTCTGCCAGTCCAAGGAAGCGCCATATCCATCCCGAAGTATCGCCACTACCATATCTCCAGACGGTTGCATTAGGCGGGTCACCCATTTTGTCAAGAGGGCCATGTTGGCTTGCCGTAAATGAGGGACTCCCAAGCCACCTTGGGAAACCGGCCGACACATCTGTCTCCCATGCGACAAGTGCCACTCCACGCGACCCTTCTTGTCGCGGGCCACGCCAAAAGAAACCCCGCATGAGTGACTCCAGCCGGCGAAGGACCCCCGCTGGCATCCTGAATATGGCCATGAAGTATGTCGGGATAGCCGATAATACCGCCTTAAGCAATACCAGGCGCCCCCCACGTGAGAGGAAGCGTGCCCTCTAGCCTCCCAATCGCGTCTCCACTTTATCCAGTACCGGTTGCCAATCTCTAATATAGAGCCGACGATCCACCAGAGGCACGCCCAAGTATCGAATCGGCAAGGCTCCGATAGGAGTTGCCAAGATCCGAGCACAGCCCACCAATTCTTCGGAGGAGAGCCCAAAGCCAATGAAAGACGACTTGGCTCGATTCAAATGGAGGCCCGAGGAATCGGAGAATATGTCCATCATGACGGAAAGGGTGTGTGCGGCTGCCCACGACCCTTGTATGAAGAACGTCGTGTCATCCGCATATTGTAGAAGCGTAATACCACCAGGGATGTTAGGAGACTGAAACCCAGCAAAAGCGTCACTGCTACACAGCTGCGAAGTGCACACAGCCAAGGCGTCCGCAGCAAGAATAAATAGGAGTGGGGCCAAAGGACAGCCTTGTCGAATGCCTCGCTGAGGGTGAATCCATCCTCCTTGTGGCCGCCCGTTCACAAGAACAGCAAAAGTGGGGGTCGTTACGCACTGCTTCACCCACAGAATCCATGTCTCCGGAAAGCCCCTCTGTCGTAAAACATTCTATAAGAACCGCCAATCGAGAGAGTCATAGGCCTTGGAAAAATCTACCTTCCACAAGAATCCCGGCATACCGCTCCGCCGCCAAGAAGCGACAATCTCCTCCGCTAACACGATGTTGTCTGTCATCTGCCGGCCCGGCATGAATGCCGACTGAAAGGGGCTAATGAGTGCTGGCAGGACTCTACGAAGTCAGTTAGCCAACACCTTGGCTATGATCAAGTAGATTGAGTTCGACACCGAAATAGGTCGGAAATCTCCAATTCACTCGGCACCTTCAACTTTCGGGATGAGAATAATATATGCTCGATTAAGTCGATCCATATTGCATCGGCCGGCCCAAAAATCCTTGATCGTCACCATCACCTCTAGTCCTACTGCGTCCCAGCAGTCCCGGTAGAAGAATACCGGAATGCCGTCCGGACCGGGGGCGCCTTCACTGTTCAGCCGGCGAATGGCCGCTAATACTTCTTCCGTAGCAGGGAATATCAAATCTTGCTGCTGACCTGACGACAGTATGGTCGCACCTTTGGCGTTCCAACGCCATTTGTTTGAAGGCCCACAACGATAGAACTCTCGATAATAATCTGCCAGAACAAGATCGATAGATGACTGGTCTGTGAGGGTCCGGTCGCCCACCAACATACGCCGAATGCAATTATAAAACTTTGCACTCCTTATTCGCTATGAATTATTCAATGATCCAAATGATCTAATGCAAATGTTGCAACAATTCAGCTGATTTCAATTCTAATGATCATACTGAATATTGTCCCCACATAACATGTGCATAAAAATACTTGTTCCTTAAAATATGAACATTTTAGCTGTTCGCATGAACCACAAGAAATTACCATCCTGCCGACCCCGGGTGATCCAACAAATATGACTTTGTCAACCGAAGAGACAAGGGCTTCTCCAGTTTCAGCATATCTGATGGAAAAATAAGTTACTATTCAAAAGATGAATAAAAATGTTTAATACGTCGAATCAAATAAAATTGAATGAATATAAGAGAAGAACCAGAAGTAATGTTACCCTGTTATCACGTGGACCAAATAATCTGGAGCCCCTGCAGCAGCAAGGGCAGTTTGAATGATGCGCAAGTAGAAACAACCAGACCAGCTAGCATGTTCTGAAACCTAAACAAAACAGAATGATAATGATGTTTTTTTCTTTGAAAGAAAAGGAAAGAAGATCACCAAAGATTGGTGATCAACCTGACAATGTCAAGAATCAGACACAAGACAATTACAGCATGGACCATCCTTATCCAACACCCCCTGAAACAAACAGGATACAAACCCTTTCACTTTAATAAAGTAACCCATCTGTTCAGGTCATCCTCCCCTTGAAGATGACCTCATTCCAAGGCAGCCTGATTGCCCAAATATCTGCGAAAAGCCTTCCCTGTTCTGTCCCCCTCCTTAAAACACAAGCCCTAAGCAATCCCCAGAAGGCCTCCTCAGAAAAGGTATCCACCCATCGAATCTTCTGGGTAAACCACCCATGGAATGATGATGATGATTATGAAGACCCACAGCAACGATGATGAAGACGATCAGGATACTGGTATGATAATGAATTAAAGAATCACCAAATGGTGCTTGTAATATCACTGAATCTGCCAAATAAGGAGATCTACTCACCCTACCAATTTTCTGATGGTTACTGTATGCAATGAGAAACCAGATCTATCATACATGGTCAAGATCCAACCAACTTTCTAATTTGGAAGACATATCATATTAGAGAGAAGTTGTCCCACATCCTAGCGCGCTACCTTCTTCATGGTCAAGATTCAAGCACCTTTCTTAAATAGAAGCTTCACAGTCTTATATATAACCTCCTCTTGGACCAGTTCCACTCTAACTGCGATTTCAATGAAGTAAGGCTTATGCCTGCACGACATGTCAAAGCAAGAGGTCACTTATGTTTTGAACCTCGCAGTTGAGGTTTTCTCCCATTACTTATTCTGAACTCGGCAATGTGACTGAATGATGAGTCAATTACAATGGTTATAACAATGGTGATAGCAATGATGAGGAAAAATAGATGGTGATAACAAAGAGGATGAGGACAATTATGAGGCAGAGGATTATGATGAAAAGGATGACAACAACAGGGCATATCTGGTGAAATTATTTTAAAACTAAACGGATTTTAGTTACCTTAACAACCACTCCGTTTCCAGAAAAAACAGCAGCCAGCACCGGATTCAAGATGTTGTGAAATGGATAGTTCCAAGAGACGATTGCTCCGATGACACCGAGTGGATGGAACTCAACTCTAGCACTCTTGTGAAGCATTGATCTACCAGTACATCTGTAATAGTAAATCATATTAGGTGCAGGGAAGCATCAACTTAGTTAAATATTTGAATAATTCTTATCAACAAACAGGTCAGAACTAGACCTTTTTAAAGACAGTAGGAAAAATGAGATGCAGAACTACCATTTTTCATTAAGATACATTTCATTATTCCATCCCAAAAATGGTAATTTGACCTTTCTAGAAGAAGGAAAGATAGAACAATTTCTTGCAGTCCATCTGATATGTATATAGACACACCAGCAAACTCCAGAAACACCTTTTATCAAGAACTCAGGAACGTATTCCTCAGACAACTGTTTATTTAGAGAATTCCTCAGAAAACTGTAACAACAGAATCAATGAGTGGATGAAGAGCTAGATGTAAAGGGATAGAAAGAGAGAGGGAGAGTAAGACAATCAAACGGAGTCATCTGATTCAGAGAGACAGGATTATGAAACCTACACCATATTATTCTTGCGCCTTACTCAGGGAATCAACATTTATTTCCACTATGGAAGGTACGGTGACAAGCCATAATGATTCTTATGTGACTGGCTGACCATATCTCATCTTTCTTGAAGCCTATTTTTTCCTTGTATCTCAGCGAAGGGGCCTCTCACCAACCCAAAAACACTATGATAGAAAGCTTTTTTTAACTCTTCCAGACCATAAAGAAATTTAATTTTTGTAGAAGAAGGATGACACAACTTGGAAGGATTTCTTATAATAAACCAGACACTTTTTTGATTTTCAAAAAATAAATAAACCAAACACTATTTTAGAAGATAAAGTTAAAGAAACAGATACATAAAGATATCCACAAACCCTAAACCTCAGGATAAAATATCCATTAAATGTCAGAAGAATTGAAGAATACCTATATTCAGGCTTTAGCCAACTCTCACCCTCCCCCAAAAGCCAGGTGATCTTCTCGCATGTCGTCATTATTTCACCCAGAGAAGCATCAATCATTGTCTTCCCAGTATCTCTAGAGGAAACCCTGCAACACAAATTCAGGATGTTATGAATAAAAATAAAAGATTTAATAAGGGTAAATTTCTATAGCACAATCTTCAGAAAAAAAATGACCTCAGTAAAGGTTTTCTACTGCTCCTTAACTGTTTCTAGGAATCCCTATTTAGAACATCTACTCTGTCTCATTCAGCCGTACAATGTCTATCATGCCTACACACTACCTTAAGAATAGTAGAGATGCCCTTATGGGATCAGAAAATAGCATATTCTTGATGATACCATAAGTATGACTAAAAATTCTCAATAAATAATGACTTTTCTTGGCATTTTACTCGTGAATTTACTCTCAAGTAAATAACCCATTGATTAGATCTTAATTCTATCTGCTTCTTAGTCTTCTGCCTCTTTATGCATGTTTTGGTCCCATGCGTTTTAGTCCTTTGGTTGGAAAGCACTTCATACACTAACCCTTTCATCCATCTACCCAACAATTAGTGAAGTTGACCTGTGAGAAGCTATCCTGTATCTTCTCCTCTTCTCAACCCACTGATATTAAAATACCTTAGAATTCATGCGGATCCACCTAGAAACCATTATACCCCTTGATAAAATTTCAAATCTTGGTTTTTAGCATTATAAAAATCTAATTTGCAGGACATAACTCACCAATACTTTTGATCCAATCGGTCCACACAGAGGGCCTTCGACCATTCAAGAAGTTCGATTAATAAATCATATTTCTTTCTATTTAAACAGGTTGATTGAAAAACGATTTGTCATTATCAGACAAGAGTGATGACCTGAAAACCTGACCAAGAAAGGCTGATGGTCAAAAGTGCTTGACCATCACATAGATTCAAATTTTGCAAGGTGCAAAACATGATGAACATAAGATCTGATGATTCAATGTGAAAATAAGAAAGAAGGCCCACACTGTATGGGGCCCCCATTGCCATTGAAATAATGACACAAAATACAAGGTCAAGAGCTACAGGGGAATGGCAGTCGAGGGGCCGAGGCCGACTCGATTCCAATTAAAAACCAAACCCCCCACGTCGTGCAGAACTGCATCGGCGGAGGGGTTACGACCCCTGAAGATGACCTCATTCCGGTGGATCCACAACATCCAGAGCGTGGCGAATATGAGCTGCCATTCGGACACCCTCCGGTACGGGCCGTCCATCATCGACCGCCAGAATGCATCCAATGATGATAACGGAGGTTGACATACTTTAGTGGAAGCCCAAACCACACGAGCAATCGGGCACGTGACAAAAATGTGGTCACTATCCTCCGGGGATGCCCCGCACATCTCGCATTCAGCCGATAAAGAGGGAATCCATCCCTGACGAAGAGCTTTAGTCATCAGCCGCCGGCGAAGGAGGAGCCAAAGAAAGACGCGAATCTTCAACGGAATGCGGCTTCTCCAAACCCGTCTCCAGAGCCGCAAGAACAGCTGGTCCTCCAATCCAGCCCTGTCCCGAAGGCGACAGTAGACTGCTCGGCATGTGAACTTTGGCCCGCCCCATATCCACATGTCATCGCATGTTGTCGGATGCCTGGGGAGCAAGTACTCCTGCATACGGAGAAACTCAGTCATCCGCTGCTCGGACAGTGCAGCCGGCAGCGGTGGGGCCCAGGCTCCGTGCCATGTGCTTCGTACCGAACACTCTGGATCAGGTGCAAGAGCAAACAGGTGCGGGAAGGATTGTCCAAGACGTCCAGCTCCCGTCCACTCGTCCCTCCAGAATCGGAAGGACTCCCCAAATCCCAGCTGAGGGCGAAAAAAAGGCCTCACCGTCGGGAAGATGGGCCTCAGGGAGGACAAAGGCTGAGTCGCCTTTCCGCGGGGTCTCCCATGTGTGCCAGTCTAGCGAGTCACCGTATCCGTCCCGTAAAATCCTAGAGGTGATGTCATCCGACGGCTGCAACAGTCTCCACACCCACTTGGTCAGGAGTGCCACATTAGTGTGTTGAAGCTGACGCACACCCAAACCGCCTTGGGAAACGGGCCGGCAAACTGTCTCCCACACCACCAGCGCCGCGCCACTAACCGGATCTAGCTTGGGACCATGCCAAAAGAAGTCTCGCATCACGGTCTCCAGTCGTCGTCTGACGCCCGCCGGCATCCTGAAGATGGACATGAAGAAGGTGGGAATGGCTGACAGAACGGCCTTGAGCAAGACGAGACAACCGCCCCGAGATAATAACCGTGCCCTCCACCCTCCCAGTCTTGACTCCACCTTCTCAATCACTGGTTGCCAGTCTCGTCTGCGGAGTCGACGATCCGCAAGAGGCAAACCGAGGTACCGAATTGGTAGCTCGCAAACCGGTGTCGCCAGTATCCGAGAGCAGCCTTCCACCTCCTCTGGAGAAAGCCCGAACACGATAAATGCCGACTTCGCCCGATTCAAGCAAAGGCCTGAAAAATCCGAGAATATATCCATCATGGTGGAAAGTGTATGCGCTGCCGCCCATGACCCCTGGATGAAGAATGTCGTGTCGTCGACGTACTGCAGCAAAGGGATACCCCCCGGGATCCTGGGAGATTGGAACCCTACTAGATGGCCCTTGAGGCACAATTGTCCGGTGCATATCGCCAACGAGTCCACCGCCAGAATGAATAGTAACGGGGTCAGAGGGCAGCCCTGCCGCACTCCTCGCTGGGGATGTATCCAGCCGCCCTGAGGACGCCCGTTCACTGGAATGGCAAATGTGGGGGTCGTCACACACAACTTCACCCACCGAATCCATGTCTCCGAAAAGCCTCGCCGCCGAAGGACATTCCACAAAAAACGCCAATCCAAGGAGTCATATGCCTTGGAGAAATCCACCTTCTACATGAAGCCCGCAGTACGCTCGCGACGCCATGCAACGACTATCTCCTCCGCTATCACTATGCCATCTGTCATTTGCCTCCCCGGCAAGAAGGCGGACTGAAACGGGCTGATTAATGCCGGAAGGACAGACCTTAGCCGATTGGCCAGCACCTTGGCAATAATGAGGTAAATGGAATTCGACAGGGAAATCGGTCTGAAATCCCCAATCCGTTCAGCTCCTTCGACCTTTGGTGGCAAGATGATGTATGCTTTATTCAGACGATCCCTTTTTGATCCCTAATGTGAGATTCAGTGTCTGAGACAGAAAGAAAGCAGATGAGAGCAGAAGAGAACAAGTGCATTGAATGGCATTGCTTTGGCAGGTTGGCTGCAGACTTTGGCATTGAAGGTGACACCGTGGGGCTCTCGGTATGATGGAAGAGGACTCTGTTCTTCAGATGCCCCTTCGCCAGGACGATATGGAGCCAACAACCCATATCAATGATAGACACGAACTCAGAGATGTCCTTCTGGGAATCAATCCAGAGGAGGGGCAGAAGGGAGGAGGAGGGGGTGCGCATACTTGCAGTTCTTTGGGCCATATGGCTACACCGGAACGACATGCTGTTCAACGGGAGGGCAGTGTCCACAGGTGGGGCCACCTATGTGGTGGGTTGTTTTGTGGCAGCCTGGTCCTCCCGATCAGGGGGGAGTGGTGGCCCACTGTAATTGAGTTCCAATCTCATGGGTCGGTCACCGATTCGTCAGGTGATCGTCCCTTGCATTTTTCAAATTGAGTTCCAATCAGGTGATCGCCAGCTAAAGAAGCACAGAAAGAAATCGTTCACATGATGACAAACCTGTCCCTACAAAAGCCCACAGTCAATACATGGCCGAGTATTTATTCAAAACAAAAAATAAAAAATACATGGCAGAGTATCTGCAGGAACTCAGATTTTCCTGCTGCATTGTGCCTGGCACAGAAATTGCATTCCAGAAGAAATCACACATGTGGGACACAATTTTTGGACTGACTTGGCCTCAATCATGTGCGGGACATGTCAGGTTCACCACAATTAGAAGTTGTGCTTGCCGCCCAAAAGTGTATGTGTAAGAAAGCAGAATTTGGGTGCCAAATTTGATGCACATGCTGCCAAATAGCACATGCGCATGTGCATGCAAACTGCAGGTGAAGAAAATCATAGGCGGCAGTGACTGAGTGGTGCTCCTTTGGCCCACAGACATTCTTGTGGCCAATAAGTTTGCGGCTAATGAAGATAGCAAGATTGTACCCAGTGTGA
This sequence comes from Lemna minuta, assembly GCA_024174645.1. Classification (NCBI taxonomy): domain Eukaryota; kingdom Viridiplantae; phylum Streptophyta; class Magnoliopsida; order Alismatales; family Araceae; genus Lemna; species Lemna minuta. The sequence continues at coordinate 18,556,877 of CM044104.1, forward strand.
CACATCCCAGATGGCTAGAAGGGCCTACCTTTTGGGCCAGACTTCATCAAGAGATTCAAAGAGGCTCTAGGGATAGCGACACCTGGAATGGCAACACCAGGGATAGCAACATCTTATGGTGGCACCTGAGATGGTGATGCTGGCAGGGAAAATATCCACGCATGCTGGGAACCTATTCGATGGCATCTGCAAGTGGCACCATCTCAGATAGTGGCGAGGGCCGCTGAGAGCAGGTGGTCGTGATGTGGCTGTGATGTGGCTGCTAGCACTTGCATTGAGAGAAGGTGGCGGTGCTACCCAGAAGAATCATGCATAGAGGACAAGATCGCACACAGAGAGGGAAGAGCTCTGACAGATCACAGCTGAGAGAAATTGAAGAATCTGTGCATGCTAGAAAGCGGAGGGGTTGACCTCGCGGTACCCCCCAAATTTGAGAGTACAGCAGCAAGGAGATGGGCTGAGAGTGTGAGAGAGAGGATTTCAGAGGGAAGATAAAGGGCAGCAGGGGTAATCAAAGTTATCGTATTCAATAGTAAAAGGCACTTTAAATAGGGCCATACAATATGACCGTTGTAATGGTAACAATGCAATGATAAAATGGTAACAATGCGATACATAATATTAAAATAAAATATTAAAAGATTTCAGCAAAAGACACCATTATACAACAATGAGAAGGGACTACCATAGTTGAAAACCCCTACGAGATGCACATGGTGGCATGCAGCTCGAGAGTCTTTAGCATTCAATAGAATCAAAATTGATGCAGGCTCCATCGGACATGGCCACCCAGGTGTTGATGGGAAGCTACGGGAGAGTGTTGGACTGGGGCCAGCTATCCGAGCACCGGCAGGGGCCAGTCAGCTTTTTATAAGGGCCTAAGACCGGTGTTTTCTCAGGCTCAAAGGATGTTTCAAGCAAAGCTAGGGGATAGGGCGCACTTCAGATTCTGGAGTGATGACTGGTCCGGTTTGGGACCTTTGAGGGACGTTTTTCCCCGGCTCCTTGGGCTCTCCGTAATTCCAGAGACTACGGTGCAGCAGGCTTGGCGCAACGCGTGGTGCCCATCGCTCCCTGATGCCATGTCGGATCAGCAGCTCGAGGATCTACTCAGGATGCAGGTGGCGCTAGCTCACCTTCAGCCTGTTGAAGCAGCAAGGGACGCATGGGAGTGGAGGGGATCCAGATTCTCCGCCCAAGGGGCCTATAAATTGCTTTTAGACGCAGAGCCTCCGAAGGACTCGGATGTGGTGCAGCGGTGCCGGCCGCTCTGGAGGCATCAAATTCTGTTGAAGATCAAGATATTCGGATGGCTTCTCATCCGAGGCCGCCTGATGACGCGTGCCTTGCGGCAGAGATACGTGCCGGGAGCAGACGCCGGCTGCGTCATGTGCTCCGCCACGATGGAAGATTGCACTCATCTATTTTTTGAGTGCCCATTGGTTCAGCCGGTGTGGGCTGCAGCGGCTCTGGAAGGACTCAACACCACGTTGGCGGATGCTTTTTGGAGATCGCTCTCTCAGGGCCCTTTCTGACGTGAGGCGGAGTGGAGGACCATTTTCGCCACCTTATGGGCGATATGGCTCCACCGTAACGAGATCATCTTCAGGGGTCGTCTCCCATCCACCGACACGGTACAGCATGAGGCGAGGTGGATTGCACAATCTTGGCATCTCGGTGGCACTAATCATGCTGTAACAGACCCACAATACCGGTCATTTCTTCAATGACAAAGGGGGGCCACTGTTTTTTGGGTGGCTCTCTATCTTTTTTTCAAAAAAAAAAAAAAAATAGAATCAAAATTAAAATTCTAGATTTTAGTCATTTTTTATGAAGGAAGATAAATTGATAAATATTATAAGCACTTGACAGTTCTTTTTGCTTGGGACAATACTTGGAGCCCAATCTTTGATAGTGCAATGTCAGATCAAAGAGTTCAGAATTTTCTAGACATAGAGCAATCCTTAGTACAGCTGAGACTGGTGAGCAGCGTAAGAGACGCTTGGGAGTGGGAAAATGCTCCTTTCTCAATCCACAAAGGCCTACCAGAGGATTCGAGGGAGACAAGGGACGGAGGATGAGACAACTATTAGAGCATGCCAAACCATATACCAGCAAAAATTCCCACTAAAGGTGAAGATTTTCGGATGGCTTCTCCTGAGGAGAAGGCTGCTGACTAGAGTATTCTGGAAAAAATGTATCCAGATGCATCAAAAGAATGTGTTTTGTGTCGGGAAGGAAAAGAAGATTGCAAACATCTATTCTTCATATGTTCCTTTGCCCACACAATATGGGCCTTTAAAGGTATAACAGCAGTAGAGGCTATCTATAAAACAAATTTTTAGGACTCAATACGATGAGGCGGTCACCAAAGGAAGGAAGATGGAGGGCAAATACCCGCGGTAATACGGGACATATGGCTACACTGAAATGAGGTGATGTTCAAGGGGAGATTGGCATCTACAGACAGTGCGGTCAATGAGATAGAGGGACTAAGGGCATCCTGGCTTCATCAAGTCTAATATGGGGAAGGAGGGGGGAAAAGGGGCTTTTGTTTTAAGTTAGGGTCTAATAGATCCTAAACTGGGTCGAACAATGCTTAGTCGGGTCATAAGCCCTTTTGTACTTCAAAAAAAAATAAAAAAATAGGCACCTGACAGTTCTAAGGTTATTTGAACAAGAAGAAATACACACAATTGAAAAGCCACAGATTCAAGCATCCAGCCAAACATTGTCGATGCTCGTCTATGTCTCATGAACATATATAAACAATCAAAAAGTAAGATTTTATGTGATAGTATACGCCTCATAAATTTTTTAAGCTGAAAATGAAAGATTTTAGGAAACAAGATACTTACTCACATATAAGCTTCTGATGTTCGATAATATACTTCAAAAGTATTCGCAAAAATTGTCGCCGATGTCGAAAACTACTTCTTGCCCAAATTTTCTGAGCCTTTCTTGCTTGTTCCACATGTTCTTTCACCTGGATCAAATTTAGTTATGAACAAAATGCAGTACAGTAGCCTTAACTTCAAAATTAACAACATCATTACATCTCTTCAGAAATATATCAGAAAACTTATGGCTAAAGTCACAAAAGAACAACTTGATGAGGAGAAACTAGGGAAAACGTTTTATTTTCATAGAATGCAATCAACACCTGATAAATAAATACAGAAACAAATGAAAATGTTGGAATTGAAAATGTTACAAAAATAGTACACAATTTCCTCCAGGTAATAAAAATTATTGAATAAAAACTAGCTCCTTACTATCAAATATGTCATACTAATTAGCAATCATATGCTGAATCTAGAAGCCTAGATCTTCAGGGTCTGCGTATTTGATGGAGAGAGGAAATTTTGAGAGACTAACCTAAACTATAAACACTGGCATTACGGGCTCATGTACAGCTAACAGGGTAATGTGCCCTAAGAAAAAGGCTCACATCAGGAAGATATGTAAGACATAAAGTAAGGGACTGAATTAAAAAAATGAGGCCACGACTCACAAACCAGGCATGAAGAAGCAGTTTTAGGAATAAGAAAGTGAAATAGAGATAAAATTGAGTGAATATATAAGTGAAGACAGCCAAGAAAAAACAACAGAAAGTTAGGCAGCATTAATATTAATATTAATATAATTTCGCCATCTTTCTGTCATCACTTATTCTGAAGTATGATCAGAGTCTAGGTGGCTAATGTCGGTCATCCTGTGGTGTCATCAGAGGAGGCGTTCTGGCGGTCTCTCGGCGACAGACCATTCCGTCGCGAAGCTGAGTGGCAAACTATTTTTGTCACATTATGGTCCCTCTGGACCCATAGGAACGAGGTCATCTTCAGGGGTCGTACCCCTTCCATCAATGCTATTCAGCACGACGTGAGGGGATTTGCGTCGTTTTGGCATAGAGGAGGCCTAGGCCCCTTGACTATTGTACCCCTGTAGCACATGATCCGTTTCAATCGTGGACCATAAATGGAAACCTGAAGTGTGATTTTGAGGTGTGAGAGTTGACTTACGGGTGAGATGAGGGACCGTCGGCGACCCCGCTCGCGATCGCGTGTCCTCGTTCGCGATCGCGAGAATTTTCGGCGATTCCGTTCGCATTCGCGAGCCCTTCGACGTCCACGTGCGCGAACGAGGTTTTGGCGAGAACCGAGATCGCGTTTCGCGATTTTCTCGTCAACCGCGCCTAGACTCGCTTGGAAACCGCGAACAAAGGAGATGGGCCGCCAAATGCCGCGACGAAGGAGGGGTGCGGACGAGGACGCGGGATGCTACAGGAAGTCGATTCTGGGAAGAAGGACAGCTGCGCCAGTCAGAAAGCCGGTGACCTAAATTGTTTCCTAGGCGATCGCGATCGGAATCTTGGGAGTGGTTTCGGAGTTCACGGGCGAGGGGACCGAGGAGGAATATCCGTGGGGGGGGGAGGATTTCTGGAGAATGTCAGTCGGGAAGATCGGTCGGGAAGGCGCCAGAATTGTCGGAGTGGAAAGAGACGGCAGCAGGAATCGAGATTTCTGAAAAATGACCGCCCCTACCATGGCGACGGGGACAGGGGCAGATAGCAATGGAGGCAAAGGCGATATGATGAGACGGGGATAGAGGCAGAGACGATCGAGTCCTCCAGGCAGCCGAATCGCTATCCTGCAGGCAGCCCAGCGCCTAGCCGATTCCTCCGGGCAGCCAAACATCTAGCCGTTCAGACACAGAGACACTCTAAACTGAGGCAGAAGCATTCGTCTCAACAGACTCGCCCTGCAGTCAGCGACCAAAATCAGGGGTTTGATGGACGCCCTCTATCGGTAAAATTGACGCCGGCGCCGACACTGCCCACGCCGGGGACCGATCCCTCCAGCAAACAGATGAGCTCGAGGGGTCTGAAGACTTACGCCGAAGCGGTCCGACAAGGACCCGACCAGGGCATGGAGCTGAGGGAGCCCAGGAGAAGGCAATCATCGCAAATCCTAAAGAAGTTAGGCCAACCTATGGACCCCGCAAGAGAGGGTCGCTGTTTTAGATGCCTGGGGCGGGGACATGCCGCACGGGAATGCCGGGATCCGATCACATGCCGCCTGTGTCGCCAGCCAGGGCACCGACAAGCATCCTGCCCCCTCCGGAGGTTGCAGAGATCAAACATAGCAGGCCCGGCGCTGGCTGATTGTCTGATTGGAGAGGTGCGGGGCGAAGAACCCTTATGGGAACACATTCTAGAAGCGATTCGTACGGTCTGCCCTGACCTATTATGTCCAGAAGCCCATCGCCTTGTGTCGGGGACAGATTTCATCCGAAGGATGGCTAAGGTAGACTGGCGCAAGCTGCTGGGAGCCACCCAACAGTTACCGGGGGAGCGTATATCACTTGGCGGAGACCTCACCCCTCGAACGGGGCTTTTCCTTCGTTCGGGGTTACCAAAAGGCTAGAAATCCGTGGCGCTCCGTTCGGTTCACGCAAGTGGCTTCACCTTGAGCGAATGATCCGGCCCGTCGGTACGCTCCGCAAGATTGTTTGCGAGGGAATTCAGGATGAGGACCCGAATTGCATGTGCCTGGATGTGGAGGTGGATGGCGACAAGGAGGTCCCAAAAAAGATTTCGACAGAGGTGGAGGAGGGCAGGGACTTTACAATTCTGATTACTGAATTACCGTCTCCCCCCGCTGCCACAAGACCTTCCGTTGGAGCAGCAACCCGAGGAGCGCAGGCCGGTTGACACCGGCAAATCGAGCAGCCAGTTGACACCGGCAGATCAGGCTCGGCCATGCACACCACGACTCCCAGCGGTGTCTCTACCCAGCGTGGATCATTCGGAGAAGTCGCCTGCGACTCAGGCAATTGCCTCCCACGACTTGCCTGTACTATGTTACTCCCGGAGACAGAAAAATCGGAGATCGGGGACTTCATGTGGGGGGAGCTGCTGGTTCTCTCAGCTGGTGGAGCGACAGTGGGTGACTATACGTACCCATGCGCAGGCCGTCATTCCTCCGTTAGACGAACTGGAATCTCCCAAGGCTCAGGATGGGACGACATTAGCTCATTCGCAGCCCCACGAGGAGCAGAGGACCGAGAAGTTCATACCGGACGGAGTGGTGCTGCTGCCTACCGCGGAGGTGGGACAGGATATGGGAGCTGAATGTGGGGACGTTTCGGTTATCCAATGAAATGCATTAGCTGGAATGTAAGAGGGCTACGGGATGAGAGAAGACGGGGGATCGTGGGGCGATACCTACGAGAATGGGGAGCGGAGATTATCTGTCTTCAAGAGACGATGCTGGCCCAGCTCGAGCAGCGGACTTGGACGACACTCGGATGGGGTAGTGGGGTGGCTCATGTCGCTATTGAGGCTTCTGGGAGATCCGGGGGCATCCTGCTAGCCTGGAAGGAGGAGATTTTCGACCACTTGAGCACATGGAGGGGGCGTCATGTGGCGGCGGCTCACTTGAGGAGTCGAAGGGACGGAACTCCCTTTGTGGTGGCGTCGGTGTACGGCCCCACCCACCCAGACAGACGGGAGGAGTTATGGGAGGATCTGAGACAACTGTACGGAGCGTTCCCGGAGACCCCGTTGCTGATTGGCGGCGACTTCAACGTCACCTTAAGGGCAAGTGATCGTCCTAACGGTGGAGGTGGACGGGACCCGGGTTCCGCTCAGTTTCGGGATTTGATTGATACGCTGAGCCTGGCTGAAATGGGCCCCCTCAACAGGCGATTTACGTGGAGCGGACCGTCCTCACAGTCAAGACTAGACCGTTTTCTATGCTCAGTGGAGTTGCTTGCCGCCTACCCATTAGCGGAAGTGTCTGCCCTTCCCCGACCCTTATCAGACCACACACCCATCACATGGTCAGCGAAGGCGGGGGATGCCAGACCTACCTACTTCAAGATGGACCGATCGTTGCTTCGGGACGAAAAGCTTAAAGCGAATATTTGTGAGTGGTGGCGATCTCGGTGTACTATCGGCCAATCAGCGGACCAACTTGCCACCAAGCTGAAAGACCTACGTCATCATCTTTTCGACTTGCGCCGGCATATTCGAGTTGCACGTACACAGGCCAGGGATGCTGCCCTGACGCGGATCCGATGTTTGGACGCGGCTGAGGACGCGAGTCCACTATCGGCGGAAGAGGTTAGGGAGCGTAAGATGTGTCAGCGCAAGGTGGCAGAAGAGGACTATCGGATCGAGATGGACTGGAGACAGCGGTTGCGGATACTTTGGTTGGCGGCCGGGGACGCCAACACGCGATTTTTTCACCAAAGCGTGACCGGGAGGCGGCGACAAAATAGTATTCGTCAATTGCAGATTGGGGGACGTACCTTGGGCGATCAATCATCGATAGGCCAGGCTATCGCAGACCATTTCCGGGAATTCTACCGTCGAGGTCCCCCTAATCAGTGGCGATGGCGGGCCACTGGGGCGCCAGTCCTTTCGTCGGTCCAGCAGCAGGAGTTGATTGTCTCATTCTCACAGGATGAAGTGAAAGCGGCAATACGTGGTTTAAACTCTGAGGGCGCCCCTGGGCCGGATGGCATACCGATGTTCTTTTACCTTGAATGCTGGGACGTAGTCGGTGCGGAGGTGATGGCGTTGATAGAAGAGTTCAGGGAGGGCCGCTGTAACATGGACCGGTTAAACAAGGCCTATATTATTCTCATACCGAAAGTCGAGGGGGCGGAGCTCATTGGAGACTTCAGGCCGATATCGTTGTCGAATTCCATTTATCTGATCATTGCGAAGGTGCTTGCCAACCGCCTCCGTTTGGTCCTCCCAGCGATTATTAGCCCTTTTCAGTCCGCTTTCCTGCCGGGTAGACAGACGTCTGACAGCATAGTGATGGCCGAGGAGATAGTCGTCGCATGGTGTCGAGACAGCACTCCGGGTTTTCTATGGAAGGTAGACTTTTCCAAGGCTTATGATTCCATAGATTGGAGGTTCTTGTGGAATGTACTTCAACGGCGAGGTTTCCCGGAGACGTGGCTTAGATGGGTGAAGCAGTGCGTGACGACCGTCTCCTTTGTCACCCTCGTAAATGGGCGTCCTCAAGGAGGATGGATCCACCCTCAGCGTGGCATTCGTCAGGGCTGTCCACTAGCACCCCTCCTATTCATACTTGCTGCGGATGCATTGGCGGTGTGCACTTTGCAACTTTGCAGCAGAGGCCATATCGCGGGATATCAGTCCCCTAGCATTCCTGGAGGCATTCCCCTATTGCAATATGCAGACGACACTACCTTTTTTATCCAGGGATCTTGGGCGGCAGCGCATACACTTTCCGTCATGATGGATATCTTTTCAGACTTCTCCGGCCTTCGACTTAACCGAGCGAAGTCATCCTTTATTGGCTTTGGTCTAACAGATGAGGAAATGACGGGCTGCTCTCGCATTTTGTCGACGCCTATCGGAGTTTTACCGATCCGGTATTTGGGAGTGCCGCTGGCGGATCGACGACTACGTATCCGAGGCTGGCAACCAGTATTGGATAAGGTGGAGACGCGCCTTGGAGGTTGGCGAGCACGACTCTTATCGCGCGGCGGGAGTCTCGTAATGCTCAAGGCGGTGTTGTCAGCCATCCCCACCTACTTCATGTCCATCTTCCGGATGCCGTGGGGGTTCGACGGCGATTGGAGGCTGTGATGCGGGGCTTTTTCTGGCGTGGATCCCGCCCGGAGGAGGCAAGAGGGACGGCGTTGGTGACATGGGAGACTGCTCGTCGTCCGGTCTCCCAAAGCGGCCCGGGAGTACACTCTTTCGCAACACACCAACTTGGCGTTATTGACCAAGTGGGTGAGCCGCCCGCTTCAGCCCTGGCAGGGGATCTAGTGTCGGTGCTACTTTTAGGGACTGCTATGGAGCCTCGCTTGATTGGATCCATTGGCAGACCCCACGAGAGGAGACTCAGCATTCATGTCCTCTCTTCGTCCCGTCTTTGCGGTAGTGCAACCCCTTTTTTTCAGCCCAAGCTGGGCTCCGGGACAACATTCCGTTTTTTTGGATGGACGAGTGGTCGAGGAATGGGCGTTTGCGCCGAGTCTTTCCCCGGCTTTTCGCTCTTGCCTCGGACCGGAGTGCTCCGTGCGTCAAGCTTGGCACGACGCGTGGGCCCCCACCCATGCCTGCAATGTTGTTCGACCAGCGGACGCTCGGAGCTACTCCGTTTGTAGGGAGCTACTAGCGGATCTACGCCCCACCGAGGGCGGGATGGGTGGGCTTGGTGTGAGACGAGTTTCTCCGTTCGGGCAGCCTATCGTCGTCTCAGGACACCCAAGTGGGATCGGAAGACCCGTTATTTTTTTGAGACTCGGCGTCGTATGTGGAGAAGCCGCATCCCATTGAAGGTCCGGGTCTTCCTTTGGCTTCTCCTCGCGACGACGACCGATGACGAGATCTCTCGCCAACGATGGGACCCGCACTCTTCAGCTGATTGCGTGCTTTGCAGATCAGGCGTGGAGGACTGCGATCATCTCTTCGTTAGGTGCCCGCTGGCTCAGTAGTTTGGACAATGACCGAGGCGGCCAAGCTCGGGCGTCCCTCGCCGGGAAGTTTTTATGGCGAGCTATGGCGGACGGCCCCTACCAGTAGGGGGCAGAGTGGCATCTCATATTCGCCACTCTTTGGACTATATGGAACCACCGTAACGAGGTGGTATTCAAGGGTCGAACCCCCTCTGCGGAGGCCATAATACACGAAGCGAGGGGCCTGGTTTCCTTATGGAACCGAGGTGATCTAGGCATTGTGACCTATGTACCCCTATAAGCTATTATTTCTTTCACTTCAGTCATTAATTCAATGACAATGGGGGACTCCTTTCGGGGGCCCCTCTCTCTCTTTTCAAAAAAAAATGATTCTGTTTCAATCGTCATTATTTTAATGACAGCGGGAGGGCATCATTCCGGGTGCCCTTCTCCCTTATTTTTCATAAAAAAAAAATCAGAGTCTAGGATGTCTTTCATCGCACAGCCCACAATGCAAAGTAATATATTGAAGTAGAAATACAAAAACGACATTAAAAAATTTCCAAAATAGGTACACAAAGTCTTGGACAAAGACGCAAGAACCTCTTCAGGAGACAATGCAGGAAAGTGCCCAAGGAACTTCATTGTTGCAGGCTCATAACATCGAACCTTGTCTGTTTGGGGAACCCCCCCTTTCCTCGGAATCTAACATATTAATAGTCAAAGGAACAGATGTCAAGAAGAAATTCTCTACAGATACATAGGACATCACAATCATTGACTTTAAATAATAATAAAAAATTCTAAGTGCTTAATGCATTTCACTCTAAATCCAATAAAATAACTGAAAGAGTGCTTTCTCAATATGAAAAAGTAAAAACGTAAAAATATCAATAGTCCAAGTAAAGTTTATACCAAGAAGAATCCTCTATAGACACACTGGACATCCCGATCATTGATTTTAAAGAATAAACAATTTTCCAAACGCTGATCGGTAAAATATGTTTATTTAACTGTTCTATTACATCGGAATCTGCAATTGAAATTGTAAATCAACAAACATTAAAAGGAACTGGAATAAGTTATTTTCAATACACAGAAGAGAAAAAAGGGGGCACCGTTTTGGGTGTTCCCCTCCCTCTTTTCAAAAAAAAAATACACAGAAGAGAATACTCAGATATAGTACTATTTCAAGGAAAATGTATAGCATTAAGAAATTCTATAAAAAAAACACTGGGTGTCACAGTCATTGAATTGGGGAATAAACAATTTTCCAGATGTAGATATAACTTTTGTCTTTCCTCGGAATCTTCCATTAATATATACACTTACTTCACTCTACAAAAAAATAACGCATCTGAAATAACTTATTTTCAATATGTAAAAGAGCACACTCCGATAAGGTAAGTCCAGAGAAAATGTATATGCACAAATAAATAAATCATTAAAACTAAATAAAAACAATTTTCCAAATTTGGAGTTAGAGAGCCGTACGTAGATGAAACTGTTCTCTTTCTCTGGAATCTGACATTAAAATATGTTCTTACTTCAAAAAATAAATACTTAAGTCATAATTCATTTTGATTGATTAACAGAGAATACTCCGATTTTGTAACCATCCAAGGAAATTAATGACGCATAAATCAATATATCATCCACATAAAAGAATATTTTTTTCTCGAAATGTAGCTATTTCTGTAAACATTCAGTTAATTCACTCTATAAATAACTAAAACAACATAAATAATTCAACGTAAAAGAGAATAGTAGCCCCATAGAGTAATAGGCTAAAATTGTTTATAAATAAATCAATCATTGGCATTAACTAGGAAAAAATTTCCAAATGTAGAGTCACAGAATCATACATAGATGTAACCGTTCTCTTTCGTCTGACTCCCTTCATTCATAACTGGGACAAAATAAAATAATCATGAAGTATTTAGAAAAAGAAAAATTAAGAGCCGAACGAGAATGAGAAAGAATTATACAGTCGGAGGCGTCGACATCGATGGAAGGTACATTCGGAGGAATGAGCATGAGCAGGAAACGACAGATCAGGTACGAGACTCCAAGAACGAGAACGATCCACCAGAACGCCATTTCTCTGAGTGAAAACAAACGGAAGAGAAATCGAAACCCTAGGGAATAATGCTTGAGCCGCGACAAAGCTCCGATCGGCTTACTCCGTCCACTGTTGCTAGGAGTGAGAGAGAGAGAACTCGGAAAGGGGGGAGAGAGTGGGATTCTTTTGTATTTTACCCTTAAAAAGTCAAAAATATTGTCATTGTGCCCCAAATGAAAAACAAAATAGTATATTAGAATTTTTCGATTTTACTTCCGAAGAAACTGAATTTCAGCGTAACCAGCAAGAGAGAAATATATACTTTTTTCATTTTACCCTCTAAGTCTACGAAATTTTATTTCTCGTCCTATTGGACAGTGGAAATAGACTGTAATCCAAAGTTAACGTATTTAATTTCCAAAAAGGTAGGAACTTCTGGCATAAAATGGAAGATAGAATGACTGAGGAAGAAATGTGATGGAGACACAAGCGCTGTGTCAGCGAATTGCTGGACTCCTAACAGAATTTTGGTCTGCTGCTGAATATAATATCTTTTCTACATTTTACCCTTGAAGTCTGTAGAATTATAGTTCTGCTTCTTTTTGAGGGTGGAAAGAAGATGTATTCCAAGCCCTCGGTATACAAATTTCCGAGCCTTAAAGGCTAAGATTGAGCCCACAATTTTTCTGTTTTCATTTTTCTGATTCATATAAATATTGTTTGCATTTTACCCTCCGCTTCTTTGGAATTGTAGTTCTGACCTCTTTGATGACATAGAATGAACTCCTCATTTTTTTCAGTAAATTTCAAAAAAATTTTAAAGTAGCATTGCTGTTATAGCCTTCAAAGTAGGTTGTATTTCAGATTTTTGATGTTCAAATTTCTAAAATATTTGGGTTTTTTCAAAAAGTATAAGACTAAATAAAATTAGGATAAATGTTTGCATAAATAAAAAATAATAGAATAAATACTTTCCAGGACATATATAAGTACATTATTCAATTCAACTGATTTTATTGAGAAAACTTGCATCACTAGTTTCCTTTTTAATGTTACCCCCTAAATCAACGGTATTGAAGTTTTTCCTTATTTTAGGGAAATTTACAAAGGATATACGTCAAATTTTGATGTCTAAATTCATTAAATACTGAATTTTCTATAATTTAAATCAAACTTATATAATTTGGGCATATATAATTTCTAATGCATAAATAAATTCATGTTTTAACTATATTGATGATAATTTAATTATTCATATGTAAAAAATTTTCTTTCCCTCCCTTCTTTGAGAACCATCAAATTAAGAAATTTTATTCAAATTTTGATGTAGAAGTTTCTCATTAAATATGAATTTTGGCCAAATATCAAAGTAGAGAAGATTCCAACTTCTATACGAATTTACGCCTAACGAATTTCTAATACATTTATTAATTCAATCCAATAAGGATGTAATGAAAATTAACCTTTCAAAATTGAAATAGAACTTGACTCTTTTTCTAGAAAGTAAATGAGTCATCTTCAATTTTCATGTAAATATTTATATGTATAGTTTCGAGAAGATGAATGAAATATTTCAATTGAGTTTGATTCTCTTAAAATGTTAAGATGCAATTTTTTCAGTCAGAAGATATTTACTTCAATGACATTTGGGGATTATTTTGAGACAAACTTTATGTTTTAAATTTTCTATAAAAACTCGACTCCTTTACCACTGTAAAGAATCTATGGGTTTGAAGAGTTAGTTTAGTTTATTTAGATATTGTGGTTATTTTTATCTTTTTCTATAAAGTTTAGTTATTTTGTTCAACAATCACATGATCCAATATCTTGTGGTTTTTAAATTGGTTCAAGATATTTCCCAATTGAGTCCTTAGGGATATAAATACTCAAATATTACTCTAGACCTTGCCGTAAGTTAAGATTTGGCGTAAAAAAAAACCTATGTGCCTTATACGTGTCCTGAACAAGCTTTCAATGAGACTCCAACTATTTTCTCAACTTTATGACAATTTGAATCCGCGATGTCGTTGAATACTTGCACAGACATGTCAAAAACAATTCCAAACTCACCAATTTTGAGAATTAGGTGCATGTACAAGCCTCTTCATTTTTCCGCACACCCTCTTCATCTTCTACAAGCCATTTCTTTACCTTCACGTGTCTCATTAGATTCTATCCTCTACCCTATAGAAAGGAGTTTAGAGGTCCATCAATAACAATTGAATTTTTCTCTCTCTGAAATTCCTAGAAATTCATAGGGAGTATTCCAAGAATGTTAAGGCCCAACAGTCTCAATACAAGTACAAATTTGAAGGCCCATTGCAAACCCCAATAAGGAAAATAAAGTCAATTGGTAGAAAACAAGTTGAAATCAGATTTTTTTCATCAATATACATCTTGTGGATAACCTCTCAATTTAATTTTTTATTGTAATAGGATCCTTAAATCGTGGTTAGCTTCGTGAAGTGGGGCACAAATCCACTTCATCAAGTATTCTCTTGGAAAAATTTGGGGGCACTCTTGTTGAGAATGTGAGTAGTTTCTTGCCAACTCAAAACATTCAATGGGACCATCATATTTTTCCTTGGTGGACCAATCTTCATGGTATGGAGATCTTGGTGCTAGGACACCAAGGGTTTGGAATACGTGATGGGGATCGACACTAATTAAACCCTTTTATGTTTATGATAGGAGTGATCTATATCAATAGTTGCTTAATTAGGTAGAAAAATAATCTTTGACCCCAACCTAAAAACCAATCAAACCATAGCTATTTCAAGTATACATTCATGCAATTTGATCATTAAAGTGACTTCAATTTTTTTTAATAAATTTTGAAACGCTAAAATTCAATAAGAAATGGTTTCATTAGTGAATCTCTAATGAAGAACCATCACTTAGAGAACATCTAACTATTTAAAGTATTTTAAAAAATAAAACCTAATCTCTTTGAATTTAATTCCTTTATCCAAGGTCATCCAAAATTATTCATGGACTAAATATTATTACTTAATAAAATATCTAGGACTACATTTACTCATCATTTTTATTTTAAATTATTTTATCTAAGAGGAAGAATGTATGCTTTTCATGGGCTGTCTCTAACGCCTTTCTCTGTGTATGACTAAATTGGGAGGCAAGATTCATGATAAGGATGTGATGATCATGGTCGGAATTGGCGCCATGCATAGCTGCATTTACCAAAGATTAATGATGGGGATGTCCCTAACAATCACAACATCACATAACTTTGACATCGCATCCAACAATATCCAATCAATAGTTGGAAGATCGAACAATATCAATTTATGATCTGACTATATCAAATTTTGGTAGAATTTTTATCAATTTATGATCCAACAACATCGATATCAATTTATGGTAGAAAATTTATGGTGCATCGTGAGTGGCATTCTGTAGTCCCTGCTTTATGACCGTCAAGGAAGTCCAAGTCAGCCTACAAGTTGAATATTCGTATTGGCCATGGTTTCATCACTAAGTTTTTCTGCCATTTAGGGTGAAGATTGAGCAATTCAGCCTCAAATTTTCGTTGGATCAGAAAGAAATACCAGCTCATTTTACAAGTTGACTCAGTTGATAAGTCAACTCATTTTAAAAAGATCAAAAAGTAAATGAAATTCGATGTATACCTTGAATATTGTATTATAATTCTTCTAGCATCTATCTTAGTTATAATTTTCAATGCTAATTAAATTAGTTGATTTTTTACATTAGCACATTTTCTTCTATTTACATTCATTTTTAATTAAACATGAAGTTCTCCGAAAAATTGATTTAGTATATTGGACATATGATATATATATATATATAGATAAAAGCTTTAACTATTTAACATCTATTCCTGTTTATCTATTTTAAATATCTTTCAGTAAAATGAATTTAACATCTATGATGAACTTAATATATATCTTTTAAATATTTATTGATTAATCACGATTGACTAAAATAAATACCTTTAAATATTGATTTATAGCTCTTCATAATTTATCTGCACTAATAATTTGAATATATTTATAAATACTAATTTTCTGTCTTTTCAGCATGAACACGAACAGATTTTTAGACCTGTTCGTTGGAGTTGATGAACCCGTTCGGACATCCCTAGACGCAGCCGATAACGAATTGGCAATGGAGCCCTGCAAGCCTCTCGACTGCCCTCCGCTTGCTCGTTGGTCACGTTTGGCGTTGATCCTCGCGATTCCCCTGCCGGTAGAGGGTGTGAAAAAGGTCGAAACACAGATTCTGAAAACCTGTACTTTTCACAGAAGAACCGTGACTGCCCCAAAAGCTTGCGATTCAAAATCATTCCTCACCATTTGACATATTTATCGATTTTTTTCCCTGCAAGTATACCCACCGACGCAAGATCAAAGCCATAGTTTCATCATCATCTCCAGAGAACAGTCGCTGCATCACGAAAGGAGAATATGGGCCTAAAGGGCAGCTCTCATATCAAGAAAAAGAATTTTTTTTATCGCTATGAGCACCATCAAAAAAGTGTCATATAATTTGTAGTTTATTTAAATCCCACATTGTATTTGTTAAATTGAATGTGAAAAAGTATTTATTTCACTACATGGATTTCAGAAAATGATAATTTAAATGAAGTTAAAGCATTATATGTAAATAAAATCACCACAAATGAGGAGAAAAAAAGATAACTGCACAAGAAGCTGAGATTGCATATTTAAATTAACTAAAAGATACAACTCCAAACAGAAATGCCAAAAATTAATAATCTAAAAAAATTTGAATCAATAGAGCAGGTAGACAGAATAGATTTGAGTTTTTTTTATTGATCGATTGACCACCAAAACTGTGTTTCTTTCAAGGGACACAGCCCACTCATGAAGGAAGACACAAAATGCAGTTCTGCACATGAACTATACCATTACAAAATCAGATCCGCCTCTTAGAGGGAAGCATGCAGTCATAGACATCTTGAATCCTGGAAGTCAACGCGAGCTTATATTGGGTGGGCAATCCAGGCTTTCCAAGGTGGACAATATCTTGTTTCAAACTAGTAAAAACAAGAGATTTCATTTCCAAGGCAGAAAGAAAATTCAATAAATTAATTTATTTGCATGATTCAGGAAAGGAAAATATCAAGATCAACAAATTATACCTGGACCATTCACTGGTTGCCTTGGCATGGCCTTCTACAGATTTGTAGAGGCGATCAAGACGGTAAAGAACTAAGCCGAACATGCGCCGGGCGTCTTCTTCCTGGCAGAAGGAAGAACATGATATCACCAACAAACATGAAATTCAAGTTCTGTTATTTTATGAAGTTAAAGGGTGCTGCACGAATTGAAGAGATAACTATTGAATTTGTTCTTGGAGTTCCTCGATCGAGAATATACTTTAGCAGATCTTATCAGACTGATCAAACATTACAGCATCAAAAATCAATTAGGTAACCCAAATTGAAGAATTTGGAGATGAAATGTCTAAGCATGAATGAAATAGTAGAAAAGGAGTCCTATTTTCCAAATTTTCTGATGAAAATTGATCGAGTACAAATGCAACCCGTCCTAAAAGAAAAGGCTCTAATGAAATCTGTCCTAGAACAAAGAAGTTTTAAGACAGAAACATCCAAGTGTGAAAAAGCGCAATTTCTATGCCAAAAATGTGTCAAAGCCGATGAAACACTGATATTAGCGTAAACAGCATGAACAATAATAACAGAAAATTTTGCATTTACACCTTTTTCTTTCCTGATCGTACGGACATCCATTTTGTCATATCACTATTAAGGTCATATGGGCTTTCTACGACTCTCCTCTAAATAGCTTACAGCTATATATTGAAGCCCTTTGAAACCTGAATAGAAGCATTTTTTGCCCTACTCTTTCTTTCTTTGTGCTTCTTCTCCCAAGGTCTCTCTTAAGAACAGATCTACACCTGCTTCAAGTTCTAATTGGGTAGATCAAGATGGCTGAGGGAGAATAAAATTTGTCAATCACTAAATTGAATAGGAAATAGTTGGGTAACGTTAAAATTTGCGACGTATTACCATTCCTTGATCCATGAAAATCTGGAACTGCATAATCTTTCTTTCAACATCCACCACAAGAAGTCTTCTTTGGATGCGAGCTATCTTTCCACGACCCTCTGCCCCATTATCCTGAATAAATGAAAAAATGAAATAAGATTATCTCCCGCTTAAACACAATATAGTCCATAATCTGATGAATTCAAAATGAAGCTATCAAAACTTGCATGATTACTCTTAATTAAAGTGGAGATTAGTGGAAACAATATTATCTCCTGCTTAGGCCTATATAATCCTTAATCTGATGAGTTCAAAATAAAGCTATCAAAACTTGAGTGATTACTCTTACTTAAGTGGAGATTATGCAAAAAAGCTTAAGGAGACATGTGTAGCATTGATAAATCCTAATCCTCAAGTTTTCAGAACATAGTCAAAGTTGAGAATTGATTGGGAGCATAGTTTAAAATAATTTCGTTGAACTGAAACCATTAGGCATTTAGATAAATGCACGTATGAGAAATTCACTCGTGGGGAGGATACACCAAATATTTGATCCTTCAACTAAAATTTAGACCATGATACTCAGCAGCATCCTCTCTCTACCTCTGTATCATCCAAATCTTATCAAATGTCCCTGAAGGGACTCTATCTCAACCTCATCCTCACCATTCTATCTGTTTGCACCAGTATCTTACTTCTCTTTCCCTTTAGAATAACTCTTTGAGCAGTGAATCTATTGTGACAAATTATGTGATCCAGATTCAAATACAGTTTAATGTAACCTCCGCCAAGATTGTGTCACATAAAATAAGAAATAAATATGGATATCATGTGAAATAAAGAATCCATGACGTGGAAAATATCTCCATGGCATCAAAACAAGGAAGAATTACTTCAATTTAGAAAAGGTCTTCACCTTAGTCAACCAAGCTCTTCCTAGCATGAACAAAATAACAGAGAGGAAGAAAGCTGGGAGAGCTGCAAGAATAGCAAAGTTTATCTCGTTTGCTCGAAGGATCTGATCAAGTTCCAGCATGGCTCTGAAAGAGAAAAACCTTAAATAAGTAAACTTGAAAAAGTAAAATAATAGAAATGGAAAGTATTTTTACTTACGTTTCAACATCAAGTTTAAGCTTTTGAACCTAAAAAAATAAGGTAACCATTGGTTATTAGCGTAAAATTTGAATTAACTTTTCAGAATATTATTTAGAGGAATCTTTCCTTTCTTTAAAAATATTACCACGCCACCATCAGAGTTCTTACCTTTAGGGCTAAAGGTGTAGTCCAACCCTAGAGTTTATTGCCAGTATAAATCAAACTTCTTCAATTTAATGATCTATGCCAAACATTTTAGGCTCTCTCTCTCTGCCCAAGGATTGAACTTCTTCCCCCTTTTCTCCCTTTCTCTCAATATAGCACAGCCCCACAGACCAAAGGTGTGAAGATAACTATGCAGAAAACCAATCAAGGAAGGTACCTGAATGAGCAATGCACGGGGAAGCTCACCACCAATCAAATTTTGAAGTGGATGCATCAGCTCTTTCTCATATCTGAAATTGAAGATACCTTTTTAAGTAACTGGCGTAGACAAAAATATATTTAGCAACATTAAGATATTTTATCATCTGAAAAGTGGTTTACCACTTTCATGCGCAGGGAAGAGTATAAAAAGTTCATTAAACAAAATAATTCACTCAATAGCAAATACTTACCAGATTCTATTCTATTTTTGCAATAAACATTTCTGAATCTGAGGTTCCTGGTATAAGGAAGGATCCAAATCAACCTGTTCCTCCAAGGCCCACCAAAATATTGTTTTGGCATATGATATAATAAGATCCTTCTTATAATAACATCAACTTAAATTTCATAGCAAACCGCCAATTGCAAGTAACCAGATTAGCATCAAGAGAACTATGCTAGGATCCTTCTGATCAAGAATCTCAAGAAACTCAGGGATAGTATTCAGTCATGAATAAAAAGAAGAATGGTAGATAGAAAAAGAGAGATCAAATGAATTTTTGGTTCAAAAGGAAAAAAAATCAGAAGAATATCTATAGGTAACAACACTACAATTTCAAGGGTACATTTCCCAGCAGAACCAACCCTTATTAGACTTCCTCTAGTAATGGTAAATGACAAGAGGGATCGAGGGATCGAGGAAGAAAATCAGAAACAAACAGGAAATTCACAAATCTGAGGGAGTCTAAAAATCTTAATCCAAACGACAGCTGACTGTATAGTTCCTCCTTTTTCTCTACTTTCCCTCTTATATTTTGACACATAATTTAAAATTCAGTTCTTTGTTGTGCTAGATCTTACAGGACCTTCTTCCGTCCCGTGGTTTGCAGAGTCCTATGGTCAGAAAAGAGCGATACAATCAGGAGAGCAGAAAAGGGATGGCGGAGCAATGGTAGGACTTGTGGCAAGTGTCCTGAAGCTTGGGTCCTGATTCCTCCAGCCACTTTCTCTGGCCGATCTCATTGCCCACCGGCCTACTTTTATCAAGAATGCATCTATCAGGGCATCTCATCTCTGCCAGCAAATACTCAGTCACTCCCTCACACATCGTTCTTCTCCTCCCACAAAACTCTTGAAGATGCATCAGGGAGTTTGGCAGCGTTGCGGGATTCTCCAAAGCAGATTCTACCTCACCGTCTGATAGGGTCAAGAGAAGGATTCATCAGCAATGAATACCGTCAATGTCACTGAGCTCCATGATCTTGTCACACTTCTCTATCCACCATCTCCGTACTTGAATCATGTCAAACATCTCCGGGATAAATTGGATTCTCCTGAGATCAATCTTCTCATAGGGGAAGAGAGCAAAGTTATCTGGACTCCAGGCTGCACTTGCAACACCCACTCTCTGAAATGTTCCTCTGCAAGATGTTGCCCAAGGCCAAAAATCACTTTCTTTCTCTTCTTTCTTCAGATGCAGAAAATCTTCCCTCTGATCCGAGTTTGGATTCCGCATCTACATCTCCATGCTTAGGCACCTGGAAAAATGCTCCGTTTCCCTATACCACAAGAAAAAGAGCTTCCATAATCAGGGTAGCCACCACTCAGGAGAAAACTTAACTCCAGAAAACTCGTCATCTACTTCACCAGCCAATTTTCCAGACGGACAAAGTAATGGGCCAGTAATGCAACAACCTGCCTTGTCTTTGGCATGATCATCTCATGAGGCTGTGGCTTTGATCTTTGGCAACATCGTAATCTCCTGACCATTTATCTTCTTCTGGCAAGTGTGTGGGAGGAAAATCTCCCATCAGCATGTGCCTGAAGTTTCTAGGGAAGAAAGAATTTACACATCTAATCTATACCCCTCTCTCCAATCAGCCAACGATTCTCTAAATGACCAGGACATCTGTGACTCTTCAATCAACTAGCATAACCAGCAAAGCTCCCAATTGTCCAAAGACTTTCCAAGAGGCTCTCCGAGGACATCCTCTTTCAATCATTAACAACTCTCATAGGACATCCTTTTTGGCAGAAACAAGCTGTCTGCTGATCTTTGTACAACTACCAGAGGGGCTCTTTGATAAGTGGATCTCAGCGATGGCTCCTTGTTCTGCCAGCTCCATCTTTGCTATCTATTCAGACTTTTAGGCCTCGGCACTAAAGCACTCTATGATTATCATGCAGCAGGCTGAGCATGTTCATTATCTATGATTCAGTTTAAGAAGTGTGACGGCCCAAGAGTCCCCAAATCTCATGTAACCTCCTTATTTGGCGATGACTCTCTTTTTCAGGTAATCTCTGATGACCTGATTTATACCTAATGAAACTACAAAATAAAGTCACTTAAACAAAAAGACAGATATGAAAGAACCATAATGTTAACAATTTCTAACTAAAAAGTTCATGTTACATAATAATTGATGAAAGGCCTCTACATATAAACAGTTACAAATGCCTGGACAAGAATAAAATACAGTAAAGGATGTCATGGATTAGTGACATGGAATGAAGAAAAAATTTAACCATGCTAAAACGGATTTTAGTTTAAGACAAACTGACGGGTTTACAACGTAACATGAAAATTAAAAAATTACTAAACTAATTACCTTGCCATCACTATTTCTAACATTTCTTGATCTGACGCATCCTCTGGAAATTTCTTGCCTTTTGTCTGTTCACTGAATGTTAATAACATTCTGAAAGGCAGCAAAGGGATGATATTTTAAGCGACCATGGTATGCAAATGAGGAATAGCTGCAGTAAGGAAATAATTGAAGGAAACTGTATAGAGTGGGATAGTATGAATGTGATCCCATAATGTTGAAATCCATAGACAATGGAAGAAAGCAAAATAGTCTATCTAAAGGATAAAAAAAATTTCCACACACAAAATCCAGTATTGGTAAAAAAGGAGAACATCTGAGAAAGGACTCCAGGAAATGTATGAAAGTGCTTCTTCAATTGCCAAAGAAAGAAAAAACGTTAACGAAAAGGAATAAAGAAGAAGAAACAAAAAAACTGTCAGGGTGATAGGTCTTAGGGGTGAGGTAACCCAGAGTCCCTGCCCAAAGCTCTCCAGACCAAGATCCTAATTCTTGACCCCCTCCTTGGTAGTCCTTGTTCGTTTATTTATAGGTGGGGATGCCAGCTCATCCTTGACTGGAATTGACTGAGATCTCCCACTCAAATTCAGGGGCAGTTAGGCGACCAAGTGTTGGCCAAATTCCCCTCTTTGTTCTTTTACAGTTTAGCATGGGCCTCTCAACATTTTTTTTCCATTAGATTGTCGATTCATTATTGAATTGGCCATCTAAATTGGGGGTTATTGGTACTCTAGATCAATTTTCATTCGAGTCTGAATCACTTGACTCACTGGAAACAGGGACATGCATCTATAATATTTTCGACATAAGGAAATTTCTAGGACCCCATGGTCCGAACACGCCATCATTGATACAGAGAAAAGAATCAGGGTTGCTGTTAAGCAACAGAATTTTCTTGTTAAAATATTTATAATTTAATTGTTTTACATCTGTTCCTTATATTCTATATCTTAGATATACCCTCAGCTGGATCTATTTCAGTAATCAGATACACCTTAAAGCCTACTGGGTCTAACCACATAATTTCAAGGGCCACTTCGTGGTGTCTAAATAAGTTTCGTTTTAATTTGTCAATGGCTTATGTTCAGAGGAACAGGAATGTCGCAAAACTCAGTTGTCTAATGGAGTTTTTGGCACAGCAAGACATAACATCAAATTGTATAATTATACTCTCTCTTTAGAAAGAATACTGATAGGACCCGAGCGCGAAAACCAGGGAACATGGGGGATACAAGTGTGTCAGGACGATGAGGGCACTTCGAGAAGCCCCTGGGCCTTCTTGAACTACTCTTTGCAGGCCCGGGGGTTTGTCTTCTCACAACTTGTCTGTCTCTCTTCCACTGCCCTGGAGTGATACTTGTAGGCTCTGGCCACTTACCTAGTGCTGCACACTAGTTTTTGATGGGGCCCAGTGATTTGGCAAACCATCTTACAAGTGTGTCAAGAGAAATGTATGATAATAAGAAACACAAACTCAATTAAGAGTCAAACCTGTGGAGAGAATTTGCACTTAATTTCACATCTGCTTGCTCAATTACTCCTTTGTGTCTCCCTCTGAATGTCTCGAAAAGTTCATCTCTTATTGAGATAAGCTGTCAAATGACAAAAACTAGGACTTATAAACAGCACCAAACAATAAAAAATAATAAATACCAGTAGATTAGCTACATCAAAATAAACATAATAATATCATCAAAAGCACTTGGTGTGAGACGAGTTTCTCCGTTCGGGCAGCCTATCGTCGGCTCAGGACACCAGTGGGATTGAAAGACCCGTTATTCTTGAGACTCTGGCGACGTATGTGGAGAAGCTGCATCCCTTTGAAGATCCGGGTCTTCCTTTGGCTTCTCCTGCGACGGCGACTGATGACGAGATCCCTTCGCCAACGATGGGACCCGCACTCTTCAGCTGAATGCGTGCTTTGCAGATCAGGCTTGGAGGACTGCGATCATCTCTTCGTTAGGTGCCCGTTGGCTCAGGCGGTTTGGACGATGACCAGAGGCGGCCGAGCGCAGGCGTCCTCGATGGAAGCTTTATGGCGATCTATGGCGGACGGCCCCTACCGTAGGGGGACAGAGTGGCATCTCATATTCGCCACTCTTTGGACGATATGGAACCACCGTAACGAGGTGGTATTCAGGGGTCGAACCCCCTCTGCGGAGGCCGTAATACACGAAGCGAGAGGCCTGGTTTCCTTATGGAACCGAGGTGATCTAGGCATCGTGACCTATGTACCCCTATAAGTTCTTATTTCTGCCACTTCAGTCATTAATTCAATGACAGTGGGGGGCTCCTTTCGGGGGCCCCTCTTTCTCTTTTAAAAAAAAAATCATCAAAAGCACAAATACATTGCAGGCAAAGGTATTACTTTGGCACCAGAATTTCAATCCATGAAACATGCAATGGACTTGATTATGAATGACAGAACTCGAACAAGCACCAACACAACCACAGTCTTAGTCAATCAGACATCTAAATGCGAGAAGAGAGAGAAACTGCCCACCGGTTCTTCCACATGGCTTTTCCAGAATGAAACAGTAGACTCCTTCGCTTCTTGAACCCAGTTGTCAATATCTGAACTTCCCATCAGTCTACTATGGCGTAAGAGCCACATAGTGCATAATGAAAGACCAACAGCTCCACATGTGTACTGAATCCAGAACAAATTCATTCTACTTGGCTTCTTGCACTTGGAAACCTGAACATGAAAAGCCCACTTTAGCTGAATGTCTTTATTTAAAATTTTTTCATGCCATTTTATAATCAAAAGTAGAGGACATAATGCTAATGTTTACTAATCTGAGGTCCTGAACTACTCGTGTGGAAACCCCTGAATCCTTGATTTAGACGTGAGGCTAAGCAACCAAGATCTAATAGAAAGAGCTATAGAAGTACACGACGAGTACAATAAGAAGATGAGGAAATTAATAATTCAAAAAATTACTGCCCTAATAAAACTTAAGCATATGAATGTTATGTCAAAATGAGGACACAAATATGACTTATGAAATGATAAATCTAAAAGAAGGGAATTACTTACAACAAAAGAGATATATGACTCAAGTGTATTCAGATTTTGAGATATCAACTTGATTGCACTTTTAGTATTGGTATCTGTCCATGGAGATCTTGTAGTATCAATCTCAGGAAGTTTCTCGAAAGAAAGGGCCTTTGAATTGCAAGTATCACTCTGAAAGCATACTAAAGCAAGTAGAATAAGCTTTTTTTCAGCAAGTAGAATAAGACGAATACCAACACAACATAGTTATGAAAGAAATAAATATGTACCAACAAATTCAAATTAATAGTGCTGCAATATGCAAGAATGACCTTGTGGATTTCCTCAGAGCTAAAGATTGAAACCTCAAGATTGGCAAAAGAGTCATCAATTGCCATCAATAAGTATGGCAATGATTTCTCAAGATCAAATGGTGACGCTTCACCATACTTCTCAACCTCTGCATAAACCTGGATCCAAAAAAATGATTCACGGATGAAAATACTAAAAAATATTTCAGCACAGGAATGTAAATGATGGTTCAAAAATTATGAAATTCATTTTTGCCAAAAGCATTATCATATCCTTTTACAAAGGCTTCTTTTGTCTTAGATTTGTACTCAAAATGTATCTACACTCCACAGAAAGATTAAGTCGCTTCCTATAATCACTTAATTAAATTTCCAAATACAGCAATGTAGGATTGATCATAAGTTCCCGCACAATTAACATCTCAGACTTGAAGCATAAGAGGGACAAGAGGGTGGCGAGGAACTCCAGATTTAAGTGTGCTCGGGCTTGGACAGTGCAGGGATGGTGACCTCTTGAGAAGAGGGGCCGCGGGGTGAAGAACTCCAGAGTTAAGCCTGCTAAGGCTTGGCCAGTGGAGGGATGGAGACCTCCTGGGAAGAGGGGCACCGGAATGAAGAACTTCAGAGTGAAGCCTGCTCAGGGTGGGGCCATGCAGGGATGGGTGACTTCCTCCAAAGACGGACAATGGGGGTGAGAAGAACTCCAGGGTTAAGGCAGGTTAGGCATGGACAGTCAAGGGATGGGCCTGCTAGGAAGAGGGACACTGGTGGAGAAGAAGTTACTTACACCAGTTGATCACTGATTTTGGGTAACTATTGCTGAAATTTTTTTTTCTCAAACTCAATTAAGATAAAATTCTTCTCCAGTAGATCAGAAAAAGATGCACTAACACCTGGCAGAGGGATGTCCCAAAACAATGAGCAGGGTACACGAAAAGACACTTGCCTCCCTAAATATGAGGGGCATTCTGTTAAAGAAAAGGGAATGAGGTGCTGAATAGGGGGAGGAGTATTAGAGTAAGGGGAGAGAAAATATCAAGTTTTACCTCAGGAGGCGAGATAATTTATTTCAGTTGCTGTCTCAAGAACCCTACTCCCAGGGCTATCTTCTACATGCTAGGGTTTTCCCATAAATCTAAGGAGATATTAGGCTAAAACCAAAAAACGCATTAAGTTTATCCACTAATAATTAGCAGGATTCACTTCAGCATATATTTTTTGTACCATAAATTCACAGGGAAAGTCGCAAATATGGAGAAGCAATGAGGAACTCAATTTCCAGCCACAGTATAACTAGAAGAGCTTAAATTCGGGTCTGTTTCCACCTCAGGGAGCCTATCCTGCCATCATTTCCTTCAAAAAGAGGTTTCACGAAAAGAGAATGAATCTATTACTTCACATCTCCTGTTTAAAATAAGGGCTTCATGGAGTTATTAGCCTAGTGCCTGCAAAACTCATTGATTGGGTCCAGCAATAACCAACAGGATTCACACAAGGGTATGTTTTGTCAACCAGACATTTAAAGGGGCAGATAGAAAACTACTAAAATTTCTACCCTCAGTATCAAGAGTACAGTGCATAGGATAGATCTCATAACTTTTGTGCAGTTGATCAGTAATCTCAGTAATTCAGCTCAATCAGAAAAAGAGAACCCTAGAGAAGCTCATGCCAAACAAAAAACAAACCTCAGAAAGAAAACTGGCAAGAGCACCTTGTAAAGCAGTCAGGACAGATATTTTCTCAGAAATCGTTGAATCCGCAGAACGATAAAGATATTGCATTGATGGCCCATTGATCCTACTTCGGCCTATAAGATGGACTGTCTCCTTCACAAAAACCTTCGGTCCTCTTTCAAACACCATAAAATACACTTTCCGATTAGATGTTCCCTGAAAAGACAAGATAGGAGACCTAGTAACAATAGATTCTGAAGTGTTTTTCTTTAATAATAAATTTACCTCTGCTCTAGATTCCCAGAAATCCAGGTTCTTCTGAATAACATGCAAGTTTGATAGTACGTTGTTCAAGATATCATCTAAAAGGTTAACTGCACCAGACACTTCACTAGAGACCCTACAGAGAGATAGGATGAAGATAGATTAATATTATCATTACTAGATGGGTTGTTCATTGAAGTAAAGACCACTAACTCCACGTGAATACATTTGCAATCATTATATCATCTTTGTGACTATTTTTTTGTGTAGCCAGGTGAAATCACTAACTGGGATATCTGAAATAGGTCACTTCTTGCAACGAGAAAGAAATTCAACGAAAAAAAGGATAAAAATATAAAAAATTAATGGCCGTCATATAAGTTTTCTCTAATAATGACAAAGATTCAAGCAAAATTAGCACATGAAAATAAAATCTTAATCAGATGTTTTAAAACTATTGGCACATGATACTCAATTTGAAAAATAATCATAGACAGAAGGTTTATATGAACAAATAAAACAAGAAAAAGAGAAAGAAATTAGCATGGGTAACAGAGAAATTCAAAATTACAAGAGATCCAGTGACTAGATCAACTCTAACACAGGTTCATGAACGAATCTCTAAAAAATAGATTGTTTAAAATCAGAAATGACTGTGGTAATGAGTAGATTTCTGCCGGAAATCATGCAATTAAGGATAAGAATTTCTTGGTAAAGGGAACACCCTAGAAAATCATACATTCCGTTTCCTTCACGTTGGATTACATGAAAATAAACCTAATTTAGACAGACAAAGCGAGGAAAATCTCAGAGGAAGCAGAGAAATCTCAGAGGAAGTTTCCACGGAGAGAAATCTCAGAGGAAGCAGAGAATTGATATGAACAAGTAGAACAAGAAACTAAAATAAATCAAATTAATTACACAGCGAAATTCAAAATTACTGGAGATCAAATGATGAGATTAACTCGAACACAAGTTCATGAATGCTTATCTAAAAAGCGGTCCATCCAGAGAGTATAAAGGGAATAACCAGCAAAATTTACATTTTTTTAGTGAGGAAACAGATGGATTGAAAAATAACAAAGATCACGCAACTAAATCATCTCGAACACACAGGTTCATGAATGATTCACTAACAAACGGTGCATTCATCACAGCAACGATAAGAGCATATAAATAGCAAATTTTCAATCAATTATTTGAATCCAATTCGAAACAGAGAAAAATAAGAAAACTCACCAGGAAGATTTCACGGAGCAAAAATTCAGCGGGAGTGGAAGCTCAATATGAAAGAGCAGAAATCACTTTTGAGTAAACAGGGAGATTCAAAATTATAAGAGATCAACTCGAAAACAGGTTAATGAACGAAAAACCTTAAAAACGGTTTTTTTCGTCACAGCAACCAGAGAAGCGAACGACTGGCCAATTTACATCAAATTACATTCAATCAGATTAGAAAAGATAGTAAGAGGAAAACTCACGACGAAGATGCAACGGAGAGAAAATGCAGCGGAATCGGGAGTCCAGAATCTCGCGGCCGCCTTATACTCCGGCGCAGTAGTCTCCGGCGAGAAGAAGGCGAATCCGAGATGAGGGTGGAGATCACCTTGAGGATTCTAGAGTCGGAGGAAGGCAGTAACGAAAGAATGGCTCTCCAGAGTCTGGCGGAGTAGGAGACCACTATGGCCAACGGCTTTGCGGGAGAAGCGGCGCGAGGAGGATCTGAGGCCATGGAATCCGACAGAAAGGAGAGCACTGAAAGTAAGACTTGAGTCAAATAGGGCTACTGTATTTTTTTGAGTGACTTGACAAAAATGTAAATGGGAAAGTCGTCTATGGAACAAAGAGAGTGGAGGAAAAACTCCACAACTTTATAGCTTAAAGAGCGAACCCTAGCTATTCAACTGCAAAAGTAGCTTCTGAAGCCTACCTGCTGCTTGTCACTTGCATTCAGCGCTTGTGATGGTGCTCATGGTTCAGCTTAAGGTTCTCCAAAAACCGAACCCAATACCGAAAAACCGAACCGAAACGACACCGCCGGTGGTAAAAAAAAAAAACCGAACGATTCGGTTCGGTTTCGGTTTTCGAATCCGGTGAGCACTGAATAATTCGGTTTTGGTTCTCTCTCTCTCTATATATCTCTCTCAATCTCTCTCACCGAATGTATTCGGTTTTCCCTTACCCGCACCAGCAAGCTCTTGCTTCTCACCGTCTCACCGTCAAGTAGCAATCACCGTCTCACTGTCTTGCACCAACAACGCGCATTGAAGATAATTAATTCACCAAAGTATTGACATTTATTCCCGTGGAAAACTTCCCATTGAAGGTTTGGCTCTGATTTCTAAACTTCCGATTTATGAACTTTCGATTTGTGAACATACGATTTATGAACTTCATTACTTTGATTGTCTCCGTGTTTGTTCGTGCTTCTCACGAATTGCGTACAGATCTGTTATTCAGTAGTTATGTGCTGAATTTTTTATGTTCTCCGTGTTTTCTCAGCAATTCTGTGTGATTACTATTTTGTGTCTATTTGTGCTTTGGACGAAGGACAAAACCTGACAATTTTTATATTGATAACAGATTTTGATTAATTGCATACATGCTTGCATGTATCTTATTGATTGGCACATTTTCATATATCTGTTTCCGCAACTGTATCTCACTCTAATTTCTCACAGTGAGATATATGATGTTTCAATCATCTTCATCCATTTGTCTTTCTGATCTGTTTACCTTTAGCTGGTAATAAAAAAATTCAATAGAAAAAGATGGCGATAGAATATTCTAATACCTTTTGAGAGGGGAATTATGGCAGTGAATTTTTTTTAATAATTTATGCATGAGTTTCTTTTGGTGTCTGTCCTTGTTTGAGGGTCTCATGTTGTCTTTTGGTTATTCACTATATTGTATGACAGTAGATGGAGAAATCATTAATAGTGTTCAGAATTTTGGTCAAAGTCAGGTTAGAGTGAATACCTCAAAGCCTCTCTCTCATCCTCACAGATTCCAGTTACCTCTTAAACTACTTTTTTCATGTTTGACAAACTTGCATCTAAACACATCACACGAAAAACTGTTATTAACATATTATTTTATTTTGCTGATTTCCCCATCTTTAGCACCATCTTTTTTTTTAACTTCTGCCAACCATAGCTTATTTCAAAGACAAATAGCTACCATGTGGAATGATAAGTCATAAAAGAAGTTAATCATCTTTCTCTCATTTGCATTGGCACTAACTCGTGGTATGACAAGTTATTCAAAGTGATGAATATTATGTGGCCTGCAAGCCAATTACACTTTCAGCTTTTGTTTATATTCATTGAAATGAACTTTTATTCATTCTCATTCTTGTGTGATGTTTGTAATAAAGTCCATGAACATATACAATGATCATGTGAATTATGATGAGATCATAATACATCGATCGCTGGTCTTTAAACATATGTTCTA
This sequence comes from Lemna minuta, assembly GCA_024174645.1. Lineage (NCBI taxonomy): Eukaryota > Viridiplantae > Streptophyta > Magnoliopsida > Alismatales > Araceae > Lemna > Lemna minuta. The sequence continues at coordinate 18,587,174 of CM044104.1, forward strand.
AATATTCCTATTCGTAGGATATTCGAGAAGGACATTAAATTATCCAGAAAGAATAGTACTATCTACTCCAACTCATATGATGAGTATGGCTGATCTTGTGGCCATCGATGTTGAGACACCAAGGGGTGCTCTTTGGAGAAAGAGTTCACTGAATTGATCCGTATGAGTCCCTGAATGGTATTATGCCAAATTGTCAATCAGGTTGATTCATGTCACGGTTGTGTACGTGATCCTTTGACCTAAGACACCAAAGACATCTTGTGGATGGATGATCGTGTTTTGACTATGACTTACGAATCTCTAGCCACACGATCTCCAAAATGTCATAGATTTGATACGATATGAAGTCCTCGAAGGTGATTGAGTGGTTAAGATGGGATCATCCGCCCTCGGTATATGAGGAGATCGACTCAAGGAATGAGATGCGGTTAAATCCTTGGCCAAGGTAGTGAAAATATTAGAGAAGTTGTTCTCAATGATTTTATACTCACATCATTACTAAATTGAGTGACCGATTAGGGTTTGAAAATTAACCATACCCTAAGTCATTCATGAGTCTCGTGTGGATGAAGGATTACACGTACACGGTAACCAATGATGGCAAGGTTCCATGAAAGAGTTCTAATATACTCCATATCTCCTAGAGCACCTGGAGTAGCTTGGCACCCACTGTACTGGCGACTCAACCTGTCGATTGGGTTAAATCGATACTTAGTAAATTAATCTATATGTTGATATAGTTAATTGATAAGGAGGACTAGTAAGAGCTGTTGGGTTGATAGAGTCATTAATTGGTGAGATATATGGACCTAGAGGGTCACACACATAAGGTCAATGGACGTCAGTTGATATAGACATAATAATAAGGGTTTTTGTGAAAATTTCACATTTATAAAGTCTATAAATAGGGGGAGAACGACCATAATAGTGGTTCCTATGCAAGCATAGTGGAACTTCTCCCCTCTCTTCTCTTCCTCTCGTGGTGACGAGTGTTCAAGAGGAGATCCCATCGTCCGGAGACTGTGTGGATACGACTAGAGGCCGGACGGTTGAACGGTTGAAGAACTCTTTCAGATGATCCATGTAAGTATGAATTTTATTTTATACTAGATGATAGGATCACCTAAAATAGATGATGAGATCATCTATTTTTGGTGCTTCAACTCTGTCGAATGTTTTGCTTCAACACCTTTCGTTGCAATCATTATTTTGGACGAAGACTTGGAGAGCTTTTCAAGCCTCAGATCCCAGCACAAAGAAGTTAATGATGTATCTCTCTCTTTCTTTGGGACTAGCTTGTAGTACAAAAAGTCCTTTAAAGAAGTTGATCATGCTTCTCTCACTTGCTTTAGCCTTCAGAATGAGAAGGCGATCAAAGAAGTTGGGCATTTTAAAAATTTAACCGTGCTTCTTCGAGTTCTCCGTGTTTGATGTTCGGAGATTTAAATAAATATGTTACTTATTTCTATCTAATGTAGATTATTTGAATTCTAGAAATTTAATTATGCAATTATTGAGCATCAACAACCTCAAATGGATATCCCTCAAGATGAGTTAACTTATATTCTATTATTGCATACAATTTCTCGTTGATCGTGTATGAAATATTTATCTTGTTTAATAACAATAAGTGTTTGATATCATCATTCATCTATTGTTAGCAGATTGCCTCAAATAATGCAGAGACACATATTTCTACAAGTGCGAGCACTACTAATTCCTCGCAGCGTCAAAAAGGCTCATTGGCTTTGGTCTACTATATGAAGAATGACTATGATGATTATTCTTGTGACATTTGTAAGCAAAGTACCTAATAGCGTGTCATTGATACATTCATTTTCATCATTATAAATGGGGTTTAACACATTAATCTTGGTGATATAATACACGTTATCATGTTTTTATGATATTTTTGCATTCATCATTTCATTCCACTCATATACTCAACTTGCATCTATTTAGTGCTAATTTGGTAAAAGAAATGTCCTATCATGCATCGTTCTTTTAAATTACTTATACTATGAGACTAACCCCATTTGACTCTTTCAAAGTCAAGTGGTTGAATTCTCATATTTTTTATGAGTTATGTGGATGTATGGACATAGGTATGCAAGTAGGAAAGCATGGATATGGATGACGATAAGAGGAAAGAGGAAACAACTCTCCACTAAATTTGAATACCAAGAAAACCATATTTTTATGAAATGTGGTAAATGAGGTTTGGATTTTTTAGAGGGATCATCATAAGGTTTTTAAGATGATCTAAAATTGATTTAGAGTGAATATTGGGTCAACCTCATTATTTTTAAGGAAGTTGGACCAAACTTAATTTTTATTAAATGATACCTTAATTTTTTCTCATAATTTTAGATATTTTTAATGAAAAGATAGAAGATTAAATTCTTAATCCAATGGAGAAAATTTCGTGGAAAAAGGAGTTGCATGTTGTGAGATATTCAATTTTTAAGTTTAGGGATTTTTCTAGAATTTTTTTGGATTTTTTTCTGAATTTTTTTTGGGACTTTTCTATTTTGAGCATATTTACAAAAATGCCACTCTAATTTTTTAATTAGAAATTTATAAAAATGCCCCTCCGATTTTTAAAGTAAAAATTTACAGAAATGTCACTCTGCACGATCTCAATTAACGCCTAGGATATCTCTAAATTAAAATCATGATATCTCATGATATAAATGGAGTTTTGAGATGAAATTTTATTTCTAGGTTCATCTTTTAACACTCTATCCATCCATAGCCTTGGATAAAATAATGGAGCTGGAAAAAATGATTTTAATAATTGAACTCTTTTACCCCTCTTTACACTCAAACCCTAAGAACCCACCTATAAAAGCATTCATTTTCTCTCTCCTTGCATTTTTTGGCTCTCCCTTAGAATCAAGCTACCAGAAGGAAAGGGAGAGGAGGTCAAGGCCCAGGGAGGAGCATTGTTTGATGCTCAATCTTGTAGTGGAGAAGGGAGCAAGAAAAGATCATGATCAGAGCGGATCGAGCATCACCCGACCTAAGACGAGCACACCAACGGGGTTTGTGTAAAGATCTAGATTGGATTTTGGCTTGGGAACATCTTCATATACAATAGACATATATTTTATTTTGTTTTTTTTCATTTTTTTTCTTTTTCTTTTTCTTTTATTGTAGTAGCTTTGACGTCATCTCCGCGTGCATCTCTCACTCTCACCCTCGCCATGCATTTATCTATTGCTACTGCCATCTATTTTCTCATCTTTTCATCATATTATCTCTATTTTTATCTCTATTAATCTCATTATCTCATCTATTTTCTTATTTCTATCTTAATTCTAAGATAAACTCAAAATTATCTCTCATACTCACCCCCACGTACTCCATTCCAACTTACACATTTTCCTCCGCCTCATCCTTTCTTTTAAACATATAACCTCATTACTTTAGTTCCATGTGGATTCGACCCTTGCTGACACTATACTAAGTAAGGAACTATATTTTATTGCATGAAATCGACGCACAATAACGACGAAAAACGCACGTGATCGAGATCATCAATACCACCTTGAGAGAGTTGATAATAAAGAGAGACAAGACGGGAAGCACTATTGATAACATGTTGATAATACATGATAAAATATGATTATTGATACATATTAAGACATAAATGATTTTATTTCTATGCATGTTATCATATTTATGAGTATTTATCTATCATTCCATGAAAAAGTCATTATAATCTCAAAATACTTTAAATTAGGGTTAAAAATGATGAATTAAAGATAAATAATTTTATAACCCATCTTTACTTGAGATTATATGCGTTTTTAAAGTTAAATAATGAAAGAAATCATTTTATAAACATTTATTTAAATTTTCTCAAGTTAAAATCTTTAAAAAAACTAAATGTATTTTTGAAATGGAAATTAAAACTCTCATTAATTATTAATTATGACTTTTTAGAATGATAGATAATTAATTTTTGGATCAAATGAAAGAAATTTGGATTAATTTCGAGTAATATTTTGAAAGTTATGAATTTTCTAATTTTTAGGGATTTTTTTGGATATTTCTGAATTTATTTTTTATTTTTAAAGTATTAAAACAATTAGAAAAGGGCAAAAAAGGGGTTTATTTTTGCACAGGACCCACGTGGATGCGACATGGCACGCAAGGCCACGTGGCAGAGCCCCGCGGACCCACGTGAGCGCCTGCGTGGCGCGGATGTGACACATATATTTATTTACTCGTAATATAGGGTTATAGTACATATAAGCATTCCGATTATCAGAATTCGCTAACCCTCTATTATCGTCGCACCTTATAAACCCGTCTCTTTCCTTTTATTTTTACCGTTTGGGACTATGTTCCACTGCTCTTTTTGGATGCAGGCGACGTGGATTAACGCGAGGCGTCGGATCAAAGGCGCGTTGAATGCCGCGCGTGGATCGCGTGGACTCAAAGTCCACTAGATCATCAATCAAAGTACGTGACTTATTGGGGAGTAAGTGAGATGAATCGCGACCGTCCATCAAGGAGTTATAACGGTCAAGATCAAATCGCGATGAAACACATCAAGGAGCATTGGATCGCGATCTAACGGCGGCAGTTTCACGCGTTTTATAACGCATATACACGTGGCATCATGTCGCACGTCCATCGGCGATCTGACAAACGCAACTTAATCATAACGATTCACGATGAACCATTTCATCAGAACCGTCGATTAAATCCGATCGGACGGTTACGCCCAAATGTCTTATAAATTGAGATGTTCTTTTGATTTGTAAACCATTCAAGAGCAATCAATCAAATTGATATATTTAGACACCAATACTCTTGAATCTCTTGATTCTAACCTCTTCTAGACTCAATTTCGCATCCTCAGTGTGCTTAAGATTGAGATTTGGCTGAAAGACAAAGGAGAAATCAAAGCTTGAATTCGACGATCACGATTTCCAGATTTTTTATGAAAAGCCTTAATCCCGTAGATTAATTGGGTTAATCCAATCACAATCGACGATTAGTGGAGTCGGTTTTTACTAATCTTTCATCTATTCATGTTTGATTTTCGTTTAGATTAGGAATTTCATCTTAATTTCGTTTTATTTTCGTTATTTTCGCGATTCTAAGTTTCGGAAATTATCTCCCACTTCGATCTTCAATTTCTCTGCGAAATCAAAGTCAAATTCGATGATTTTTGATTCCGTGGAATTGCCTTGAAGTTCTCTTCCATTATCTACCATTTTCCCCAATTTCTAACATCAATTCATTGTCCGATTTGATCAAATTCCAAGAGATCATCATAAGTTTCGTTAATTCCATGGGGATTCGACCCTTATTTATCATTATACCCCTCAATTCGAGATATTTTCATCAAATTGGTAAGTTTGGACTTTGTTTTGACACGAGACCATGTGAAATTGATGACCTCGCGGTCTCCTCTCGTCAATTATCGCTCTATGGAAACACTTAGAAAAGTGTCATCACTCTATTTATAGGGATCTCAAGCCTTCAGGTGCTCAAAATCTATTAACTAATTTTTTTTTCCAAAAAAGAGTAAATATTCAGGAAGGACTGAACAGCTTACAAAAGAAAGATGCATAGATTTGATAATCAACACCGATACGGCCTTTGCAACCCTTGAGCATTCACGATTTGAAGCTTTTTGTTCCTATTTTGCACAATGTGATGTGTCCCTTCCAAGTGGAAACACATTACGACGTGGCAACTCTGCAAAATTTGATGATGAAAAGGTAAAAATGCGACAATTGTTTCAACCAATTGAGAAAGTGTCACTCACGGTAGACACTTGGACTACTATAAATCATTTGGCAATTCTTGGGATCACAATTCATTCGATTGATGACATGTGGAACCTTCATGAATGTGTTCTTGCTGACCAAGAGTTGTGTGGATCTCATGGAGGTGCATACATGGCAAAAGTGTTGCATAAAGTGCTCGTAGATTATAATTTGACGGATAAGGTAATTTTTTTTAATTTTTGTATACTTTTTTGTACTAAATAATTTTTTTCCTTGTTTTGTATAGTTGTGTGCAATCACTGCAGATAATGCAAGCAACAATAAAACTATGGCAGTGATAACATGCATTTATAACTTAAATTCTTATCTTATTTAACTACTATTCATGCTTATTTTATGTAATTATAATGCATGTTATCTTAACTTTATGAATTTTCTCCATTGGTATGCTATTCTACTAAAGTTCATATTTATGCATAATTTAGGGTTAATTATGTGCTTTCTTGATACTTAATTGTTTACAAGATTAAATTAATATAAACTAATTGCCTTATTTTGACTTCAATAGATGATCTAAAGGATTAATTCGATTTAAAAAATTATGGATGATTAAAAGATCTAAATCTTAATGAATGCCTTTATGTTATTTTTATTCATCCTATATTCTTCTTTAAAATTATATTTTAGATAGCATAATATTAAAGATGGAGACATTTGTGATCCAATGGAGAAAATTTGGATTAAAAAGGAGTTATATTTCTTAAGTTATGAAGTTTTGAATTTTTAGATATTTTTTTGATTTTTATCCGATTTTTAATTGGATTTATATTGATTTTTCGGGATTAAAATTGCGCAAAAAGCAGGTTTATTTTCTGCAGAACCAGTGGATAACACGTGGGGCGCAGAGCTGACGTGGCGCCCGGGACCAGTGCGGATGCAACACGACACTGAGACCACGTGGTAGGGCCGCACATGGCCCACGCGAGGCGCAGGTGGCGCGCACATGTGGCAGGAGGCCACGCGAGTCCACGCGGACGCCCGTGAGGGGCGCCACATGGCAGATGGGGGCTAGCAGTTGGAGGGCCCATCGGTTAGTGGGACCTGGTTAAAGGATTGCGGCGGTAACGCATTTTTGTTACACCGTCCCACCCTATATACTCACCAATCCCTCCTATTCCCTCGGTGTGGGACTATGTTCCTGCGAGGTTTCTTCTGTGCAGGACACGTGGCGGCATCGCGGGCGTCAGAGGCGATCACAGAGCATCGATCGCGTGGACTTTGGTCCACGCGATCATTGATTTTACACGTGCGCTAAATTCGGTTCAAGTGACGGCGATCGAAGACTCACCTGCCGACACGTGGATGCAAATGGAGCGTCCAATCCTTATCGAACGCATGATCGTGAGTGGCCGCGTGATCTTCATCGGACGGCGGTAATATCATGAAGGGATCATGACCCGATTGCGACGCGATCGTGGCCCGATCGCCAGGCGATCATGGCCCGATCGCCACGCGATCATGGTCCGATCGCTGCGTAATCATGGCCACGATCACATCTAATTGATGGCCCACGATCATTGTGCAATCGTGGCCATCAAATCCACCTCTCCACCGGATCAAACGACCTGAGATTTTTGGGCGAAATCCTCTTTAAAAACCGATGTACTCTCTTATTTTCTCTTAACTCTTGATTGAATCGTGAAGGAATTAAGCGATTTTAAAGCAAGATCTTGAGTTCTTCGTGATCCCCCCGCCTTTAGACCCGATTGTGCTCTAATTGAAGCAGGATTGATCACGAATTTCCATTGAATTTCATCGAATTTTTACCTTGAACACCGAACGTCCGCGAGGAAGAAATCGAGCAGATTCGCTTTAATCAGCGTGAATTGAAGCCCCATCTTTGCAGCAATCAGGTTAGTAATGAGATTCGATTGATTATCTGGTGGTAGTTTGAGTATTTATTAGTTTTAGACCGTTAATTTTGAGTTATTAGTGTTCTTCAATTTTACATAATTTCAGTCCAAAATTTTTCTGATTTTGAAAATAGGATATCTCTTTGATTATAATTGCGAATCACCTGATTCTGGTTTCATTAGATTCCTTATTTCATCATTTTTTCGTGGATAGCAAATTCGTCAAATTCCAAGATCATTTGACCCCTCAATTTAACTTTTGACCGAGCACTATTCATTTTCAATTCGAATTTGAGTGTTGACTTTCCAGGTCAATTACTTTCAAAATATAAATCAGAATTTGATAATTTTGGTCCCTTTAGAATCCTCTAGTTCTTAGCTTTCTATTTATATATAAATTGCAAGATTTTAATATCATTTGATAAGTCAATTTGAAATCTTCTTCGAGGTGTTCATTTTGGGATTTATCTGATATTTGATTTTCAATAATTCATAGTAATTCCATTTCTTATCAAAAAATCATGAATCTTATATCATTAAATTCCATTTTCTCTATAGATTCTGAATATATAATTTTCATAATCTTCTGACATCTTTTGATTATCTGATTTTATAGAAATTCTGACTATTGGTCAAAGTCAACGCTTTGACTTTGACTTCTGACTTTTCTTTGTCAAAATGGAGATCTTAAATCTTAAAATTCCTTATTTAGTATATTTATATCATTTCTGTTCATAAAATCTCATTTCTACTTCTTTAAAACCTCTTTTAAACCTAAGTTTGACCAAGTCAACTCTGTAATAAAAGTCAAACTTGTTCTCCCGATACTTACACTTTACTTAATTTTATATCTATGTCATTGTGAGTTTGGTATTATAAATTTTTTTTGACCGACGTTTGGGTGTTTTAACGACCGCATAAATCGCTTTGTCAGGCAGCAAGCTTGAAAAAATTATTGAAGTGTTCTAGTTCAAGGGTCACCACGAACTATCTCACGCCTTGCATGGCCCATGTTCTTAATCTAGCAGTACAATGTTGCTTAAAGGAACTTGGTAATGATGAGTCGTATTCGGATAGTGAGGATGACGACAGACATATAGAGGGACTAGAAGCCATCAGTCATAAACCATTTGATGAGATTTTCCATAGACTTCGAAAAGGATTAATCACTCTCTTAAGAGGATTAATCACTATAATAATTTGTGTGATGAGTTGGGAATGCGAAATAAAAATATTATTGTTGAGGATGTCCGAACCAGGTGGAATTCGACATTTGACATGATCGAAGTTGCTTGGGAAAAAAGAGAAGTGTTGAAGGTAATGGCGAGCGACCATCTAAACACAAATAAAGCAAACTTTTTAATTGAAGATGTGGGAGCTCTTAAAGATGTTTGGAGATAAACTCTTGGCTTTTCGTGAGGCAACTTAGGTATTTTCTAAGTCGAAATCAATTACGTCACCACATGCATCAGGATTGTATGGACTTCTAGTTGAACAATGGGCTCATTAATTTTTGAGCTAGATGATCCTCTCCGAGATTTCACGAGGACAAAAATGAGCAATGACCAAGCAAAGGCACTAAGATGCGCATACACGTCGATGAAAGAGAAATTGTTGAAATATGAAATCTAGGTGAGGAGAAAGCCTATGTTTCCTGTTGCCACAGTGCTAGACCCTAGATTCAAGTTGAAACATATTCCTCATAGTGTGCACAAGTTTATTATAGAAACCTTACTTAACATGCTTGAATCAGTGCGTATCGTAGAAGCTTCGACTTCTATGCCGATTGATGATCTTCTAGCTTCAACGAGTCACAAGCGTTCAAAAGTAATGATACAATTTAAGGAGCAACAATCAAGTAGGAGCACAACATTCGATGAGAAATCAGTAAATGTTGAATTAGAGGATTAATTATGTGAACCTTTTATTGATTGCCTACATGATGACTCGTTACAGTGGTGGCACAAGAGAGGATCTAACAAATATCCACGCCTTTCAGTGCTGGCAAAGGAGTTTCTATCTATTTGTGCATCGAGCTCTCCCTCTGAGTGTCTTTTTTCCACAAGTAGAGGAATTATCACATTTAGAAGAGGAAGGCTAGCGCCCGACACTATATCCACTTTGATGACCTTAAAGTCTTGGAGTCATAAGGATGCCACCGGAGATGGTGAAATAGATTTAGAAGTTGAAGAAAATAGACTTGTAAAATGATAATTTTCTAAAACTCTATTGTTTAATTTTAACAAATTTTAATGGCTAAAGTTTACCTATACCAGGCTTTTAGCTTGAATTCTTGATATGTTAAATGTTATTAGGATGTGATGATCTCTTGTCAATAATCTTAATTTGTGTTTAACTTAAATAATACATCACCGAAAGTGTAGGTTTCAACGAACCAACACTGGAAAATACCCTCACCGACATCGAACCAAAGTTAGGTATAGGTTTAGGTTTTCACAAAAAACCGGTACCGACACCAGAACCGGAGAACCTTAGTTCAGCTTGTCACTTGCATTCAATTCTTGTGATGGTGCTCATGGTTCAGCTTGTCACTTTTGAAGAGCTTACAATGCTGTCAAATTGAAATCATAAAACTACTCGCAAGAGAAGAAATTCAGCTCATGAAAATTAATATTTAAGACAGTGAAATTAAACCCTAGAAGCTTAAGCTTAGAATGCAAAGAATTTTTCATCGACAAATTTTGGTGATTTGGATGATTAAAGAGGTCAAATTATGAAAATAAATATCGGTTTGAAAAAGCATATAAAAATAATGTTTTTTATCAAGCCCAAAATTATGCAAATTGGGCAAGAAATAATAAAAGAATTTTTGTGTGGGCTATTCTCCCCTATGATTAAGCTAGATCTTCCTCAGGTAGGTCTAAAACTTGAGAATTTTCAGAACAATTTGTGACCTTTTAAGACATTCTTAACATTTATCTCCATGTTTAATCTTCTTTGAGGGTAACAAATCTTATTAAATAGTTTGTTTTCATAATTTTCATTGATTTTCCATTGAGGATTTGTTTGTATATGGAATATCTAAACCTCTCATGCTCTATGAATACTGAACCAGATATTACTCATAAAATGATAAAAATGAAGTTATTTTCCTTTAAAGATAAACTAGAGAATGGTTCAAGACTCTGGATTCAAGCTGCCATCAAAAAGTTATGTTTGAAGGGAAAAGTAACGAGGCATATGAAAGCCAACAGATCATGTATTCTAGTCAATGATTCATTTTAAGAAGCTTTTTAAAATTGACACATAGTACCATAAAATACGTGTTTTCACCATTTTTTTATATGAAATTAATCTACAAAGATTATCAGCAATTAAATTGACCAAAGATAAAAATGTGATTGACATAGCTAGTGGATAAAATTTTTGAATAAATGTAATGATGACACAAATGACTTCCATGAAATGTGATAATAAAATAATTCTCATCAAATTGAATTAGGTCAATAATTCTGCTAGCCACAATAATTTATGGCTTTTAGAATTGAATCCAAAATCAAAATAGTAAAAAAATTTGAGAAAATTTAAGAAAATTTATATTGAAAGCTCGAAAATGTTTGTTGATTGCAAAATCTCCTAGTTCTTTTTCTCTGATGATGATCATACTAACAAAGAATGTTTGATGATTGAATAAGTGATGTAGTGGATCTCTTCAATTGGCCACAATATTCATGATATATATATATATATTCATGGAAAGTAGTCATAGAACTAGCAGCACAAATAAAAGGTGTATTTAAATATATTAAACTTCAAAAAAATTAGGAAAAGCTAAGGGCTTGTAACATTATAGCAGAGGAAGATGAAATTCAAGAATTTTGTGACTCTTCTTATTTACATAACAAATAATATGAAATAAGAAATTATTCTTTCCTTGCCCTCTGCTTTGAATTGAGAAATGTGCCTTCTTCTTTTGAATATGTATTTTAGGGACCTTTTGAAACTTTACTAGTTATTATTTTTTCTTTTTTGATCTCATGAAAAAAAATTACTTGATGTGTTAATAAAGAATAAATCTGCGGTAGGATGAACTTTCCAATGAGAATATTTTTAAAAGAAAAATCTACTTCATATGCTTGAAGTAATTTGGAAAGACATTTTTGAAATTTTTATGTGGTTTATGTCATATATAATACTTGAATATGTTAGCCATATTCAATTAGTATTTGAGAAATATGGAATAAAAGTGGAGAAAAATGAGAAAGGGAGGGAATTAAAGACTCGATTATCTACTAAATTGAGAGTTCATATTGGTATAAAGTTGAAATAGAGTCACTCTAAAGGATCTTTATCATTTTCCCTTGATAAACCAAATTTTAGAAAATTCTATAATTTTTTTTTCTATTTTCTTGATGGGTATCTCGATCATAACCATATTATTATTTATCTTGACCATCAACATTATAATATCTTTGCTTTTTCATTTTGGTACTTATGCTTTTTTAAGAATACCTTTCATATTACTTTGCAAAAAGATGTATGAGTGCTATGTTTTCAAAAATTAGTGGGTGATTTGTTGGAAATTTTTATGGATGATTTTATTGTTTGAATAATCTTTTGAGGTAAGATTATCAAATTTCACTAATTTTATGCAATTATCTATATAGAAAAAATTGGTGTTACGATGGGAAAATCTAATTTTTTGGAACGAGAAGGGATAGTGCAAGAAAAAGAAACAAAAAATTAGTAATGTGACATTCTTACTATCAGTTTCATCATTATCAAAAAATTCTCATGCTTAACTTGCTTCAATATATCTCAAAGTATCATGTTTTTAAAAAACTTGTTCTCTTAACTGAATGCTCCTAAGGCCTATTACTATGCAGTTGAGAGGATTTTACACTCAAGAACACATGAAGGTGTTGTTAGGTTCAACCATGAAACCAAAGGATGAGGAATGAAATTTTTAGGCATGGTGTAGAAAATTTTGTAGCTAATCACCTTTCTAGATTCATAAGAATTATTGACAAATAATTATGATATTTTTGGTGATGAGGAAATTTTAGAAATCACCATAACTATGAAAAGCAGGTATAAGGGGATCATGGCCTCCCTAGCCATTCAATAGCTTGAAACAAAGGGCGTGACGCCCCAATATTTTGACAACATCTCTAGTTTTCAAGGAAGGAGAGAAGAGAGATAGAAGGCACAAAGAATCTCTTTCAACTCCTATATGTGGGCTCATGCAAACATTTCCACAACATTTCCACAAGTCTGATTCGAGCATGAGCACCCAGATTTCATCACCAATGCTAGTAGACTTGTCTAAGATGATAAGGATCATGCCTAATGGCACCATATGAGCAAAAATTCTCAAGTCATTTTTATCAAGCCTTTAAAATTTCTTTTGTCACTTGGCTCTCTCCTTATTGTTTATCTTTGATAAAAAAATCCTAGAAATGTGGCATTAGGTTAAGATAATCAAATGGCACTTGTAGTCCCCATCAGGTGTTCGCTTATTTTCTGATTCTCCCTCCTCTCTCTTAAATGAGTGATGTGGCCCCATTCTATCCGGTCCATTCTATGTGAAAGGCAATCCAATTTCAATGTATCACCATGATTATCCATTAACTGTCCTTGGTTTGCATTGGAATGACCATCTAAGGCAATCTTGGGCCAACCCACTTTGCCCACACCTTAGGCCCATCAATCTTTGTCTCCTCACCTCCCTTGTCTCCTCATCTCCATACATGTCTTTCTCTTTTCCTATACTTGTGCTTGAACACTTTTTGGTGTCTCTTCTTTAGCCTTCTTCCTTTATAAATCCATGAATTCCTCTATTACGAGATATGGATTGAGTTTCTGTTACATCACCATCATCTCTCTCCCTTTTCCTCCATTTTAATTGATATTGGAGCTAACTTTGATTCTTCTTGATGTACAGAAACCCTTGGCAATCCTCAATCCAATCAGGACTGAGAAAACTCTAAATAAGATATTGAAATTACCCCAAGTGTGCTAGTTTTTATGGATAGACAGTTACTTTAATTTCAGAGCCCTTTGATGCAATTTTTGGGCTTATAGGCTTGATCTTATCTCTATTGGGTTAATCCTTCTAAGCCTTCAGATTAGTTAGGTTTGATCTTTGTTTTGATTAGTAGGTTCTTATTAATTAAATTTTCCCTCCATGCACTTATTTTTCTCTACCTAACTTCTTTCTATGATCAGACATCTAATTCTTGCTCTATTTACATAATCCTGAGATCATTGGGAAATTAATCTCATCCATGTTCTACATGTTTTTGTCATTAACTTACAATTTTTTTGTCTATGTGTTCTAGATTTGTCATTCTCAATCCCAATTATCCATTGATTAAGCCCATTTCACATATAAACTTGATTTTACTATCATTTAAGTGGTTTTAAATATTTTTTTGATGAGTCATTGTCTGTTATAACCTTTGTCATTAATATGTTTTGGGATTAGAAAAATTTAGATATTATTTGTTAGGTAGTAACTTTATCAATTTCTCTAATTGTGTTTCTTAAAAAAACTTCTTTATAACTAATGGTAGTGATTTGTGTTGAAATCTAATGATTCGAGAAATAAAGAAAGTCATGTTGATTTTTAGTCATGGGATTGCTCTCTCTATGTGTGTTCATGCTCAAATGTCTCATTTTATCCCACTACCTAATTTTATGGGGAGTATCTCAGGTCTACCAATCAGAAGGATTCAATCAAGAAGCCTCACTAGATGCATCTCAAAGCACCTCATCGCCTAGAGACTTTTATCCCATATGGGAAAATTTTCCACAAAGAGATCGCGTGCTACACAAGTCAATACACTAATTGAACACCACTTAGTCTAGGTTATTCTCACTTAAGCACGCCTTGGTCCTGAGAAAGCACTTTTGGCTTGCTTGTGTGTTGCAAGATACTGCCATGTCAATGAACTGGTTGATATCTTGCAAGATAACAATTCAAAAATTTCATAAAATTTAAAAAATTGATAAAAATCCCCAAATTGATAAAAAATTGATAAAATTTAGAATATAATAACCAATAAATCATCTTTATACGAAAATTGGTTATTTTATTCGAATTGATCATCTTTCTTTTTCATGCAACTAAAAATTAGAAGCATGAAATAAATAGTCAATCATGCATTTCAAAACTCGGTGGTTCACACAAAAAAACATAAAACAAATTAATATTCTTATTATTTGCATTCTTCTTGATTATTCTCTTCACTCTAACCCTATTAAGCTTATAGGTCAAGAGAGCATAGTTAGTCTAAAATTGCTTGACCTTAAAGATTTCAAACCCAATTGATGTGTGACGAGACGAGACCGCGAGGTCGTCGATTTCATACGGTCTCGTGTCAAAAATTATTCCGAACTTACCAATTTGGGGAATTAAGAGTGAATTGAAGGGTATAATGGTAAATAAGGGTCGAATCCACAGGGAATTAAGGTATTTTTGAGATATCTTTTGGAATTTGGTCAAATTGGATGATGAATTGAGGTGAGAAATTAGGGAAAATGATGGTTTTAGAAAGATAACTCAAAGATCTATCCGTGGAATGAAAAATCGCTCGATTTGGATTAGTAATCACGGAGAAATCAAATATGGAAGTGGGATGAAATTTTCAGAATCGCGAAGAACATAAACTGAAATTAAAACGAAATTAAACTTAAATTGAGATCCTAAACCTAAAATTGATGATACATGACGATAGATAAGAGGAACAACTTGTTTTCTAACCCGAGATAACGATCAAATCGATCCAATTGATAGCCGGATCGATAGCTATTCATTCCGCGAATTCAATCGTGAACATCGGTGTTCAAGAGACAAATTCTCCTCGCACAATCGTCGAAATCTCTCTTATAAACACTCCGTGGACGCGATTTTGAGTCTAGAAGCGATTACAAGAGAGAGATTCAAGAGAGGAAGGGTATAGATTGATCAATTAGATGAAATCCCTCGAGAATACTTACAAAAGACGAAGAACACGTCTATTTATAGGCCGAAATGGGCGAAACCGTCCGATTGATGCGTTTAATCCGCATCAACGGTCGAGATTAAACGCATGAATATGAAACGGTAAGGTTAAATCGCGGCCATCAGATCTTCAAAGGACGCTCCAGATTGATCGATCGTTATGCGTTTAAAACGCATCAAAACGGCGCCCGTCGGATCGCGATCTAACGCTCCAGATGCGTTTGATCGCGTGAAATCATGGCCGTTATAACTGGATTAATTAAGGCACGTGCTTGATGATCTCCAGTGCACCACGCGTCCACTCGATCAACGCGTGTCGATCGATCGTCCATTTAATCCGTCACTCCTCGTCGCGCACGTCAACCTGAAATCCGAGCCGTTATAATTGCGCTTTTAAGTCACGTGTTTGATCGCGATCGATGGTCCGCGTCCACGCGATCGACGTGCAGATCTTCTGCTGCCCTGCCGATCCGACGCCTCTCCTCGCTCCACGTGGCCTGCAACTTAAGACAACTGTGTGGGACTTTTGTCCCACACGGAAAAGATTAGAAACTCCGTCGGGTTTATAATGCCCAACGGACTAAGAGGTCGAATACCCTCCCGATATACGGGAGGCTGAATACCTCTTATTATATATAGTATGAATAAATATATGTGTATAATCCGCCACGTAGGCGCTGCGCGGGGCCGCGTGGCTCTGCCACGTGGCCTTGTGCACCACGTCACACCCACGTGGGACCCGCGTGATTATTAGCCCCTTTTTACCCTTTTTTTTATTCATTTTAATTGATTTAAATCGAAATTAAATCGGAAAAAATCTAGAAAAAATCCCTAAAAATTGTAAAAATCATAACTTTCAAAATACAACTCTAAATTAATCCAAATTTCTTTCATTTGATCTGAAATTTAATTATCTATCATTCTAAAAAGTCGAATTATTTAAATAACAAGAGATTTAATTCTTATTTAAAAAATACATTCATTTCTTTAAGATTTTAATTTTAGAAAATGAAATGAATGTTCATAAAAATGATTTTTCTTATTATTTAACTTTAAAAAATTTTATAATCTCAAGTAAAGATGGGTTATAAAATCTTTAATCTGTAATTCATCATAATTAACCCGAAATTAACGCATTTTGAGATTATAACATAAAATTGCATAGAATGATAAAAATGCACTCAAAGTATGATAACATGCACATAAATGTAATATTTTATGCCTTAATTTGCATTAATAATCTTGTTTTATCATGTTAAGATTGCATGTTATCAATGTGCAAAACTCACCCTAAAAATATGCGAATGAGTATTTATG
Source organism: Lemna minuta (assembly GCA_024174645.1). Lineage (NCBI taxonomy): Eukaryota > Viridiplantae > Streptophyta > Magnoliopsida > Alismatales > Araceae > Lemna > Lemna minuta. The sequence continues at coordinate 18,604,120 of CM044104.1, forward strand.
GTAAATGACATGAAGAGTTTTAGAGTTAAAATTTTTATAATAATGTTGATGGATATTATGTGGCCTATAAGCCAATCACACTTTCATGTATCTTGTTTATGTTCATTGAAATGATATTTATTCATTGTCATTCTTGTATGATGTTTGCAATGAAGTCCATGAGCATGTGCAATGACTAAGTGAATTATGATGAGATCATAATATAGTGATCACTAGTCTTTAAACATATGTTCTAAACATTCCTATTCGTGGGATATTCGAGAAGGACATAAAATTATCCGGAAAGAATAACACTATCTAATCTAACTCATATGATTAGTATGGCTAATCCTATAGCCATCGATGTGGAAACACTAAGGATAAATAGTGGGTGCTCTTTGGAGAAAAGAGTTCCTGAATTGATCCGTATGAATCCCTGAATGGTAATATACCTAATTGTCAATCAGGTTGATTCATGTCATGATTGTGTATGTGGTCCTTTGACTTGAGACACCAAAGACATCTTGTGGATGGATGATCGTGTTTTGATTATGACTTACGAATCCCTAGGCACGGGATATCTAAAACGTCATATATTGGATACGACATGAAGTCCATGAAGATGATTGTGTGGTCAAGATGGGATCATTCACCCTCGATATATGAGGAGATCGACTCAAGGAATGAGATGCGGTTAAATCCTTGGCCAAGGTAGTGTAAATATTAGAGAAGTTGTTCTCAACGATTTCCTACTCGCATCAGTACTAAATTGAGTGACCGATTAGGGTTTCACAGTTAACCATACCCTCAGTCATTCATGAGTCTCGTGTGGATGAAGGATTAAACGTACACGGTAACCAATGACGGCAGGGTTCCATGAAAGAGTTCTAATATACTCCATATCTCCTAGAGCACGTGGTGTAGCTTGGCACCTACCGGGCTGGCTGATAACATGCAATCTTAACATGATAAAACATGATTATTAATGTAAATTAAGGCATAAAACATTACATTTATGTGCATGTTATCATACTTTGAGTGCATTTCTATCATTCTATGCAATTTTATGTTATAATCTCAAAATACGTTAATTTAGGGTTAATTATGATGAACTAAATATTAAAGATTTTATAACCCATCTTTACTTGAGATTATAAGTGTTTTTAAAGTTAAATAATAAGAGAAATCATTTTTATAAACATTCATTTAATTTTCTAAAAGTTAAAATCTTAAAGAAATGAATGTATTTTTTAAATAAGAATTAAATCTCTTGTTATTTAAATAATTTGACTTTTTAGAATGATAGATAATTAAATTTCAGATCAAATGAAAGAAATTTGGATTAATTTGGAGTTGTATTTTAAAAGATATGATTTTTACAATTTTTAGGTATTTTTTATGGATTTTTCCTGATTCTTATGATTTTATTTTCTATTTAAAAACGTTTAAAATAAATAAATAAATAAATGCAAAAAGCACGCGGGTCCTACGCGGGTGCGACGTGGCACGCAAGGCCACGTGGCAGAGCAACGCAGACCCGCGCAGCGCTTACGTGGCGCATTATATCTATATCTTATTTATTTATTACATATATACATAAAATGGGTCTTCAGCCTTCCCTAGATGGGAAGGGTTATTAACCCTTTAAATCGTCGGGTCTTATAAACCCGACGATTCTCCTTATTTATTTCCGTGTGGGACTAATCCACACGACTTCTATTTCGCAGGCGACGTGGTGCGACGAGGAGCGTCGGATCGGCGGCGCGTTGGAAGATCCACGCGTCGATCGCGTGGATGCGGACCACTGATCCATCATATAAACACATGCTATTTAAAGGGAGTTATAACGGTTAGATCGTCGGCGACGTGGCAGCATCACACACGTCGATTGCGTGGGACGCGGGTGCACCGGAGATCAATCAAACACGTGCCTATTTAAAAGAGTTATAACGGTCCAGATTCGATCGCGCAAGGAGAATCACGGCCGTCCGATCGTGATCCAAAGGGCGTTATTTGAAGCATTTTTTTTAAAGCGTTTTCGTCAGATCAGATCTAGACCGTTGGATCGCGATCCAAGGGCACAAATCCAAGGCGTTTTATTACGCAAATCGCAAGGATAAATCTGGAGCGTCGATTTCAGATCTGAGGATCGCGATATAAGCATAACGTTTCAATAAAGAGGCGGCTTCATCTGGACCGTTGATCGAGCTTAACGCACCGATCGGGCGGCTCTCCCCATTTCGCCCTATAAATAGACTAGTTCATCGTCGTTTGTACTCATTCTCGAGGGATTTCACCTAATTGATCAATCTATACCATTCCTTTCTTGAATCTCTCTCTTGTAATCTCTTCTAGACTCGAAATCGTGTCCACGGAGTGTTTATAAGAGAGATTTCGACGATCGTGCGAGGAGAATTTGTCTCTTGAACATGGATGTTCACGATTGAATTCACGGAATGAATAGCTGTTGATCCGGCGATCAATTGGATCGATTTGATCGTTTTCTCGGGTTAGAAAACAAGTTTATCCTCTTATCTATCGTCATGTATCATCAATTTGTAGGTTTAGGATGTCAATTTAAGTTTAATTTTATCGTTAATTTCAATGTGTAGTTCTTCGATGTAATTTTCGAGAAATTTCATCTCCACTTCGCATATTTGATTTCTCCGCAAATACTAATCCAAATCGAGTGATTTTTGATTCCGTGGATTCGTCTTTGAGTTTATCTTTCTGAATCTACCATTTTCCCTAATTTCTCATCTCAATTCATTGTCTGATTTGATCAAATTCCAAAAGATCTCTTGAAAATCTCTTATTTCTCCTTGGATTCGACCCTTATTTACCATTATACCCTTCAATTCGTGATTAAATCATTAAATTAGTAAGTTTGGATTTATTGTTGACACGAATCGGTGTGCAATTAACGACCGCATCAATTTGTTACGTCATGCTTGCTTATGTGTTGCAAGAGACTGCCATGTCAATGAATTGGTTGATATCTTGCAAGATAACTGCCATGTGTTGCGAGATTCAAAAATCTCATAAAATTTAAAAAATTTATTAAGATCCCCAAAAAATTCTAACCTTTAGATTATAAGAACCTAGAAATCATCTTTATATGAAAATTGGTTATTTTATTTGAATTGATTATCTTTCTTTTCATGCAACTCAAGAATTAGAAACATGAAATAAATAGTCATATCATGCATTTCAAAACTCTTGGTTCACACAAAAAAACTTAAAACAAAATAGTATTCTTATTATTTGCATTCTTCTTGATTATTCTCTTCACTCTAACCCTATTAAGCTTAAAAGACAAGAGAGCATAGTTAGTCTAAAATATCTTGACCTTGAAAAAGTTCAAACGCAATTGATGTGCAAAACTCACCCTAAAAGTATGCAAATGAGCATTTATGGTAAATGACATGAAGAGTTTTAGAGTTAAATAATTGTATAATAATTTGAGATAAAAATAGTAAGAATAATATAAAGATCCCTATATAATACTACAAATGCAAATGTAAATGAAATATTATCAGCTTGATGATCAAACCAGCCTAATTTCCATATGAACGAGTAAATGATAAATTTTAATTTGAAATTTAAGAAAATATGTTGCCATAAGATCTTAAGATAACTATTTAACTGAATGATATTCATTCATTAGGATTTTCTCTTATGAAAATCTATGAGTGCTGCTTGTCACTTCCTCTAGTTGACATTTGTGTTGATAGCTCTTGTCCTTTCATTTTCATGCTAGGTGAGGAGTATCCTGCAAATCATATTTACATTCTTATAACTATTAGCCAATTCAAAATACATAATTTTCTTGAGTATGGGACATGTTATCAAGGTTTTGGGAAACTTTGCACCCACCATAAAAAAAGCACTCGTTTCCCTAGTTTTGCACACAATAGGGTTTAATTTCTGATTTCTTACAATTGAAATTTCTCAAGGTCAAATGATCTTGAAATAATCATATTTTCTTCATCGCCAATGCTTGCATGGCTTGAGTAAAGGGAGTTACAAAAAATACAATAAGTGCACTGTGTGCTTCATGAGAAATCCTAGTTTGATGTCACATCATTTTATGTGATCAATCTTTTTATCAAAAACTTATTTTGGTTTATGAGATAAATAACAAAACAAAATACAAAAATTGAGAAATTGGCAAAATTCATTTTTTAAAAAGCAAATTTTTGGATTGATAGCTATTGAGTTTTGAAGTTTAGGGAAGTTCAGGCTATTATAAAAGTTTCAATATGTTTTAGGAGTTTTCCCAGATTCTATCAAGATTTTTCATAAATTTTCAATATAGCTCGATGCAGGTGTGCAAAGTGCGAGCTAGCCATAACTTTTTGGTAAGAGCGCGACGTGCAATTGCACGTTAAATTGAAGTTCGCTCCAAGTGCACGGGGGTGGTGCATGCACTGCACCTGCATGGCGGAAAGGTGGTGGCATGCAGGTGCCAAAAATCCCATATAATCCTATCGTTTTCTTTGATTTTCTGAAAATGAGGCTAATATAAGTTGTTATAATCTCCTAGATTTCCCTGTTTGTGAACATTTTATGCAAGGACACATGGTAGTATCTAGGTTGTCAAGAGAAGAGATTATAATTGAGTTGTTGATAAACGGGTGGAGGCTGAGGCCTTTAGAATTTTATCATGAAATTTAAAGACGCATGATCACGGGATGTCATATCAAGATCAAAGAGTTGTTTTAAAATCTTCTAGTGGACTGCAGCGATGGTGAAAGATATTACACACATGGATCAATCTCACGGATCAAGTTTAGTTTATTCATGCGGTGATTATTCATGCTGCCCAATGGATTATCTCAGATATCCCTCTCTCTATCTTATCTAAAAGGGCAATGGATTGTTTGCAGTTTGCTCCCCATAGAAGGGGAAGGCTGATGGGCAGAAACGGCCGTGATCACCCCCATCTTCATAAACTCTTGGGAGTGCAAGCAATTTAATTGCCATTTTTTTTCTTGGAACTGATTTATTTGGAGTTGGACTCTGGAGATCTTTGAAACTTCTTGATTTGACCTTGGGCAACGAAACTAAACCCCCTATGCATTCGTATCTTTGAAGAAAAAAACTGCCATTTGAATTCTAGCACTTTACTTGATTCGGCATGAACTGGATCGATCATTTGACGTCATTTGGGTTAGAGATGACAAACTTCATGACATCTATGGATTTTTTGGTTTAATTTCTTAATTTTGATGATGAAACTTGGATTTTTAATCACCATCGTTTTTTCAGTATCAGTAGACACGGGTTTTTGCTTTGCTTTTTTACAATCGCCCAACTGCTTTCACAGGACTTTTCCTCTTCACAATACATAATAATGACTAATTTCATACTTGGTTGACTAAGGACAATACAGAGTGACCTAATTATTTGAAGCGCGGACAGAGCTAGAAGCATCTTTTATATAAAAGAGAGGGAGAAGGATTATTCAATCTCTCTTCATTATCTAAATAATACACTTGCCCATAATGACCTCACTACGGTTGCACCTAGATCCTTCATTCAATCTCTGATGATGAGCTATAGGCTCCTTATCTTTTGTAATAGTCGAAGTTTGTTTTTGTTTCACTCTTTGATTTTGTATGCTTTCCGGATGATCAAACTAGGTAAATAAACGATATTCCCACTAAAAGGGTAACCGTGAGTTGATAGCTCAGCAAATGAAGAAGATGCTCAGCAATAAGATGGCAAGATATGGAGCCAGTAACGTTTGAACTTGATGATGCAAAGTCACTAGGTTCTTGTCTCGTGAAGAGGTAAAGACTGCCTATCATTTGCAGGAGTCGGTCTTTCGTTGATTGCACTCATCATTCAAGATAAGGATGGCAAATACTATTGAACTTGATGGTGTGAAGCCATTAGATTTTGTCTTTTGAAGAGCTACGAGCTGCTTGTCACTTGCCCTAGCCATTTCTGTTGATTGATCTCGTACTTCTGCTTGCTTGCTCGATGCCCTGATGAGCAAATAAACCAGAATACGAATTGAAAGAGTAAATACGAAGTCGATAGATTTCAAAATAAAGAAGATATGTATCAATAAGACGATAAGATATGACACGGATAATTATTGAACTTGATGGTGCAACGTCATTCACTTCTCGGCTAGGGAACTGCTACGAGCTGCTCGTCACTTGTAAATGTTGTGTATATCTACATGAGAGACGTCATTTTTGAATAAAACATAGAATCTTGTTCTTACTCTAGGGATTCAGGGTTCCTCCCTAACTTTTTTACCATTAAACTTTCTCTTCAATGCATTTCCATGGTTTGTAACCATAGACAAAACCCTAAATGGATATACTTTAGTATCGCCATAATTTGGCGCCAATGTGTGTCTACATGCATGGTCAAAATTTTCTTAGAAGGCAAGAGTGAGCATCATTCTTTAATACTTAGGCTCATTAATGCCATCACTTTTATGTGTATGTCACGCTTACAAAGAAAACATGTGATATCCTTATTCTATGTCTAACCTGTATTGGAGATGCACCAATAGACTTTTTGGTTTTATATATAGGCAATTCTTGGTTAGCTATCAAATTGCCCTTCTCCCTCTCTCTTCGCCTTGAGGTTAGTGAGAAGTGAGCTCATTGGGGGACCACCTATCTTTTTCTCATAATTTTATCATGCATGAGAAGCCCAAGAATAAATTCAGCTCAAGGTTTTCAAACAATTTCAATGCAGTCTTTTAATTTTTTATTCACTTGTGAAGTTTTCGTGCTCTCTCTTAGGATTTTTTTTTCTCTAGTACCATGCGGAAATGAAATTTGTAGGAGTAAATTCTGATGGGCTCATCATTCTTTCTAATCCTCATCTCAGCTCGTGTTCGTTATAGCTTCCCAAGCCGTCTCCTCTCTCTCCGCAAACCACCCCCTCCCCCAACCCACTCAACAGCGGGTGTCTGGAAATAGAGGCCAAGTGCGCTCTTAGATTAACACACTGGGGATGGGTTTCTTCCTTCACAAGGCCAACTGCTCTTCTCAAGCCTCCTCAAATCGTCCTTCGTTGAGTTCTAGTCGTATTGATGAAATTGAATTCCCTTCCGATAGCCAAAACAGAGCAAAATACCCACCTCAAATGCTCCATATAAATATACGTAACAAAGCTCTTCGCTTAAAGGCCAGAGGAGAGAGAGAGAGAGATACCCGTTAATTAGAAAAGTTCGAGAGAAAAAAACATATTGATCCATCGTCTGTTTGGCACAAGAACGGAAAAAATTAGCCCACTCGTTTGGAAAAAAACAAGTCATCTTCTTCAACAACGCCAGTCAGCGGAGATACCCTACTAGCATTGCACGATATCTTCAAATTTTTCCTTCTTTCATGTCTGACGTAAATCGACTTCTTCAGTCTCCGTTCAATTCGACGTGGGTGACGATTTCTGTTCAATTCCCTTTTTTTCGGAGTGGCGCCGCCGCCAGGAGACGAGCCGTCGCGTCCTCCCAGAAAACGGCGGCGGATGTGGGACAGAGTGAGATTGAGAGAGAGAGAGAGAGAGAGAGATTCGATGTCGTCGACGAGCACCGGAGTGAGATGACGTGCAGAGGGTTCTTTCTTTGAGGGCAGCGGGATTCTGAGACGCGATCAGTGCTTTGTGCGGTGCTCCCAACCTCCATCCCACTTTAGCTCCTGAGATTTCCACTTAATCCTCCGCCCGTTGACACCACGTCGAACCCAACTTGGGTACTCTCTCTCTCTCTCTCTCTATGTTTCCTCTCCCCACCCCGTCCATGCATACTGTCCTCTTTCTGTCCCATGACATAAGGATATAGAGATATATATAAATGTATGATTACATGTATATATAGATATATATACATCCTAGCGTCGCTCGCCATATCTTTTTTTCTCATCCAATCTCTATCTCTCTCTAAAAGATATACATGTGTATATATATATATATCTCGTATCATCTTTTTATATCTTTTTTCTCATACAATCCGCATCTCTCTCACTATAATATATCTGTATATTTATATAATTTATATCTCACATCATTTATATCTCTTTTTGCACATCCGATCTCCATCTCTCTCTCTCTATAATATATCTATATACTATATAGTTATATCTCATGTCATCTCCTTTATGTCTCTTTTTCTCCCAACAATCTCTCTCTCTCCCTCCCTCCCTCTCTCTCTCTCTAGTTTTATCATAATTTAAATATGTATATATATCTCATCATCTCTCCCCATCTGTTTTTCTTATCCAATCTCTCTTTATCACCATTTCTCTTCCTCAATCTCCCATCTCTTTCTTCTACCTTTTTCCTCTTCTATTTCTTTCTCCCCCTCTTTCACCTCTCACTCAAATTCTCTCTTTCCGCGTTTCCGTCCATCAATTTGTTAATATAGCTTCTTCTCTATGCGCTCCCCATCTCTCTCTCTCTCTCTCTCTCTCTCTCTCTCTCTCCCCCACATGGCTCCATATCCCCTTTCCGTCCCCACAGCTAACATCATAACGATTAGAAACAGCAACTGGGAAAGACAAGAATATTCAAATGGATACCAGAGGACAGGTGATACCCTAACAAAGCGCTTCCTAGCACGCTGATTTATATTTCTTTATCTTCCCTCCATTGGATTCACACATCACCCCACTCCCCTTCTCAATGCCCATAAATACCTCACAACCATGCCACCATTTCTCTCAGGAGTAACCCCAACTTCTCACTACCCATCTACATCTTCGTTCTCCACTTTCTCTCTCTAAATTCACCATGGCAAGTCTCTTTCAGAGAACAAAGCCTTACCTAGCCATGGCTGCTCTTCAGTTTGGATATGCCGGGATGAACATCATAACCAAGGTTTCTCTCAACGGAGGCATGAGCCACTATGTTCTTGTGGTCTATCGGCACGCGTTTGCTACCATCTCCATTGCCCCTTTTTGCCCATCATCCTTGAGAGGTTATCACCGTATCTTTTTTTACTTTTAATACCCATTATGGAGAATTTTTCCATTCTGATATGAAGTTTTTTTTTGTTTTGTCCTGTCACAGAAAGGTGAGACCGAAGATGACTTGGCCCGTCTTCTTCCAAATTTTTGTCCTTGCGCTTCTCGGGTTAGTGAAACCCTGAAAAGTTGGACAAATTCATAAGGATAAAACTGTAATTCTGATGGATTATCGTTTATCTTCCAGCCCAGTGATTGATCAAAACTTCTACTACGCTGGTCTTAAGTTTACCTCTCCGACCTTCTCCTGCGCCATGAGCAACATCCTTCCGGCGATGACCTTCATTATGGCCGTCTTGTGCAGGTTAGAGAGAGAGAAATCATCTTCTCTGTCTTCACAGGCTCCATGACAGCTAACCCATAAGTGTTCTGCAGGATGGAGAAGGTGGATATGAAAAGAATAAGATGCCAGGCTAAAGTTGTGGGCACCATGGTGACTGTTGCAGGAGCTATGTTGATGACTCTGTATAAGGGACCGGTGGTAGAGTTTATGAAGTCAAGGCACACAGATGAACACATAGCTCCTTCTCCGGCTTCATCATCTCAGGACTCTGCTGATCAGAGCTGGGTCATGGGATCCATCTTCCTCATCATTGCCACCATGGCTTGGGCAGGTCTCTTCATTATCCAGGTAAATATTGGTTGATAGATAGATAGATAGATAGACAGATGGACAGATAGATTAGCAAGCTAAACTTATTGACAGATGGATGGATAGCTAGATAGATAGACAGACAGACAGACAGATAGATAGATAGATAGAGAGGGCAGAGAGGTCCAGAGAGGGTGGGAGAGAGAGGTTTTCAAGAATGTTACATCTTTTTTTGCTCCAATATTTGATTTCCTATTCTTGTTATTCTCAGGCGTTTACACTGAGGAGGTACTCTGCTCATCTCTCCCTCACTACTCTCATATGCTTTGTGGGGACTATTCAAGCCATCGCCGTGACCCTTGGTCATGGAAAAGCCTTCTGCGTGGTCCATCGGTTTTGACATGAACCTCCTTGCCGCTGCCTATGCTGTGAGAAACCCTAAACTAACTCTAACCATCCTTTGTCTCTTTCTTTCCTCTCTTTCTTACGTGCTTCTAAAAATACTTCAGGGGATTATCACCTCAAGCCTCGCTTACTACGTCCAAGGGCTGGTGATCAACTTGAAAGGACCAGTGTTCGCTTCAGCTTTCAGCCCTCTGATGATGATCATAGTGGCAGTAATGGGTTCCTTTATATTGGCCGAGAAGATATTCTTGGGAGGGTAAATAGTTCTTTTCATAAACATCATTATCTTTCCTTATCTTCACAAAGCTCCATTAGTGGGTTCCTCATGACTGCCCACCAATTTAGATTTTGATTTATCCAAATTTTCCCTTTATTTGACACTATCAGGCCGTAACGTCATCCTTCTAACTTCTCTCTCTCTCTCTCTTGGGATACAGAATTCTTGGAGGTGTTCTGATTGTGATGGGGCTTTATTCGGTACTATGGGGAAAGTACAAGGAGAGCCAAGAGAACGAAGCTAGCCCCATCCCAGTGGCTACAAAAATAGTTGAAAGCAATTCCAATGGAAATGGAGATGTGGAACTCAAGAAGGCAATAACTATAGTTGGTGATATGGACGTAATCTCCACTCTCTCTGCACACGCGAACGATATTCCCATGAAGGGCAGGGAGGGGACAGGAATGTGAATAAATTGAGCATGTGCTTTACGTGGGGAGGCAGTGACTTCCTTTCGGCGGAGGGTCTTTTTTTGTCCCTATCTCACATCTCCTCCATTCATCTTTACCTCTCATCTCCGTCCCTCTTCATTTTGATGATGGGTCTTTGGTTTTGGTGCATAAGCTGGTGCCACAGATATTTTCAAAGAGAAAGAGCACATAGCTTTTAAAATATCTCCGTTCGTCTCTCTGTCTCTGTCTGTCTCTCTCTCTGTCTCTATCTCTCTCTCTCTCTCTCTCTCTCTCTCTCTCTGTCTCTCTCTCTTTGTCTCTGTCTCTCTGCCTCTCCCTCTCTATCTATCTCTATCTCACACACACACACTCTAAACTTCCCTGCTCACGAGGTGTTGGAACATCTTATTGGCTTTTGCCATTTAATTGAGAAGAAAATGTCCCACGGATGAGCAGATCAGAAGATCACTTTTTTTTTTGCACTATTTCTTCTCTTTTTAGGCTTATAGTACCTACGGGATCCCGAAACCACCAGCCACCCCGACCAAATTCATGATGAGCCCACCAACTTCCTAGCGAGATGCCTACGGTTAAAAACAACCGACATGTCAAGATCCATAGCCGATTCTCCCTCTCTCACTCATTCAAAAAGACCCGGTCCATGAAATCCGGGCTGTTGACATTCGCTTGTCCAGGAAATGTCCTACGGATACCCTGATGAGGACATCACTACAATTTTTTAGGTCCTCTTCTTTTTAGTTCACTATGATTAAACCAATGTACGATTCTCTCTTTCTCCTTCTCTCTCTGTCTCCTCTCAACGTCCCGGTTCATGAGATTTGGGAACAGTTTAGTGGCTGTTTACATTCAATTGGCTAGAAAATGTCCATGGATACCCAGTTGAGGAAATCCTTTCTTCTACGCTTGACAGGACTAAACAAATTTGTGACTCTCTCTCTCTCTCTCTATCTATCTATCTATCTATCTATCTATTCCCCTCTCTCTCTTAAACCTCATATCTTCTGCCGTTGCCATTCCGTCAATATGTCGGCATAATATAGACAACAAAACCAGGGTTGAGTACAGCAATTGACGTTGTATTATACTGTTCAGCGCAATTACAAATCTATCGGTAACGCGAAAAGTTTTTTCCGGATGTTTCATTGTTTTAACCTTCAAGAACAAAAGTAGTTCTTTTATCAAAAACTATAGCGTTATTCTCGCATCCAAGTTCTCTTATTTGCCTAATACTACTTTACCTCAGAAAAGATGTTCAAGAGTATCTCTCGTTTATGATATCATGTTAATCAGATCAGTTATTAATGAAAACAAATCCTGTTCTCGTTCTAAGTTGATATCGAATCAGATACTCAGCTATTTCCTCTTAGTGAAGGGGGAATCTGTTCTCGTGCTTGGAGAATCAGTGCCCTCCAATACGCATTTTCGACATTACTATCGTCTCTACGCCCTTGAACTCTCAAGAAATCTAGTAAGCTGGTTCTGTCATGATCACCTTGGAATCATGTCTGAGTATCCCAATATCAGTTGAGAATAATCTTCTATATTTAATAAAAGAGATGTCTGTCTATATTCCTTGAGCATCTCGGTTTAAATATATCAGGAATTGTAGATAAGTCGCATCAACTAAATGGGTTCAAAGTGGGTTCTGATCAGAATAACCTGTGAACTGATATCATTAATGGAACCTGGTGTAGGTTTCCTCAAAAGGAGTGTCGTGATATGAAAAGTTATATGTTCGCTTGTCAGCTCAAAAAGTAAACAAAACGAGCATGAGTCCTAAATCAAGACATTTGTAATAAATAATAATCATGAAGAGCTTTGTCTAGCAGTTCATGGTTTAATGAACTAGTGGCCTTTGATTCTTGTCCATTGGATTAGTTTATTCACTAATCCAACAAGTACCAGATTTTGATTTCAAGCTTTAGCAATAATCATTGTATATTTTGCCAATTGATCATATGCCTTTCTCTTGTTCATAATTATTCAATTTGCTAGAGTCAACTGTTAAATATAAATTTCATGCTAAGTTGATAGTTTTCAAGAGAAGAAGTTATTGATATTGTGAGTAGATGCATCTTGAATGAGATAATGAATTCCTGAGTTAAAAGACTGGTCTTAGTTATTGAGGCCTTGAGTGAACTACAACCCTGAATTAGTCTCCTCTTAAGGGCAGCCAATCCCATTTTAACTATATCATCTCCTTTGTATATCCCTTATTATGTATAAGATATTATGAATTTAAGTCCAATGATTAGAGAATCATGGATTAAACTTGAAAAAAATAAAGCCATCCATGAGATGTGTTTCATGTCTAAGGTCAAAGAACCACCTATACAGAACAAACATGAATCAACCTACCTGAAAATTACGTAAAGTATCATCTTGGGGATTCATATGAATTGGTTCATTGAACTCTTTCTCCAAAGATCATACAAGGCATATCCTTAATATCTCTACACCAATGATCACATGATTAACCATCTTTATCATATGAGCAAGAGTATGTAGTTCTAGTATATCTAGATGTCTAATTCCCTTACGAGATATCCTACGAATAGGAACATCTAAAATATGTTTTTCATAGACAAATTATATAAAGTAATCCCAAAAGTACAGTCTCATCACACTTCTATAATTAAGCCACATATCCTTGGACTTCATTAAAGCATCACATATATAGTACTAATGATTACATGAATTAAAAATATTAAAATTCCCAAAGAATAAAAGAGTTAAAAGATACAAGGTAAATCTACACACTGTATATAGAGAGGCCATAAGGGAGAGGAAATAATATTTGGCCTAACGAGGCCCGTTAGAACTATGGTGGCATGGGCACACACACTCCCCCTTTAAGATGGACCATAGATGTCAAGCATCACTGATAACATGCTAATTAGACATGATAATACATGATTATTGATGCATATTAAGGCATAAATGATTTCATTCCTATGCATGTTATCATATTTATGAGTATTTATCTATCATTCTATGAAAAAGTCATTATAATCTCAAAAAACTTTAAATTAGGGTTAAAGATAAATTATGATGAATTAAAGATAAATAATTTTATAAACTATCTTTACTTGAGATTATAAGTGGTTTTTAAAGTTAAATAATGAGAGAAATCATTTTTATAAACATTTATTTAATTTTCTAATGTTAAAATCTTAAAAAAATGAATGTATTTTTTAAGTAGAAATTAAATCTCTTGTTATTTATTAAATTTGACTTTTTAGAATGATAGATCATTAAATTTCGGATCAAATGAAAGAAATTTGGATTAATTTGGAGTTATATTTTGAAAGTTATGAATTTTATAATTTTTAGGGATTTTCTAGAATTTTTCTGAAATTTTAATGAATTTCTAAGGATTTTCTGGAATTAAAAATCGATTTTTATAATTAAAAAATTGATTTCTCTGAATTTTATAAGCGCACAGGTGACGTGGCGTAATCTGGAGCATCCGATCGATCACGATCGATGATCATAGGCGAAATGTGACGTGGCGCATCGTGGGACATCCGATTGCGCGATTAAATCGCGATCGTCGATCTTCACTTAAAGGTGTGGGATACGTGGTGCATCCGGATTCGTTGGCGAATCGTTTTCTAAACGATTTAATATCAGATGTTGATCAAAGGAGTTATAACGGCTGGTATTAGAACCGACAGAGAGCATCTGAATCGTCCGATCGCGATCCAACGGTGAGGATTTGAAACATTTTTATAATGTACGCAACATGGCATCATCTCAGCAGTCCATCTGCGATCCAACGGCCACGACTTAATCGTAACGATCCGCATATGCGGCGCTTCATCAGAGCCGTTGATTGAAAATGAATCGACTATCATATGATTACACCCAAATTAGCCTATAAATTCAGATGTTCTTCGACAATGTTAAACATTCGAGAGAAATTCAAGTAAATCGAACTGTTTAGACACCAAATCTCTTGAATCTCTTGTTCCCAATCGCTTCTAGACACATTTCCGTGTCCACGGAGTTCTTGAGATCAAGATTTTGACGATTGACGAGGAAGAAATCGAAGCTTGAACTCCAAGATCGTGATTTTCCGAATTTTGATGAATAGCCTTGATTCCGGCGATTAATTGGATCAATTCGATCACAATTGTGTGTTAGTGATTGTGTTTCATCCTAATCTATCTTCGTATAGCTTTTAATTTCATTTGAGAATCATAATTTTATTTAATTTAGTTCTTATTTTCGGTTTTTCCCTCTTTACATTTTTAAAAGAATTTCCTTTGTTCATTCAATGATTTCTCCACGAAATCAAAGTCAAATTTAGTGATTTTTGATTCCGTGGATTCATCTTCGAGTCCTCTTTAATAAAATATCAAATTTGCTTAATTTATGTCATCATTTCATTGTCCGATTTGATCAAATCCGAAGAGATCATCAAGAATTTTCTCTAATTCCCTATGGATTTCGACCCTTATTTACCATTATACCCCTCAATTCATGATTTAATCTTTGAAATTGGTAAGTTTGGACTTTATTTGGACTCTTGACTGTGTGATTTCAATGATCTCGCGGTCTTGATTCCTCATGTAGCTTGGCACCCAATGGGCTAGGAATTCAACCTATCGATTGGGTAAGTTCGATCGATGATTAATAATCCATATGTGGACGTAGATAATTTATTAAGTTTGATGAATAATGTGTTATTGAGCCTATAGAGTTCATAATTAGTAAGATATATAAACGTGGAGGGTCACACACATAAGGTATATCGATGTTGGCAGATATAGATATAATTATGAGGGTTTTTATGAAAAATCAGTTGGGTTTTGATGTCGATAAACTTTCCAACTTTTATCAAAACATCGAATGTAACGAAAAGCATTGAATCAGATATTCAAAACATTAAGCCACCAAGAATAGATGATCTTGTCATCCAGTATGAATGAGAAAACATACTTACAAGGTTTCCTTGAATGAGTTATTGAAGCTATTCAAGTGTCTAGCCTCTAGCGGTATCCACACGGTCTCCAATGAGTTGGATCTCCTCTTCAAAGCTCTTCACCAAGAGAGAAAGAGAAGAAATGAGAGAATTCTCACAAGGCTTGAATGGGTACGCTTCAGTTGTAGTCGTTCTCCCCCTATTTATAGACATTTGGTATGAGATTTTTTTATAAAAACCCTCATGATTATGTCTATATCCACCAACATCTATAGACCTTATGTGTATGACCCTCTAGATCCATATATCTCACTAGTTAATAACTCTATAGACCAAATAACACCTTATTGGTTGACGGAACGATTTACACGGTCGTTGAAAATACACAATCGTAGTCAAACAAAATTTATAATTCCAAACTCACAATAACAAAAATATGAAATCAAGTATAGTGTAAAAATCAGGTCGATCCACAAAGAACACAGTTGACTCTGATAGAAGGGTTGACTTGTTCAAACTTAGGTTTAATTAGGTTTTTTAAGACATGAAAGTGATGTATAATTACTGGAAATGATATGAATATAATAGAGAATATATTTTTAGAATTCTAGAAAATGATTTAATGAAGAAAAGTCAAAAGTCAAGGTCAAAAGCGTTGACTTTGACCAGATGTTGACTTTATGTAAAATCAAAGAAGAAAAAGGTGGTAAAATATTACATAAAAATTATATATTCACAAACTAGAGAGAAAATAGAAAATTTTGATATATAATTCGTGATTTTTAGACAAGATTTGGATTTATTTATGATTTATTGAAAATCAATGATCAGAAAATCATGAAAATGAAGATCTCGGTCAAAATCATGAAATTAAACTAATAAAATGATATCCAAATCAAGAAATTCATATATGAATAGAAAGTTAACGATCAGAGGATTCGAGAGAGACCAACATTATCAAATTTCACCTTGTATTGTAAGAGTAATTGCCCCCACAAGTCAATGCCCAAATTCATATTGGAAATGAATAGTTGATGGTCAAACATCAAATTGAAGGGTCAAATGGTGATGAAATTTTACGAAATTGATATCCACGGAAAGCTGATAATCCAATGAAACCAAAATCAATTTATTTGGACTTCAAGATCACAGAGAAATCTTTGTTTCAAAATCAGCAAAAATCCGTACCCAAATATGGGCGAAACGATGAAAATTTTGATTTTTAAAATGAAACTATTTATCTAAATCTAATCTAAATTACATAAATTGCAAGGATGACGATCAAATCACACTACTAACCCGATTGTTGTGAAGATTGGGCTTTCAAATCATGTGTATTGTAGTATATTTCTCTAGTTTCTTCTTCGACATGCGTTCGGCGTTCAAGGAGAGATTTCTGATCGATTCTTGAAACAATTCATGATCAATCTTGCCTCAATATGATCGCAATTAAGTCTAGAATGCAGGGGATCACGATGAACTTAAGATTTTGCTCCAAAATCGCTTAATTTCTTCACGATCAATCAAAAGTTAAGTTTACAAAGAGAAGAACATCTATTTATAGATATTTTGTCGTGAAAATCGCAGGCCGTCTGATTCGCTGAAAGGAGATTTGGACGGCTGAGATTGAGCGGATTTGGTGGGCCACGATCCCACAGAGCGGATTCCACTCCACGTGATTTCCGCCGTCTGATCTTCATCGGAGCATCCTTATGAAGCCATATGTCCCTCCACGATTAGTTGAGTGCTTGATTGAATCGCAGCCATAGGATCTCAATTAAGTGATCAACGCTTTGCAATTGCGCACGTGCTTTTGATGAGCATCCGGTGGATCGAAGTCCACAGAATCTACGCATGTCAATCCGCGCTAGTTGATCCAACGCCACATCACCTGTAAATCAAAATAAATTCAAAGGAACTTAGTCCCACACGGAACAAATGGAGTGAAATGGAAGGGTATAGAAAGGTAGAAAGGCAATAGACCTTTGTGTCGCCCATTGGGCCAAGTACGCCCCCTAGCCTCTATAGTGGGCCCACATGGCTGATGAGGTCGACACGCCATGTTGGCGACCACGTGGCCCGTGGTGGGACCGTCCCGATCAGCACCTCGTGGTGCTGCCATGTGTCAGCATTGTGCCACGTCAGCACGCGCAGGTCCAACGCATTAAAACCCCCTTTTTCACGATTTTCAAAGCAAATAAATTCCAAAAAATACCTGAAAAATCAAAATAAATTCCAGAAAAAAATCTATAAAATTCAAAAATTCATATCTTCATTTATATAACTCTTTTTACTCAAATTTTCTCCATTGGATCACAAATTTCTTCATCTTTAATATCATGCCACCTAAAATATAAATTCAAACAAGAAAGTAGGGTGAATTCAAAATAATCTTAAATCAACCCTTTAGAATTCTAGTTTTGCTTTATCCCATCATTCTTTTCTTGAAATTTATTCTTTAAATCATCTACTAAAGTCAAAATAAATCAAGGAAAGTGGTTAATTTCTAATTATTTAACCTTGAAAAAGATCAAACATCAATAAAACACATAATTAACCCTAGATAATGCAAAAATATGGACTTTAGTAAAATAGCATACCAATGGAGAAAATTCATAAAACTATGATAACATGCATCATAATTACATTAAATAAGCATGAATATTAGTTAAAAAAGATAAGAATTTAAGTTATATATGCGTGTTATCATTGTTTAACCTTAATTAATTATCCACATCCACATATAGATTAATTAATCAATGATCGATCTAACCCAATGGATAGGTTGAGTTGCCAGCCTATTAGGTGCCAAGCGATACCACGTACTCTAGGAGATAAGGAGTATGTTAGAAACTCCCTGATGAAACCTTACTGTCATCGATTACCATGTTTGCATAATCCTTCATCCGCACTAAACTCATGAATGATTAGGGTATGATCAACTGTCAAACCCTAATTGGTCACTCAAGTTAGTACTAATGCGTGTAGAAATCATCGGGAACTCCTTCTCCGATATTTCCATTACCTTGGCCAAGGATTTCATTACATCTCATTCACTGAGTCAATCTCCTAAAATACTGAGGGTGGATGATCCCATTTTGATCACACAATCATCTTCATGGACTTCATGTCGTATCCAATGTATGACATTTTAGATGTCCCATGGCTAGGGATTCATAAGTCATAATCAAAACATAATCATCCATCCACAAGATGTCTTTGGTGTCTCAAGTCAAAGGACCACATACACAACCAAGACATGAATCAACATGATTGACAGTTAGATATAATACCATTCAGGGATTCATACAAATCAATTAAGTGAATCCTTATCCAAAGAACACCCACTGTCTATCCTTAGTGTCTCCACACCGATGGTTACACGATCAGCCATACTCATCATATGAGTTGGATTAGATAGTGTTATTCTTTCCAGATAATTCGATGTCCTTCTCGAATATCCCACGAATAGGAATGTTTAGAACATATGTTTAAAGACTAGTGATCACTATATTATGATCTCATCATAATTTACTTATTCATTGCACATGCTCATGGACTTCGTTGCGAAACATCACACAAAAATGACAACGAATAAATTTCATTTCAATGAACATAAACAAGATACATGAAAGTGTGATTGGCTTATAGGCCACATAATATCCATCAAAATCTATATACCTAATTTCTACAAATAGGGAGAGAATGACCCAACTCAAGGTGCTCATGCAAGCCTCTTGGGAATTCTATCCTTTCTTCTCTTTCTCTCTAGGTGAAGAGCTTTGAAGAGGAGATCTAACCCTTCTGAGACCGTGTGGATATCGCTGAAGGCTAGACGCTTGAATAGCTTCAAGAACTCCCTCAAGAAATCCTTGTAAGTATGTCTTCACATACAAAGTAGATGATGAGATCATCTTTTCTTAGTTCCTCGGTATTTTGAATAGTTGATTCGATGTATTCCCTAGCATTTGACATTTTGATCAAAATTTTGGAAGGCTTATCGACCTCAAATCCCAAAAAACCTATGTTGCCCATCGCATGATGGATAGCTCGTTAAGGCCTAAGAAACTATCTCAAGTTCTCCACTACCCCACTATCATATGTTCACCATTGCCTCACTAGTCTCATGTTCTCAAATTCTATCACTTCCTTCTCTCTTTAAAATCTCGTGTAATCACACCATGGTTAATGAAATATAATATAGAGTATATAATAAAGAGCCAATAACATGCATTCATACCTACCAATATATCTGTGATTATCCTAGAAAATGCATGAATCATATCATTTTAATGTATGTCATCATGATCTACATGTATATTTATGCATACCATGCCACTTTCACCTAAATTCTTATTTTACATGATTCTAGTGATAATAATAAATAACGTGCGTATGAAATTGTAAATAGGGTCAAAAGATTTGATTTTAAATATTTTTTCAGGTTTAATGATTTCATGGCTAAGGTGGATTCAAATAATTAAATAAGGCACAAAGAAGCAATAGGATAAATGATCTACATATTTACTTTGATTCAATTTGGTTTTTAAATCAAACTAAGTCAAAGAATTTTATTTTCACCTTCCTTATACCTTTATTTCTGTGATGAGATTTTGTAAGAAACTAAATTTAGAAAATAGTGCCAAAAATTTCATTAAAAAGGCCTTAAATTTTGAAAGATATGATTTTTCTAAAAGTTTCTTCTTTTTCTAGAATTTTACTAATTTCTTTTGGATTGATTTGGTCAAAATCAACAAAAAGGAACTTGCCTAAGCTGATTGATGTGGTGAGCTAATGCGGCAACATGTGCATGGGTGGCGTCATGATATAACTACAAAGTCACAATATTCATTGGTGGTGCCTTTGTGGCAGTATTAATATTTGTAGCACTAAAATTCCTTCACATCTTCTATGTGGGAATAATGTTCAATCTTTATTTTCAAGGTGACATGGCGGCAACAAGAGTGTTAGATCAAACGACTCAATTGTCATTTACTCAGAAGGGGGTATAAGGTACCATCCTAGCTGCCGCTGGAATTTTTTATTATTATTTAATCACGGTATAATCAATGGAAGGACTAAACCAAGGCAATTGATCTTCACAAAAGGCCCTGGAGGTTGTGGTAGACTTGGAGTCCTAAGGTGAAAATGCAGGCCAAAATGCCCACATTTTGGCAACACAATGCCTTTCATCAACATCTATGTTCATTTGATGGCCATGATTAAATCTCTTTCACTCGCTTTGTGGCAAAATCGAAATGACATTGATTGTGATCCAATGAAGGCTATTTTCTTTTTCAAAATTTTTGGACGACGTGGTTTAGTTTAAAAAACATGATAAATACCTCATATCATATATAGAAAATTGTAGAAAACTTTTCAAAGCTTTTCAAAGCCAATAAAAACTTTTCAAAGCATTCTAGAAAATTTCATGAAAAAACACATGGCAAATATTTTTGAAAAAAATGTCTCATTATTTTATAAATTTCACACTCCCCAGAAGGTTTCTTGTCCTCAGTGTGACACAAGAACAAAATAGGATGAAAATAATCATAAGACATAGGATGCTAGATGATCTACAAGTTATCCAAGTGTGGGGTTAGGAAAATATCATAAATCATTTCATGCATGGTACTGTGATCTTCTTTTCTTCGTGTCCCCCCTTTGTGAATCCATGATTTGTTTGGTATTTATCCCTCTAAAAAATATGACTCAAAATCTAAAGAAAAAAAAATTAGAGCAAACATGTACATTGGGTCCCCTCATGTCCAACGCATAACATAAACTAAACTCATGAGAGAATAAAGAAACTTATCCATTGTGAATTGAGGGATCAAAACATCTAATTTGCCATAGAAACTTTTTTTTTGTGGCCATTTTGAGATTCCATGTTGTTTGATTTTTGTCATCCCTTTTTTGTTCTTAGAATCATCAGCATGCAAAGATTTGGTTTTTTCTTCTTCTTCTTGATCTCTTGGTCTTTCTCCTAAGCATGAAAGTAGATGCAAAATTCATTAAGTTTTTATTCTCCTCATCAAAAAATTTTTTTGTCATTATTCATGTTCTCATCAACCACTTTGAGTACCATGAAATCATGATCACATGCACCATAATCATACAAATTATACAATAAAACTTATTCACAATGTTGTAAATGTATAAATGAATCGCATTGTATCATTTAATCTAGGTATTTCATCCATAGTCTCATGATATACAAAAAAATTTTATAAATTGATAAAATAAGATTCTAGGGATGCACCTTCAATAATGTGAATATCAAATGACACATATTTTTCATGGTATCTCCAGGTAATGGCCTTCACAATGAAAACCTCCAACAACTTCCATTGTAGTAGCGCTAGATCAAAAGACGGGGGCAGCTTAAAAATGTGTATATAGGTTTTTGGGCCATTATAAAGGGAAAAAAGGATAAATTAACAATTTTTCAATGGGAACAAAATAATACAAGGCATGACATATTTTTACCAAGACCACTTTCCCAATTTCTATAATGAATACTATGAAATAATGCATTCTATTAACACAAAGTCTTTCTTTTGAAGACTCATAAAAATTTCTAAAATAAATGTTACAAACATTATATCTAAACGAAATTGAGTGTGTAATTTGAGCATTTTTTAAAATTAAATCCCCTTTTATTTACTCTTTTCAAAACATTAGAGCTTGGTTTAGTTCTTAAATAATTAGTGAAAATTAAGTTTACAATGTCTTCATTCCTTGTCTTGTTCCATTTCAGAAGAGCATCTCATTCTTGGGTTTCATAAAAATAAAGCTATCTGCCCTAAAACTTTTTACAAAAAACTCCGGTGTAGGCTTGTAATCAAGTTCATATATGTAGATTATGTCAATGATCAAAAACCAATATATGAATCTATATATTGGTTAAAATTCTTAATTACAAGAATATGAAAATTGATTTTGTCGATAAAATGAGAATTGAACTTATAAACTGACCATTAAATTAATCAGAAATTTATTCCTTAATAAATTAAAAATTCTCATTTTTCAACTTACCTAGTAAACCTTCTAGGGCCAACCCACACAATGTCTCCTCATTGGACCATCCAATTTGCACATCTTGGTCTATGTCTCCCCATCTCCCATGTTTTTTCACTTCAATCTATCTCCTTGTCTCCCCACATGTCTCTTCCTCTGTCTTCTAAAAAAATATTATTGGAATTTTATATTTGTTGTGTTTGCTAGAATTTTGTCCCTTTTACAGCTACACCCTCTAACTCTAATATTTTGTGTTTATGCCCTTATGTGACCTGTTATTGGAATAAGGGTATTAGAGAATCCAAGACAATTACCACTATGTGTAAAAGGGGAGGCGTCTCTAAAATCGTAGTGAAGAAAAATGAAGATTTCTTTCAGCTTACCTATCGACTCTCCATCCCTTAGGGTTTCCATAATCCTTCCAATAACCTTTCATCTACCTTCTTCTTCCTAGAAATACCCATGTCTTTGACCCCTTGAAATCATGGATTTATGTATTTCGTTCATGTTCTCTGCTCTCCACAGGCATTATCAATACTTACAAACATTGCAATACCATCTATCAATAATTTATTTGAAATTAAATTTATAAAGTCCATTAAATGTTAGGAAGTCCAGGGAAAATATGAATATTCACTTATTAGAAAAACAATATTCAGTTTTCAAGTCAAGAGCTTCTATTTAAGTGATGGTCATTTTAGAAGAAAAAAAAAGTGTAATCTTCTTCGAGTCAAGTTCTTTTCAGGATTTCTTCCATGATTAAACAATATCCAATAATATGCTCTAGAATACCATTATTTGACAACATAATACCTGAAATTTCTCAAAATTGTAAAGTTTTCCATACTAAAAGCAAAAAATTTGAAAATATAGCCCTTCAAAATGTGGAAAACGACAAATAGCCGAATTTAGCAAAAATAAACCCAAAATAGTCTCAGGATCATGGTTTTAGAAAGTGATTGCAATGCTTTGATGACCTTTACTAAGTTGAAACGGTGAATTTTTACAATGCATTTTTTTAGAAATGATATGAGGTATAAATATTATTTCAGAATTTTTTGTATTCAAGGATGGGAGAACGAGCAAATTGTAAATTTCTTTTTTTTCAGCAAACAATCACATTATTCTATTGCTTGAAGATATTTTTCTCTAACCTTTTACCACTAGGTACATAATTCCTATTCCAGAGATAACGAAAAATTTATCACTATTTCCTGAGGAAGATCCACCAATCGAAGCAAAAATCAGCTCTGATGAATGTGTTATTTATTTTCCCTTCAGAACTCATAGAAAATCATGGATGAATAATCGTAGAAAATCATAGAATTCATAAAAATGCCTAAAAGAACTACGGATGAATAATTATGCACGACAAAATTTTAAAGGATTTAGATGACAGAAAATCAGTTTTAATATATGATAAATATTCATGCACCTTAAAAATTACATCAAATCCCTAAAACCTGAAATGTCAAAGCCGGTCAACAGGAGTGAATGGAAAAGACCGGGTCTTGGAGGCCCAATAAGCAACAAACATGGAGATACCTAATGCTGCCACTGAGAGGATCATGGAGAATGCAGTGGATGCATCCATAGAGCCTCTTGATGTTGAATATGAACCAGAAGCGGAGATAAAATCTAATGGAATCCAGTCGCAACTCACAGAATAGTGATCAGACTTCTTCCATGGATTTCCCTCCGATGGGTACCAGAAGGCAACTGCCATCATGCTTTTCTGACCAATTGTGAATTGCACATCCTGTTTTTATGATGAATATTTCACAATTAGATGTCGAGGTAAATTTACCAAAAGTTTAAATGGAGGAATGAAGAACAGTGCAAAACATTTTATTAAAATAAAACAAGGCAAATAAATCACATTTTACTTGTAGACAATTTATTTATACCCACAAGGAAAAGACAAGTGATGACCACATTACGATTTAATATAACGGAAGTGTTGCTATTTTATGTTTTGTTTAATTAATTAAATAATTACTTGAAAGCTAAGCACAGTATAAACGTTATGATTAAAACCGTTTATACCACATGCTTATACTAGACTATTTTATTCAACCCCATAAGAAAAAACATAAGGATTTACTGGAAGACAAAGCAAGAATACGAAGGCACCTGTTGAACTTTGTCCATCGTTCTCAAGGGCCTTGAGAATTCAAAATAGTAGGTGCCTTGCTGGCCATCAGAAGAGTATGGGCTGTCTTTTTCAACAAAACCTGTAGGTTTCAGAGGATTAGAAGAAGATAGAAAATTTTCTAACTCTCCTTAGCCAATAACTGCACTAATCAGTTTATGTAATTTATACGTTCAAGACGTTATATCTGAAAGTGGAATTAGTTTTCTCAACTATTTTCAAGATGGAATCGGACAATAATGATGCAAGGATTTGACCGAATATGATGTAATCCTAAAAAACGGGCACCCACATTCCTTTGTGACAATGCATCCCTTCAAATTGAACATTGTGGAGAAAAAGAAAACCTGAAAACATACTACATTGAACTGCACGACGAGAGAAGACATGTACATTAGCTTATATATAGTGAAGAAGGATCTAGAAGAGGCGAGTTCTGGAAGGAGAGGTCATTAATGGGCTGCCCATGATGGGCTGGACACTATCCTCTAACAAACATAATATTACTTACATCCATAACAGAATCCAGAATGAAAAATCAAATGACGAAGTTTTATGCAGTTTTATGAATTATAGTGAGCAAAAAAAAATATAATGAACGTTTTTTTCTTAGGTAGAAAAAAATTGTATACAACCTTTCTAGTGCCACATGATGTGAATGACACTTTGATGATGTCATAGAACCAAAAAATAAAATAAAATAAACTTATAGTTTGTGAGAAAGGGTCTATTAGACAAACTCTATCTTGATCCCTCTGCATCTCTCTATTTAGATCTCTATCCCTTTCATCCCCGTCTCCCCTTCTTCATCTTTCTCTTACTCCATTTTCGTCTCTCTCTTCCTCTTCATCTCTTTCTCTCTCACACTCCCATTCTGTATCTTTTTAGATCCCTTCCCCCTCTCTCTCTATCACTGCCTCTCACTCTCTATGTTTTTCTTCCCCCCTCAAAAAAACTAATAAAAATGTTGTAAGAACTCCATCGTGACATACCATAGACGTGGAAGGGAGGTCAACTGCTGGAACAACTGGCAACAGGTTCAACCGAGTGAACCAGTTCAAGAAATGGTAACCCTCTAAATAGCAAATGGGGCGGCATTGAGGGAGATAAAAGGGGAAGACTGTGGAAGAAGGGGGCATCAAAGTAGTTGGTGGAACTGAGGAGAGTTGGGAGGGTCTCTTGAACAAATCTTCCCAGGAAATTAGTCACTCCGACTGATTTGCTCCACTGATCTTTTTCTTCTTCTGATTCTCTATTGTAATTCATCTCTTTCTTCTTCAAGAAAAGCATTTGTTTCAGGAGTCGATTGGAGTTTAACAGAATGATGATGATGATATGTGTGTGTGTGTGTTGAGATAAAGCAAACTAAAGTACCTCTCTTCCCATCCTTTTCCAGAAACATTTGTAAATTGTCAACGATAACAGCAAGAAAACCAAAATAAGTGTATCAAGGTGTACCTGCATGTGTATTGGGTGCATTTGTAGTTAAGGAACTGTGCCACCAAGCCCCTTGCCAATCATTCCGTGCACTTGAATCATTCCCTTAGAAGAAGAAAAACAAAACTGAGTTTGATGTACCACCAGAAATCTCAATGAAAATAATGAAATTTCAACAAATATTTCTTTATTATGGATATACTACTTTGTACTTCAAAAAAAAGACTATGGATATACTACATCCCTAATGTTTATACATGCCAAACGAGAGAAACAGTGATGAAATAGGTTTTCCGAAACATAGATGGTGTACCTCAAAGTGTCCAATATTCTGTTGACCCCAAAACAAATCCTTTCACGGCCTTTTTTTATAAATTAGGGTTTTTTTTTAGAATAATAAATTAGGGTTATACACAAGGTTCATGAAATGGGATAATAAAGTTAGGGCTCTAGCAGGTCACTAGTTTAAGGTCAATCAATTCATGACTTCGGCTAATTAATGGCCTCATCTGCAGTAGAGTTAGAGTTTCTAATGATCATATAGAACATACGATTTGAAAACAAAATAAAAAGAATGCAACTACATGCCCATCAGTGAATCATCCTTTCAAATCATATACTTTGTCCATAGAGGTCATACTCTTTTGCCATTAAACATGAGAAACAGGAGATGCAGAGGAACTGAAAAATCATCACTGCATCATCCGCATCTCAATTCAGTTAACAGCTCTATTCTACTCTAGATACATTTTTAAATAAAAATAATGGGATATGTACGTGTTTGGATCAATGTCAGAACCAGAACACCCAATCATGCTCTTACAGAAACAGAAGCAGATCCAGATAAACTTTAAAACGAGAGAAAAATATTAATTGTAATCGAAGTTTCAAATTCTCCTTACAGAAAAAGAAAATTGAAAGTACATCCCATAAACTTTGGGATCAAGTTGATGATCATGCTCTTCAACAATTAAAATCCTCATAAGTATCAAGTTGATAATGTTTCAATTTAAGTACCAACAAACTAAAAAATAAAGTACTATTCTAAATTTACCTAATGGGCCCTTTCCATCCAAGAAGAGGCAGTGAGGATTCCATGCATATGAATCAACCAGATGACCAAACCTACATAATCAACAGAAACTGTTAGATTCATCATGTCCACCAGAAATGTGAAGCAAGAGATAAAGATTGATTACCTGTCATCCCCACTTGCTTCTTGATTATCCATTAGATTTCCACCATACAGCCGGCCTGGAATGGCACTTCCAATGGAAAAGTGCATAATATCCACTTCATGGCCTTGACAACTTATACTATTGCATTCAGCTCCATACTTTCGGCAACCACCCATCTAAAAACAACAATAAAATCATTGAATCATGATAGATAAGCAATAGTGGTCAAATAATGAATATGAAGATTACAGATAATCATATGCTTACATTACTGTATGTTGCATTTTTGCCAACTTGAAACATTATAGCGACAGAAGGACATTTATTGTCATCACTGCATTCCAAGATGATTGGAGAAAACGAAAAATAAATGATCAGCATTTCAAAAACGTTGAAAAATAATCTCCAAAGTAAGTCAAGTAGAGAGAAAAGACTTGAACTTAGATATTCTATGACGGTGAATGCAATAAAGACCGTCAAGGACAAGTGGTTGATAAGAAATATTGTTATACCACTCATTTGGGGCCAGTTTTATGGGCATCCTGGTTCTTTAACCCTTATAGAGGGGGCAAATAAACGTTAGGTGTCTGAGGAAACACACATGGGAAATTATCTCATGGTCACATTTGGAGATTCTCTATTTGACCTTTCCCCGTCCTACTGGAATCGTATCAACTTGATTACACATTTCTCTTCAATCTTCGATGGCTTCCCTGGTCTGGTATGTGTCCTCTTAGGGTAATACAATTCTTGGAAATGCTTGATAAGAGGATCTCATCATAACTGTCAAAAAACTCAACGCAGGAAAGGATGCTTTTCTAACGAGCATTGAACTGATGTAACTCTTTCTTGGATCAAGAATACTAAATATTAAAAATATAAAATAAACTTGACAATAAAAGAAACAATGAAAATCTAGTCGCAAACCTTCTCTTCAAAAACATATAGTCGTAAAGCAAAACTATAAGAATTTACCCCTTTGAGTAGACATAATTGCCGTCTATTTTTAACAAGAAGTATGCATTTTTCCCGTCATGCGATGCCTGTGAAAGTTTCAATGAGAAAAATGCAATCTTTTAAGATTTCAGGTTAAATATATTTTAATCTTATGATTTATCTCATATATTAAATCAGAATGGATCTTCTTAGGTTCCATTTAGATCTCTGTACCCGAAAACAGTTTTTAATATAGTCCCTCACAGGTAGAATAATTACAAATGTGAAATAACATGAAAAGCAGCATCGCATGTTTCTCTCTAACAGGTGATATGGTAAGACTCCACGATGATGATGAAAACAGATTCTTGAATTGCCTCAAGGAGAAAGATTATGGTGTAGAAGAGAGAGAGAGAGTAGCGTGAGATCTGTCAGACAGACAGCCCAAGGGATGAGGCAGCTCAAGAGTCCCCAACCAAGCTCTCCAACTCTGGTCCCACGTCCTTGGTCCCCTTCTTTACTGGTTCAAGGTCCTCACGAGGCAAGGATACCAGCTCATTCATGACAGGATGTGTCCTTACTTTCCCACTCAAATATGGGGATTAAGTCTGGCAATTAAGTATAGGACTAACTCTCCTCTTCCTACTGCTGTAGTGAGAAGGGCCTCTCACCATAATTTGTTCTTCTTTTGTTCTCACAAATGGCACTTGACCAATAAAATTCCAAATCAAGAATTCTTGAAAACTAGAAATCCGTAAACAAAATTAATCGAGATAAACCTAAAACTACCAACATAAAAACTTAAAAGAAACTGAACGTCATGTATCGGTAGTTTTCACCGCCACATATGCCAGAAGTTCTAAGATGACTGCATAAAAGGATTCTGCGAAGGGACATAACCTGCCAAATCTAGATGCGTCTAAATGTAGACCGTTTTAAGAGAATTATGCAACTCCGAGAAAAGAATCTTCAAGAAACTTGAAATAATTTCCCGAAAACACTCTGACAATCTCATATTTACCGCGCCGAGACTAGGCCAAAGAACTCAAATCCGGATCAAACATTACAGAGTTCCTCAATCCTACATCGAAAAGAGCACTTCAGTGCCTTGACTGAAACCATCCGCCGGGAATTTCCTTTTCCAGATCAAAATCAAAAACAGGAAGCAGCGAAAACTCATGTAAAGATCAAATATTTCACAACTCCTCTATCCTATAACGAAAAAATAACTTCATTACCTTGACGGAAGCTTTTCCGCCGGGAAAAGCCTTGTCGAGATCAAAATCAAGAGCAGGGAACAGCGAAAACTCAAAACCGTCGAAATCATCCCACTCCTTCCCGATTCCATCAACCGTAACTACTCCAGGCCGAAATTCCGCCACAAGGTGAGCATCTCCGCTCAAACTGCATCCACTTCCAGATCCGCCGTCGTGATCTTCGTGCGCGTTGGAGACGTGAAAGATCGAAAGAGAAATCACGAGCAAGGAGAGGACTCCGCGAGGCATTGTTGCAGGAAGAGAGAGAAACAGGAGCGAGAACGGCAGAAGAAGTAGCCATTGTCGAAGATCTGGAGGTGGAAGCTTCCAGCAATGATGAAGACAGATCTGGATAAATAAATGACGATAATACCCTTGATCTGATTTTTTCCGCACCACAAGTGAGGGTATTTAATGGAATAAACATCGGGTTTTTTTCAACGTTCCGAGAATTCAGAACCTGTTAAAAGGAGCGACTTCTCGAGCTATCGAGGGGAAAAAGATATTTCCCGAGCTGTCGAGGTTTTTGAGAGACTACGGCCCTGAAAAGTCAGAGAGAGCGCCGAGACGCAGGTAGAGAGAGAAACAGGAGAGCGAACGGCAGAAGTAGCTCGAGCTCTTCGTCCTGGAAGGAAGCTTCCGAATTTGATGAAGACAGCTGTGAATTTTTCAAGTACCGATAATATCCTCGCCTTATTCGAAGTGCTCTCGTGTTTTTTCCGTAAATACAAGAAAGCCGATGGGTATTTAACGGAATGAAATTTCCAAGTACGTTTCCAAGCCGTAGAACCCAGAGAAAAGGACAGCTTCTCAGTCACCGTTATTAATTTTAAAAAAGAAGATACTCCCGCAAAAAGAAGAAGGGTATTCTCGAAATTATGCTGAAAAATTCAGGTATTTATGGAAATTGAGTCCTATTTGACTCATCTGGGAATGGCTGCTGGTCCACGATAGCCACGGTTTAGACACAGAGCATGTTCTCGCGCTTTTGGAACCCCATGAAAAAGGACTGCTTGTCGTTTCCCGTCGGAAATTACAAGAAACTCCTTGGTCACGTGCTCTGCGGCATCATTCTATTTGGGTATTCTCGTAATTACATAAAAAGTAAGGTCAAAAAGGTTTGTAAAATATATACTAGGGTTTATGAGTAAAATAGCGTAGTCAAAAAGATGACCAAAGAAAAATTACGAAGAGGGGTATCGATGCAAGAAACTAACCAGGCTCATTCAACGAGCAATAATTGCAACTTTTGAGGGTTAAAGTTGCAATTATTCAACTAGAAGATGAACAATTATTAACAATAACTACGGAAATTTAAAATTAAGAGAAATAAATATATTAATAAGTCATCGGAGTCAACGGAGACCTTGAGAGTCATCTTTCCACTGGGATAGATTTCATCGATGTCATCGGGCTCTTCGGCAGGTAACATGGGCAGCCTAGCGCCGGCGACGTACTCCCACTCAACGGCGAGGCCATCGACGGTCACGGCACCGGCGGCGTACTCCGCCGCTAACTGGACGCCGCCAGCGAGAAGGCAGTCCTCATCGTCCACCTCTTCGGTGTCGTAATCTCCATGGTGACTATCAGAGCTACTGATTTCAAGGAGAAATAGGTTTCATCATACTTTGGACAAGTCCTCTCTCAATGACTCTCTCTCTCTCTCTTTCTCCCCCCTAGTGCCCTTCCTACCTCTCTCTCTACACCCTGAACTCTCTCTCCTGGTGTCCTCCCTCTCTCCCCCTCTCCCTACCCTCTTTGGCTCGCTAGTCGCTATCTCTCTCTTCTCTTTCTCTCCCCCACCATCACTCTCTCTATCACCCAAATAAATGTTCCCTTTCGGGAGTCGCTATCTTTCTTTCTTCCCATCTTTTATATATCTCTCTTCCTATCTCCAACCTCTCTTCTCTATTTCTCTCTTTCTATTCCTCGCTCCCTCATCTATTCCTCGTTCTCTCCCTTTCGCGCAATTTCTCCTTATCTCTGTCTCCATTCATATCTCTCTCTCTGTCACTATCTCTACCTCCGTATTTCTCTTTTTCTCCAAAGCGCTGTTTTTAAGGAAAATAAGAATCATTCTTACTCCGGACTATAGATTCATAATTGACTTACGTCAGGGGAGAGAGATGAAAATACCTGTGATGGGAGTCAGCTCCGGCGAGAAGGATAGCAGGAGAGAGAAAGAGGATGAGAAGCAGACGAACCATGGTGAATGGGCGACGAATGAGAAGATTAATTTTCTGTTTACGTAGAAGGAACTGAGAAGAGCAGATATATCATTTAACTAGACTAAAAAAGCGTGATACTAGTGACGCACGTGGAAGCCATGTTTGAGGAGATGGGCAGATAAAGGGTTAAAAGGAGGAGAGATAGGTGACTGCACGGAAAAGGAAATTTAGGCATGTTTCGCGTGGATCTCTTTCTCTCTAATTCTTGTCTTATTTTCCCTTTTTTTCTCAAAGTCGAAGGATTGAATGGCAGTCGATTAGCAACCATTGCACTTCAGTATTATTATTTGCATTTTCTTAAGTTGTTGGAAATAAACTGAGGAGAAAGGATAAGTTTCTTGAGAGAGATTCTTGTTAAACTGATCATCAAAGAGATAAAGAGATAGAAGAACGAGAGAGACCTGCATGAGATCACGCCTGGTGGTCAGAGAGAGAAAGAGACCCTCACGCAGGAACCTGTTTGTCTAAACTTAGGAGGGAGAGAACAGCTAATGAGAGAAATTGCTAGATTGCCTTTCACAATTCTCTCTCTATCCCTCTCCCCCCTCTCTCCCCCTCTCCCTTTGGAAATGATCCAAAGAGAGTTCTGGTGTCGAATCTCATGGAAAAACACGAGCATTGAAGAATATTGTAGATTAAAAAACCTGAGTGCATTACTGTATTTTTCCTTTAGAGAAGAGGATAGGCTTAATCCACTTACCTTTAATCCTCCGTAATCTGATAATTATTTTGGTTTAGCACGGACTCATACTCTACTATTGGTACAATCAATCCCAGAACCTTTGGTGAAGACGCAACTGGCATTGTCTATTGGCTGCTGATCACCTCAAGGGTCACTCCCAAAGATGATTAGCACACTCCACAAATGCACACACACTCCAAAGAAGAGAATAATGAAAAAAGAATAAGGAATTCACTAAAACCACTCAAAACTCACATACAACCCTGTGGAGGAAGAAAGGAATGCTCATATGTGTTTATGGATGCTCTAGGGGTGCCGATTTTTTGGCTTACAAGGAGAAAAACTCAAAAAATAGCACTTAAAATTCGGAGTGCCCACATCCCCCCGAAGGCGCGCTATGGCACCTAAAAATTGTCGATCTATAAGTAACATGGCGTGCATTTGGCACACATCTCGTGGGTGCTATAATACCTGCTGAGATATGCGCTCATGTACACGCTGGGTGCTGGGATATGAGGCTCAACAAGCTCTCTAAGTTTTCTACCAAAACAATGATTGCAACGAAAGATGTTGAATCATCCAATAATAGATGATCTCATCATCCATTCAAGATGACCCTATCATCTAGTATAGAATAAAATTCATACTTATAAAGATCATTTGATAGAGTTTTTTAACTGTTCAAGCGTTCAGCATCTATCAGTATCCACACAGTCTCTGGACGATCGGATCTCTTCTTGAACACTCATCACCACGAGAGGAAGAGAAGAGAGAGGTGAATTTTCACTAAGTTTGCATGGGCACCTCTATTATGGTCGTAATCCCCCCTATTTATAGACTTAAGGAATATAAAATTTCACAAAACCCTTATTATTATTTTTTATATCCACCGTCGTCCATTGACCTTATGTGTATGACCCTCTAGGTCTATATATCTCACCAGTTAATGACTTTATCAACCCAATAACACTTATTAGTCTTCCTTATCAATTAATTATATGAACAGATAGAATAATCGACTAAGGATTGATTTAACCCAATCAACAGGTTGAGTCGTCACCCCGGTGGGTGCCAAACTACACCACGTGCTATAGGATATATGAAGTATATTAGAACTCTTTCATGGAACCATGCCATTATTGGTTACCGTGTGCATATAATCTTTCATCCACGTGAGACTCGTGAATGACTTAAGATATGTTTAATTGTCAAACTCTAATCGGTCACTCAATTTAGTACTAGTGTAATTTAGTAAGAGAACAACTTCTATAATATTTCCACTACCTTGTCTAAGGATTTAACCGCATCTCATTCCTTGAGTCGATATCCATATATTTCGAGGGAGGATGATCTCATCTTAACCACTCAATCACTTTCAAGGACTTCATGTCTTATCCAATCTATGACGTTTTGAAAATCTCGTGGCTAAGGGATTCATAAGTTATAGTCAAAACATGATCATCCATCCACAAGATGTCTTTGGTGTCTCAAGTCAAAAGACCACTTACATAATCGTGATATGAATAAACTTGATTGAGAATTTGGCATAATACCATTCAGGAATTCATATGGATCAATTCAATGAACTCTTTCTCCAAAGAGCACCCACTATCTATCCTTGGTATCTCTACACTAATGGCCACAGGATCAGTCATACTCATCACATGAGTCAAATCAGATTGTTTTATTCTTTATGGATAATTTGATGTCTTTCTCGAATATCTCATGAATAGGAATATTTAGAACACATGTTTAAAGACCAGCGATCACTATATTATGATATCATCATAATTCACTTGATCCTTGCATATGTTCATGGACTTCATTACAAACATCACAAAAAAATGAAAATGAAGAAAAGTTCATTTAAATGAATATAAATGAAAGATAAAAGTACGATTAGCTTGCAGGCCATATAATATCCATCACTGGGTCCTCCCGAAAACTACGTCGCATGCGCCACAAGTGTGATTATTGGACGGGTGCTACAATAACCATCGAGCAGCCTGGCGCTTGTTCTCAAGTGCCACTACGCACCACGGGGTGCGAGTTTTGGTAACCACAGAGTAGCCTATCGCTGACATGCCCTGGCGCTTGATCTTGCATGCCGGGGGCACCATCTTGGAGGATACTACATTACCCGTTGAGTGTGCACCATCTGTGCGCGCTTGGTGATCTCCCTTGGGCGCAACGGCGGTGCAACGCACTCCAGACATGCACAATGATGGAAAATTACTTCCATCATTGTCAAAGATTAGCCATGAATGGACTCTTGCTCCACTGATGGCCCCAAGGATTCTGGTATCTTTGCTGGAAACAGCCACAACGATGCCAACACTTTTACATCGCCGATGGAGATAGTGGCCCTGATATATAGGTTGTGCATTAAGTATATCAAGTACGATGGGAGGAAATGGGCCTCATAGAGAACTTGTAGTCTTTGCGATAATCGATCATGAACAAGGTCAAAGCTTGCTAAACTGACCACCCGGTCACACTAGTGGCCTTGCTCTAACAATGGTCCTTTATGATTTATTTTGCACTCTTCTTTGGACTTTCTCATCTTTTGTTCTCTAAAACTGTCGAGCTTATAAATATGCATGAGTTAAAATTAGGGAAACTGGAGAGGATTTTGGTCATCTTGCCCGTGTAGTAGCCTACAAGAAGACCCTCTTTTTCTCCAACTGTTGCCATCAATGTAGAGAGTTATTGTCATCACCATTGGGGAGGAATAGATGCATAGCCCCGACAGTTTTGGGCCTCCTCTTGGTCATGACCAGCCCTCACACGGCCAGCTCTACTTGAGTCATTTTCGTCTAGCTCGCCTTCCATGCAGCCATAGTCTAGCTCACATTTTCCGAGGCCATAACACCCCCGTAATCTTTCAATGTTAATGCTTCGTTCCAAACTCGCAAGGAAATTTTTATCTAGGACTTGCTCCACTTGAACCCCCTCCCCTCCCTTAAAATTGACCGAGTAGTTGGATCCGTGACTTCCTCTGCTAGGTGCCCACACATGCCATACCAAGATGAAAGATAACCACTCATCACGTGCCGCACATCACTGCATCTCTACTCCTAGTCAAAACTTGCCAACTCCCCAAGCGTTGAAGATATCTACTGCCCAACCACCCTGGCATCCTCATATCACATCTTGCATCATATTTAGGCTAGACTTATCCTATACACATAATTCATTGTCATCATCCTATTATCAACATGAGTGAACCAATTGTTGGGGTCAATGATGAATTTTTCATCTATGATAATACATATGTCCACTTAGATAGATAAACCTTGTAACTCTACATATTGATCTATCTCTCTCTCACTCTCTCACTTTTTTCTTTTATAATTTAATTAGAATAATAGATTTCACATATTGGCATTATTTATTGTGTACATCTCATTCGTACTTCAAGTCTTAATGAGAAATCTGTGTTTAAATCTATGGGTATAATGCACTAAATTTACAAAGAGATAGAAGGTCCAGAAATAGAGAAGATTGCTTGATATAGGTGATAACATGCAAGTTATAATTGCATTTAAAACATTAGATGAAATCCAGATGAAACAAAAGGAAACAAAACTTTGGGCATAACAATGAGGCATGAGGACAGAGGGAATGAGGAAAATCAAAAACTACAAAACCCATGTGATACCTAGCTTTATCATGGAAGTTTATATAGTGATCCCTGATAACTCCAAAAGTTATCACGTGATTTACATGTTCTGTAGGTTTATTTCACGATTTTAAGCTTCGTAAAATGCAATGGATTGTTTTTTAATAGAAAAAGCATTGTTTGTTAAGTTGGTAAATCAAATTTGCTAAACTTGCGTAATTAAAACTCTACGGGTTTCAAAGCTAGAGGGAAAGATCTCATCACGTTTTGTCTTTTAGCAGGGTTCACTGACGTGGCTTCGGAAAACGATGGAAAGGAAGAATAGAGAAATATTTTCTCACATCGCTTTTGCCTTTTAGCAGGGCTCACTGACGTGGATTCAGAAAACGACAGAAAGGAAGAGGAGAGAAAGATTATCTCACGTCGCTTTTGTCCTTTAGCAGGGTTCATTCACGCGGCTCCAGAAAGCGACAGAAAGAAGACGAGAAGGCGGGAAATTAGAACTCACCTTGATTTAGCTGCAGGAGGTAGTTCCCGAGGTCGAAAGATGGTGCGGATCAAGCTCTCCAGCGGTCTTGTCTGTCCCTGATCTAACGGTGGAGAAAGCTTCAACCTGTTGTTAAAAACCCTATGCGCTGCAATTTCCAGGGCATTCCAGTTTAGGAGAAGAAGCGGTGGGACTTCCATCCTAATCGGCGTCCTGAAAGAGAAAACAAGGAGGAGGCATCGCTAGCTTGAGGTTCTGCAGGGAAGGAGGAGGCTATCTACCGAGCCGGTAAACCCCATCGAGGTTGACTCTGGTAGGTACAAAAAAACTCTCGTTCCGATCTTCTTGCGGTCTTCTGCCTTTCTTTTCTCTCCAGATCGACCAAGTGAGCTCTTGACAGCAACACTTTCGTCTTCATTCCCCACTCTCCCGAGTCGACCTTGCAACTGCTGATCTCCGGTGCTAGGTGGGATCGGGAACGGCGCAAATCCCTCACTCCAACCACAGGAAGCTCGCCTAGTCGGTCGCTATTGCACCGGGAGGCTTGATTTGTGTTTCCCTATTTGAATGTCCTTTTATCGCGTTTCACTTGAGTAGATAAAATACTTTAAGTTCTCTCTACCCTTCGACTGTTTTGTTATTTGTCTCTAGCTGTAGTTCATTCACGGGATTGTTGTTAGACTTAACTCAGTTTAATACTTTTCAGTTGTGATCTAGTAATTTCCCTCTCATATTATCTGTTGTGTGCGCTTAGTGACTTAATCTAACTGAGTAATAGAATTAGATAAGTATACATACCTATATATATATATGCTTAGATACATAGCGTTCATCCCAAATTTCTCTGAATCATTGCTTGCTCCCTGAGGACGATCCCTTACTCACTACTATAGTTTTTCACCTAAAAAGAGTGCATAGGAATTTTATT
The DNA here is from genome assembly GCA_024174645.1 of Lemna minuta. Classification (NCBI taxonomy): domain Eukaryota; kingdom Viridiplantae; phylum Streptophyta; class Magnoliopsida; order Alismatales; family Araceae; genus Lemna; species Lemna minuta. Next base: position 18,641,629 of record CM044104.1, read on the forward strand.
GTATAACCGGATTTACCAACGATTTCTGAAAACTTATATCGGGTTATCAATTGGCGCCGCTGCCGAGGAGCACAGCTAGTGATTATTGAAATTTCTTTATAGTTTTATTCATATAGTAATCCTATCTTATTCATTGTTCCATGTAACACTGACATTCCCTTGAAGGTTTATGGTCTTTACTAGGGCAAGAATATCTACAAGTGGAGAAAAAAAGAAAGGGGGAACAAAACATGGCAGAGGAAGAAGACGTAATTCCTCAACAAAGAAGAAATCACGTGGAGACCAGGAGAACGCTTTTAGATAGGTAAGACCACCATTAATATCGAACTGGCAAGAGAGGTAACTTTCAAACCGGATAATACTCTGATTTCATCACTACCTTCCTTTTATGGTAGACCTAGTGAGGATCTTTATGATTTTTTGGATGACTATCATATGATGTTATCCTCACAAATCATAATAGGTCTCTCCACTGAGAATTTGAAGATGTTGTACCTTCCTTTTGTCATAAAAGAGAAGGCCAAAGATTGGTATAAGAAATTAGGTAGTACCTTTAATTCATGGGAGGAAGTGGAGGAAAAATTCCTTTTGAAATTTTACCCGTTATCCAAAAAGAAAGCTTTAATTAAAGACATCCAGACATTCTCTCAGTTGGATGGAGAAACCTTTAGTGAATCCTGGGAGAGGTTTAAAGATTTGATACGGAAATGCCCTCACCATGACATAAAGGAATCTGATCTTGCTCAAGATTTTTATGATGCTTTGAGTGATTCTCATAAGCAAAAGGTAGATAACATGTCGGGTGGATATTTTTATCATGCTTTTGAGGATGAAGTATTTGACATTCTTGAAAGAGTGGCAGATATTGACCTCCAGCAAACAAACGCTAGCAGGAACGGACGGTTCCTCAAGAGAGGAGGCCTTCATCAAGTAAGTTTCAAGGAATCTACATTAGAGAACGAAGAGATCCTGAAAGCTGTGGGGAAACTGAGTGAAAAGGTAGATCGCTTAACTACTAACGCGCCTCTTATGAAGGCAAAAATATGCTCTCTTTGTTGCAGCAAGGACCATGAAGACAGAGCATGTCAAGGCATATCTCCTGAAGAGGGAGAAGTACATGTAGTGAACTATACTACCTCTTGGAATGAGCAACGAGGACAGGGGAGTAACCTCAACCGGCAGACTAGACCCGCTTCTCAACCACGTCTACATTATCAAGGACCCCCTTCTCAACCGTACCAAACTTATAACATGCGCCAACAGCAAGCGCCTTTCTACCATCAAGAGGGGCCCATGCAGACCCGGGCCACGAAGGAAGAAACACAGGTAACTTCCTCAAATTCTCTTGACCCTATGATGAATATTTTGATACAGATGATGGAAGATCAGAAGAGGACAATCATGGAAATGCAAAACGAAGAATGAAGAAATGCAAAAGAGAAATGAAGAGGAGATCAAGCGCTTAAGGGTCAACATGGAACAACTCCAGAGAGGTAAGGGAGTTGTAAGAGACTCCCTGCAAGGTCGTTTCCCTACTCAACCACTTTCCAATCCTAGAAATTTATATGTTGCAAATACTGTGGATGAGTCAAATGCATCTTCATCATAGAGTTCATCTAGGGAGGTTCTAGGGATTGCAGTAAGAGATGGGAAAAACAATTGATCGAAGAATGGGAATGTAGAAAGAGAGGAGGATGACATAGAAGAACTTCAGGAAGAAAAACCCCTGGAACCAGAGGATCTGCCTTCAATTCCCTACCCTCATGCTCTTCAAAACCCTAAGAAACCCTCTCAAGAGGACCATAATAACCCTCTGATTAAATCTCTCCAGGAAACCAACGTGTCTGTTCCATTAGTAGAGGCATTAAAATACATCACGGCCTTCCAAAAGTTTGTAAAAGATTTAGTGACCCCTAGGCGGAATAAGAGGATTAAGTTATCCGAAACCGTAAGTTCTGTACTCTTAGATAAATTCCCTACAAAGAAAAGAGATCCAGGTGCCCCTCTGATTACATGTGAGGTAGGAGGAAAGAAATTTATTAAAACATTGCTTGATTCTGGAGCTAGTGTGAATATCTTGCCTAAAATGGTGTATGATAGACTTAAATTAGGAGAAATAGAACCCGCATGTATTGATCTTCTGTTAGCAGATGGGTCAGTTAGACAGCCTCTTGGGAAATTAGAGGACATTGTGATTAAGGTAAAAGATCACGAATTTTTGATAGATTTCATTGTCACACACACTAGTGAACCGAAACATTTTTCTCATGCACCTATCATCCTAGGTAGGCCGTTCTTAGCTACGTCTAGGGCTGTCCAGGATTGGGGCAAAGGAGTGGTCAAATTAAAAATAGGTGAAGAAGAAGTAGAAATAGATGTTTCAAAAATCATGAAGTATTCAGTAGCTAGCTGTGAAGAAGCCTGGGCGTGCGCTATATATGAAGATCATGATGAAGATACCCTTGATTTCTCGTATGATGAATTGATAGAAAAAGTAGAGGACAGAGACTTAAAACCTTTACCTTCCTCTCTAAAGTATGCTTTTCTAGATCCCCATGAGAAATTTCCTGTCATTATATCTTCAAATTTGGATTCTAATCAAGAAATAGCTCTATTAGAAGTTTTGAGGCAACATAGATTTGTGATAGCCTGGTCATTAGAGGACATCAAGGGAATTTCACCTGAGTTTTGCGAGCATAAAATTTAATTAGAGGATAATGTTAAACCCTCTAGGGAGGCACAAAGAAGATTGAATCCGCATATGCGAGAAATACTTAAGGAGGAAGTCCTTAAGTGGCTGAAGGCAGAGATTATTTACCCAATCTCTGATAGCCCTTGGATTAGTCCAGTGCACATGGTCCCTAAGAAGTCTGGGATAACTATAGAAAGAAGTTAGGAAGGGGTAGAATTAACGACTAGGCTTACTACGGGACGGAGAGTGTGTATTGACTATAGGAAACTCAATTTAGTAACCAAGAAAGACCACTATCCCATTCCTTTTATGGATCAGATTCTAGAAAAACTTGCAGGGCAGACATATTATTGTTTTCTTGATGGATATTCTGGGTATAACCAGATTGGAATTTACCCAAGAGATTAAGAGAAAACAACCTTTACATGCCCAGAAGGAACATATGCTTTTAGACGCATGCCCTTTGGGCTCTGCAATGCACCTGCCACATTTCAACGGTGCATGAACGCCATGTTTTTAGAACTTGTGGGAGACTGTTTAGAAATCTTTATGGATGATTTTTCGATCTTCGGCTCATCTTTTGAATCATGTTTGTCTCATTTGACTCGCATACTTCAATTATGCATCCAGTTTAACCTTATCCTCAGCTGGGAAAAATCGCATTTCATGGTGCAGGAGGGGATAGCACTCTGTCACCAGGTCAGCAAGAGGGGTTTGGAAGTCGACAAGGCCAAAACAGAAGTTATCAAGAGCCTTCCACTTCCATCCAACCTCAAGGAAGTTAGATGCTTCCTTGGCCATACAGGCTTCTATAGAAGGTTCATCCAAAACTATGCTCAGATTTCCAAACCTCTAACGAATCTACTTTCCAAAGATATAGAATTTATAGTGGATGAACCAGTCAAGTCAGCTTTTAATATTCTAAAAGAAGCCCTCATTGAAGCACCTATTCTTCAGCCACCCAATTGGTCTCTGCCTTTTGAGATTTATTGTGACGCTTCAGAATTCTCAGTAGGAGCTGTCTTGGGACAACGAAAGGAGCAGAAGCCTGTGGCCATTTTCTATGCTAGTAAGACTTTGAAATGGACCTCAATTGCATTATTTTGTTACCGAAAAGGAGTTACTAGCAGTCATCTTTGCCCTAGAAAAATTTAGGTCCTATATATTAGGCAGTAAGATAATAGTATATTCAGATCATTCAGCTTTAAAATTTTTGCTAAAAAAAAAGAGGCTAAGCCTAGATTAATTAGGTGGGTTTTATTGCTTCATGAATTTGATTTAGAAATAAAAGATAAGAAAGGAGTAGAAAATGTAGTAGCAGATCATCTATCTCGATTAAAAATTTCTACCCCCATTCCCATCTCTACCAACTTTCCTGATGAATTTATTTTATTTGCTCAAGGAAGAGCACTTCCGTGGTATGCGCATATCGTAAATTATCTTGTAACAGAAAAAGAAAAAGTTTGTTCATGAGTGCAAGTACTTCATATGGGATGACCCAGAACTCTTTCGTTTAGGCGCTGACCACATCTTAAGGAGGTGCGTCCCCCAAGAAGAATAGCAAGCTATCTTGGAACACTGTCATGCTAGGCCAGGAGGGGGACACTATGCTTCCAAAATTACAGGTCACAAAATCTTTGAATGTGGATTTTATTGGCCCACGATATTTAAAGATGCTCACGAATTCTATCTTAGATGTAGAGCTTGCCAAGCATCCTTGAATATGGGAAAAAAAAGATCATATGCCTCTAACCCCCATCATAGAGATAGAAATTTTTTATGTATGGGGCATAGATTTTATGGGGCCCTTTCCCAACTCTTATGAATTTGAATACATTTTAGTCGTTGTAGACTATGTCTCTAGATGGGTAGAGGCCACAACCACTAGGACCAATGATTCAAAAGTCGTATGTGGGTTTGTTGAAAAATTTATTTTATCGAGATATGGATGTCCTAGAGCCATCATCAGCGATGGTGGTGCCCATTTCAAGAACTTCAAATTCAAGTCACTTTTAAAGAAAGTCGGTGTGCAACATAAAGTTACCACGCCATATCATCCTCAAGCCAATGGACAGGTGGAGCTGTGTAACACGGAAGTCAAGAAAATACTACAGAGAATTGTCAAACCAGATGGGAAAGATTGGGCCAATAAGCTAGACGAAGCTTTATGGGCTTACAGAACAGCTTACAAAACTCCATTAGGTATGTCTCCTTTTCGTCTGATTTTTGGGAAATCATGTCATCTTCCAGTGGAATTGGAATATAAAGTTTATTGGGCCATTAAGCAGCTTAACCTCTCTTTATAAGCTGCAGGAAAACATATAATTCTCCAACTTCATGAATTGCAGGAATTGAGGAATGAAGCATATGAAAACTCTAGACTGTACAAAGAAAAGATGAAAACCTTCCATGACAAGCACTTAAGGCGATGACATTTCTTTGAGGGTCAGATAGTATGGCTTTAGAATTCGCGACTAAGACTTTTCCCAGGGAAACTGAAATCACGTTGGGAAGGTCCATTCACTATCTCCAAAAATTTTTACTAACGGCGCTTTCACTATTACTAACCCTACTTCTGGAAAAAGTCTAACTGTGAATGGTCAGAGACTAAAGCCATACTTGGAGTACACTCCTAATCCCCTCCACGCACTGCCCATTACATTGACAGATCCTCCACCGTCGGAAAATTATATGATCAGTGGTTTAGTTTTCTTTTTTTTTTGTTTCTTTCAATTATTACATAGTTATTAGCTTGTTTTTCTTCTTTTGATCACTTCAGGGGAACCTGCACCTTCACCATTTTGAACAACGAGGTCACACTTTCCAGGCACTATGAACTGCAATCCCTCGTGAATACGAAGCTCTCCAAATCATGTTTCTTTTAATACTTGGCTTTATCGCATTGAGGACCATGCATCTGCCAAACAGGGGGGATCACCTTGTGAGTTAGGATAGCATATTCGAAGTAGGAACATACCTTTTTCGTCCTTGAAATATGTACATGAAAGTTGGGCAATTAGAACTTAGCGACATCATGTTACAAATGGTAGTCATGGAGATTTTATCCAATGTGTGATCAATGCCCAAATGAAAATCTAACGGTTGAAGTGCTATCATCCCTGGACTAAGTGTTGAGGGAAAAATCTGAAATGAGTATGTATTGAGAGAATTGAGAGAGAAGGGAGTATGTATTGCTTCAAGTCCTAAGCACAGAACTCTTATCCTTTGGTTTCACCTTCCTATGACATTCACAATCTTGGCTTAAAGACATTTTAACCTACTCCACTCAATTCAATATTACTAATGATATGGTGATCTCCCAAGTCCGTCTATCGTCCTTTCCACAGTATCGTTATGATATTGCCTCTCATCACCTCTGTCTATTTTCAGACTACATTTCCAAATCTCATAAGTCAGTCTCTTCTTATCCATCTCAACGCACCCTCATTTAAGTCAGGAGGTGATTACGCTAAATCTAAACCCTTGAAGCGTGACATCTACATGAAGCAGAGAAGTTAAAGCCTCTGGTTTAAAGTGGACGACAACAATATGGAAGGAGGTCAATCGCTGTTGGAAACAATTGCGGTTTATTCTGGTTTTCGAAGGAACATCCTTTTCGTACATCTGTTGGCACCTCGGTACAGCGACTCTGTTTTAAACGAAAAAAAAATTCCTATGCACTCTTTTTAGGTGAAAAACTATAGTAGTGAGTAAGGGATCGTCCTCAGGGAGCAAGCGATGATTCAGAGAAATTTGGGATGAACGCTATGTATCTAAGCATATATATATATAGGTATGTATACTTATCTGATTCTATTACTCACTTAGATTAAGTCACTAAGCGCACACAGCAGATAATATGAGAGGGAAATTACTAGATCACAACTGAAAAGTATTAAACTGAGTTAAGTCTAACAACAATCCCGTGAATGAACTACAGCTAGAGACAAATAACAAAACAGTCGAAGGGTAGAGAGAACTTAAAGTATTTTATCTACTCAAGTGAAAAGCGATAAAAGGACATTCAAATAGGGAAACGCAGATCAAGCCTCCCGGTGCAGTAGCGACCGACTAGGCGAGCTTCCTGTGGTTGGAGTGAGGGATCTGCGCCGTTCCCGATCCCACCTAGCACCGGAGATCAGCAGTTGCAAGGTCGACTCGGGAGAGTGGGGAATGAAGACGAAAGTGTTGCTGTCAAGAGCTCACTTGGTCGATCTGGAGAGAAAAGAAAGGCAGAAGACCGCAAGAAGATCGGAACGAGAGTTTTTTTTGTACCTACCAGAGTCAACCTCGATGGGGTTTACCGGCTCGGTAGATAGCCTCCTCCTCCTTCCCTGCAGAACCTCAAGCTAGCGATGCCTCCTCCTTGTTTTCTCTTTCAGGACGCCGATTAGGATGGAAGTCCCACCGCTTCTTCTCCTAAACTGGAATGCCCTGGAAATTGCAGCGCATAGGGTTTTTAACAGCAGGTTGAAGCTTTCTCCACCGTTAGATCAGGGACAGACAAGACCGCTGGAGAGCTTGATCCGCACCATCTTTCGGCCTCGAGAACTACCTCCTGCAGCTAAATCAAGGTGAGTTCTAATTTCCCGCCTTCTCGTCTTCTTTCTGTCGCTTTCTGGAGCCGCGTGAATGAACCCTGCTAAAGGACAAAAGCGACGTGAGATAATCTTTCTCTCCTCTTCCTTTCTGTCGTTTTCTGAATCCACGTCAGTGAGCCCTGCTAAAAGGCAAAAGCGACGTGAGAAAATATTTCTCTATTCTTCCTTTCCATCGTTTTCCGGAGCCACGTCAGTGAACCCTGCTAAAAGACAAAACGTGATGAGATCTTTCCCTCTAGCTTTGAAACCCGTAGAGTTTTAATTACGCAAGTTTAGCAAATTTGATTTACCAACTTAACAAACAATGCTTTTCTATTAAACGACAATCCACTGCATTTTACGAAGCTTAAAATCGTGAAATAAACCTACAAAACATGTAAATCACGTGATAACTTTTGAAGTTATCAATCCCTACTTTTATCTTGGAATTTTATAAAGTGATGTCATCAAAGGATTTTTTCCCCTTTTATAAACCATCATAGTGCAACTCCATTAGTTCTCTCAAGAGCCTACTTAAGCATATTCAAAGACATCACACCAATCACAAATTGAGAGGCAACTAAATATTTTATTTATAGTTTGTATTCATATTTTTGTTTTTCTACTTTTGCTTTGCTCCAGTGAGAAAGAAACAAAGAAGATAGTTGACAAAAGAGAGAGAACTCTAGAATCCATTTTTGGAGGAGGAGAGTATATGTGCTCTAATATAGAAAGAGAATGATGTAGCACATAATGAAGCCCAAGAGCCTATTTTGGATGAAGCTAAGGCATCCCACTTTTAAAAGCCTATTTAGAGCTTAGTGGGCTTCAAGAGAATCTTTAGGAGCTGTCATTGTCTGCAGAGGATCACCTAGTGAGACAAAATATTCTTTTTAGTTGAGAAAATCTACATAATATCTCTGTGGAGGCCTGACAAGGCCTATAAGCATTAATTTTTCTTTTTTTAGTACTTTCTTTGCCATATGCATGTTGTAAGAGTTGTATTTTCAATACTTTTGTGTTGTCTTTTTAATGGTCAAATTACTTGGATGACCCTTCACTTTTGAGGCCTATATTAGGACCCTATTGTAACCCTTGAGGACACAATTCAAGTTATCTTTTTTTAGAGCTTTGTTTTCATCTCCTTAAGTGTTCTCTTTGTTTGAGAGTCCTCTTACACGTGTGGACTCAAGTACACCCCCTTGTGGATTTAAGGGTAGAAGATGTTACTTTGTGGATTTAGACTCTAACCCTTCGTATAGATCAAGGCTTATAGATTCAAGTCTTTGTTCTACGTTATTCATGCGCCAAGGTTACATTAGAGAAGTAATATAATAGCATATAGAGATGATGAGCCCTATTAGGTTGGGAGCCCGATACCATTATTAGACACTCTCTTTAAGTTAGAGGATATATGTCAAATATGTCCAACTTGGTACATGTGACATCATAGGAGCTTTCAACTTGACTCTTTGTGAAGACGTCTGCAATATAATGAGATAAAGTCAGATAGACAGTAGAGATGATTCCAAATATAATCTTGTCATAGATCTAATGGCAATCAATCTTAGTGTACCTTGTAATAGATATTATGTGACTTATAAGCCAATCACACTTCCATGTATCTTGTTTATGTTTATTGAAATGAAATTTATTCATTGTCATTATTGTGTGATGTTTGCAATGAAGTTCATGAGCATATGTAATTATTAAGTGAATTATGATGAGATCATAATACAGAGATCACTAGTCTTTAAATATATGCTAAAAATATTCCTATTTGTGTGATATTCGAGAAGGACATTAAATTATTCAAAAATAATAGTACTATCTGATCCGACTCATATGATGAGTATGGATGATCTTGTAGTTATCAATGTGGAGACATCGAGGATAGATAGTGGGTATTTTGTAGAGAAAGAGTTTACTGAATTGCTTTGTATCCCTAAATGATATTATACTTAACTGTCTATCAAGTTGATTCATGTCACGGCTATGTATGTAATTGACAAGACTAAATCGTATGGTCATTGAATACACACGATTGAGTGTCAAAACAAAGTCCTAAACTTACCAATTTATGATTAATTAATCTAATTAATTAGTATAATGGTAATTAAGGGTCGAATCCACAGAGAATTAGGAAAATTTGAGATATATCTTCAAAATTCGGTCAAATCGGACGATGAATGGAGATTAGAAATTGGGCATCTTAGTATATTAAGAAAGACAACTCAATTGTGAATCCATGGAATCAAAAATCAGGTGATCTGGATTATAATTCACAGAGTAATCGAAGAGAAAATTCGTATCGCGGGTTTGATTAAAAACTTAAATTAAAATGATATTAAAATTAATCTACTATTTGAAATGTAAAATTAACACTAAATGATGAAAGACTAAGATGAAAACACGTAATCTAACCCAAATTAGCCTTCAAAATGATCAAATTAATCGCCGGATGCATGGCTTTTCATTCCGAGTTTCGGAAGACGAAAATTGAAGTTCAAGATATGATTTCTTCCTTCTCTCTCAATCAAACTTTGATTTCAAGCATTCAATGGATGCATAAATTCATTAAGAACACTAGGAATCAAACGACACATGAAATGATGATCTACACAAGTCGAATTTCATGAAAATCCACGGGCGACTCTTCCCGTCGCGAAGAACAACATTTAAAGAAACGGAATTGGGCGCAGCCGTCCGATCTGACGGACTCATCGCGATCAACGGTCGCGATGAGACGTCATTTCAAGAATTGGCGTCTCTCTTCGATGACTGTTGGATCACGGACGGAGGGTCAAGATGCGATCTCATTGCATGAAGAAGGAGGTGCTTCGATTTTGATCGTCCGTTGGATTTTGATCCAACGCTCGTGATGTCTCAAGAGATCTACCGATCAAGAGCGATCTCGGCCGTTATAACTCGCGAGATTAACGGCTGAGATCGGGCTCACTTAAGTGAAGAATTGAGCACGTGCGCGATCCTTGATCTGATGGACCTCGTGTCCATCGCATCGACGCAGCCCGTTAATCGCGGATTTCATCCGACGCTCCACGTTGTGCCACGCGCTCTGAAATCAAAGAAATCGAAGGTTAATTGTCGCACACAGAGAAAATGACAGAGAATCGCGCGTATATAAGGTATGAGAGTTATAGCGGCTAGCTTAAATTCCTCTATGGAATCCTTATAAGTACTATAACCTATGTAATAAAATATATATGTAAATGACACGTCACCTCAGTGCCACGCAGGCACTCGCGCGAGTCCACGTGGCGCTGCCATATGGCCCTGAGCGCCACGTCGCATCCACGTGAGCTCGCGCAAAAAATACCCTCTTTTTGCCATTTATTTAATTAATTTATACCTTTAAAAATTCGAAATAAATTCATATAAATTCAAGAAAAATTCCAAAAAATTCCTTAAAATTGTAAAAATCATAACTTTCAAAATATAACTTCAAATTAGTTCAAATTTATTTTGTTGGATCAGAAATTGAATAATCTCACTATAAAAAGTCAAATTATTAAAATAATAAGAGAATGAATTTGAATTAATTTAATACATTTATGTATCTTTTAAAATAACTTTATAAAAATACATAAATCTTAATACATATCTTTTCTCTTATATTTTCATCCTCAAAACATCATTATGATCTAAATTATAATTAGGATTAAATATTATAATGTTTAATTATGTATAATAATCTATAAATTGGTATATTTTTAGATCATAACATGAAATAATACAAAATGATAGAAATATACTTCAAATATGATAACATGCATATATTTGGAATGCTTAATGCTTTAAATTGCATTAATAATCATGTAAATTAGTGTATAAATAACATGTTATCAGTAATCCTTTGACTCGAGACACTAAAGACATCTAATAGATGAATGATCGTGTTTTGATTATGACTTATGAATCACTAGTTACAGGATCTCCAAAACATCATATATTTGATACAACATGAAGTCCTTGAAGATGATTGTGTGGTTAAGATCGTATCATTTGTCCTCAGATTTTTTAGAAGATTGATTTAAGGAATGAGATGCGCTGAAATCCTTGGCCAATGTAATAGAAATATCGGAGAAAGAGTTCGCGATGATTTCTTACACGCATCAATACTAACTTGAGTGACTGATTAGGGTATGATAGTTGACCATGTCCTAAGTTATTCATGAGTTTCGTGCGAATGAATAATTATAGATACATAGTAACCGATAACAGAAAGGGTCTATAAATGAGTTCTTACATATTCCATATATCCTAGAGTACATGGTATAGCTTAGCACCCAATGGGTTGACAATTTAACCTATCAATTGGGTTAAATTGATCCTTGATTAATTAATCCATATATTACTTTAGATAATTAATTAAGTTTTACTTATAAGGTGTTACTAGGCCTATAAAGTTATTAACTTGAAAGATATGTGAACATAGAGGGTTACACACATAAGGTTTATGAATGTCGGTGAATATAAATATAATAATGATGGATTTTATGAAAAATACGCATATCAAATGTCTATAAATAGGGAGAGAATGACTACAACTCAATGTGCTCGTGCAAGCCTTATGACAATTATCTCATTTCTTCTCTTTCTCTCTTGGTAAAAAGCTTTGAAGAGGAGATCTAACCATTTGAAGATAGTGTGGATACCGCTAGAGGCTAGACACTTGAATAGCTTTGAGAACTCCCTCAAGGAAACCTTATAAGTATGTTTTCTCATACGTAGTAGGTGATAGGATTATCTGTTCTTAGTACCTCAATATTTTAAATATCTGATTCAATGCATTCCGCTGCATTTGGTATTTTGATCAAAATTTGGGAAGACTTATAGACCTCAAACCCCAACACTTCGCACCCAAATGAAAAGGGGAATTGCTAGAGATATAGATAATAGCTTGATTATCATAATGCTCGTGTATTAGAGAAGGAGAAGATATGCCAATAGCTTTGAGAAGTGATTGAAGTCATACCATCTATTGTATGATTTCAACCATAGCTCGATACTCGGATTTTGTGTTGGAGTAGAACATCACCATCTGTTTCTAAGACCACTAGGTGATGAGGTTACCTTCAATGTATTAGTAATAACTTTAAGTAAATTTGTAGTCATCCTTGTCACCTACATACCTAATAGGAGAGATGCTTGTGCATAATGACACTATTCTACTGTAAAGTGCAATGATAACAGATTCGATGGAGGACACCGTGATCAACGTAGAAGCTGTGTAGAGAGGTATGGACAAACTTGAGTATTACCAGTACAAAGTATCTTGGGTATAATGGAATATTGACTGACACCTTCTATGATAAAATTTTTCACTATAGTGACAACTTGAGAGTGATCACATATGCGATGTATAAAACCCACATGGTATAGTCATTAGTAAACATTATGTCGTAGCAATGACATGAGAAAGGGGTATGAGAGAGACCCCAAACATCATAATGAAGAAGATCAAATGGTCCTAAAGTATCAATTTTAAATTCATGCAATATAACTAGATATGTCAAAATAGACATAAATGTGCATGTATATTCTTGGTGTCATATACACTAAAATAAAATATACTTATATAATGAGGTAAATTGTATTTTTATCTACATTCAAAATAACATATGTGTATATATATGCATGTAATTTCTACCCAACATAGAGATCTCGATATCTAGTCATATCATGAGGGATTAATTTACTCAGATAGTAATAACATATATACCTAGGTATGTTGCCACCAAGTACATGTGTGGGAGTATGTATATTGATAAGCTAAAATTAGTCTATATCATTTCATGTGTGCACTGACGAGACGAATCTATGCAGTTAATGAAAACACACGAAGACATGTAAAAAAAAATCCAAATTCACCAATATAAGATTATCATTAATAATTAAAGAGTATACTGGTGAATAAGGGTCGAATCCACAGAGAAATTAAGGTATTTTCAAGGTATTGCGTCAAATTTGATCTAATCCAATGATGAATTGAGGTGAGAAATTAGGGATTTTAGTACTTTAATAGAGAGAATTCCAAGACGAATCCACGGGATCAAAAATCACTTGATTTGGATCGGTATTCGCGAGGAAATCAAGGAGCAAAAATTAGAGAAAAAATCAATCATGAAGAAAGAGAAAATAGAGAAATTATCTAAAATTTGATTAATCTACTATTTGAAATTGAAATATAATGATGATACATGACAAGAGATTAAGATAAACACACATAATCTAATCTGAAGTCGTGCTCGAAATGATCTAATTAATCACTGGATGAAGGGCTCTTCATTTTGCAATTTTGAAGATGAATTTCGGCATTCAAAGAGACGATTTCTTCCTTTTATCTCAACAAAATCTCACTTTAAAACACTTCTTGGACACAAAAATCTATCTAGAATAAGAGGAAGCAAGAAATTCAAGGATTGAGATGTCTAAATAGCTCGTATGTGAAAAATAAATCTAATCACGTCGTATGTGAAGAATAAACGTCATGTAATGACTGTTGTTTGATCTTCATCAGACACTCTAGATGAGTACACGTTTCTATGAAAGTCCATCAGTTGCTTTTAATCTCAGCCGTTATAACTCTTTAGATGAATGTCTGAGATTAAACTATTTTAAAATGATTCGATGACGAACTATTATGCGCCATGTACCCCCCTCTTTAAGTGAAAATTGACAATCACAATTTATTCACGCGATAGCATGCTCTAGAATGCACCAAGTCATATGCGCATAAATATAAATAGAAATAGTCACGCATGACAAATATCAAGGCCAATTGACAAGCATATAAGTAGAGCGTATATATTGGATTAGAAAAAAAAATCTATTAATAGATGCCTAACCCACTAATTACACTCGAGCACACACGTGCACACACGCGTGTGCCACATGGCGTGTACATACGTTGCCATGTGGTGACATGTTATTGCCCCTGCCACATCAGCTACCATGTTAGCATGCAATATAATTTTTTTTATATTGTTAATTCAAAATAAATCCAAATAAATTCAGAAAAATTCTAAAAAAATCCCTAAAAATTAGAACTTCATAAATGTAAAAATATAACTCTAAATTAATATAATTTTTTTTCTTATTTGATCATAAATTAAATAATCTATCATTATAAAAAGTCAAATTTAATAAATAAAAAGAGAATATCGTTTTCTAATTTTAAATTTAAGAAATAATCAGAGAATAAATTTTTATCTAAAAAAAGATACTCATTTTTTTTGGAAAATAAACGTAGAAAAATAAATGAGTGTTTATAAAAATATTTTCTCTAATCATTTGCAATTAAAACTTAATTATGATCTTACATAAAATGGGAATAGTTTACTCTAAAATTTTAACTTTTAATTATGCATGATTATCTCTTAAATAATTTATTTTAAGATTATAATTTAAATTGTATAGAATGATGGATATTCACTCAAAGTATGATAATATGTATAAAAATAGAATGTTTATGTGTTACTTTGCATTAATCATCATGTAAATACAAATATAAGTTGTATGTTATTAGTGAGAAGGACTTTTCATATGAAATTAAGTGAAAATATATCTTGCTTATTAAGTGAGAATGACTTTTTGTGGACATGGAGCATAATACAAAAATTACTTAAGAAACTACCTTTCTCATGTAAATAACTAATAGTTGTATCCAAAATTATATATAACTGATAGATACATGGTAATATGTAAATATTAAATTTAATTATAACCATGAAACTCTTTCTTCAAAATCATCCCTTGCTACAACCTTTTCATGAGAACAAGGTTGTGGTGGTGGGACATCACAAGTAAGGGTCTTGGACATGACACGACGAACATGAGCTCTGATCTCTAGTCAATTTAATCAAACATGAGCCCACAAATTATATGGATACTTAGAAACACCCATGGTTATAGAAATGGCCTATTTCATTTCATTTCATTACATGTGCTTCTAGATTATATCAGGTCATCTTCAATCGAGACAGGCAATTGGATGCCGTTATCTGATAATTACTGTAAAATAAGTGCTCTATATATTCAATGTCCAAAGAGTAGAGCCATCTATACAGAAAGAACCTTGTGAAGTGCAGAGAAATTTTACTTCAACATTGTGGACATGGAGGTGAATGTTATGAGAGGGATGGTGGTGAGACGTGGCCAAATTTTCATGTTTTTTTCTTGGAAAAAACAATAATTTTAATTTTATTATCTCCCCTTTTTGTACATGATACAATTTCTTGGTATGGTATTTTCTATATCGCGCATAACAATATGATATATCATCTCATTCATCTCATTCATTTCAATGATGAAGTACTAAGCAAGTACTTTATCATTATCATTATTGAGTCATTGACCTGATCATCTTTGTCATCATCTATGTTGTCATTACCATTCTTCAAATATATATTTCTCTCATGTTATTGTTCTTTTGATCATCACCATGATCAACCATTCTAAATCAATCCATCTTCATCATTATCACCAATATACCATCATGATTGAAGTAATTTCTCTCATGCCTCATCATTATCATAACAATATCAGTTTTTCCTCAATCAGAGTGGAAGTCATTTTTTCTATGTTAAAATTGATATATGTAATTACAAAGATTAATACTTCAATAGAATCATTTTCCCTTAAAATTGAGGGGGGGAGAGAGAGAGTGCTCTTTGCTCCTTGAAATTGCATAATGGGCCAAACTCGATGGATTCCTGGGCTGATCTGTGATATTTTTCTGTCTCCAAGGTTAATATGTATAGAGGATTTAAAACTAAAATTACCACCTCTGTCTGGAGAGACAGAGTGAGATGGGTTGATGTACAATATTGTATTCCCCAAGGTTATTATGTATACAATCTTAACGACTTCAATTACCAGCTTTCTAGCTTCTGAGCTCAGATCCGCCGTAGACGAAAACAGTCTACTGAAATGATTCGAGATCGCTCTTGTAATTGAGTTTTTCTTCACTCCATTTCCTCGCTCTCCTGCTCTCTCTCGAACTGGGAGCTTCTCCACGTTCCTCCTTGCCACGTAATGGCCGTTGCCGGTCTCCTAACCTTGCTCCTCTTCCTCCTCTCGGCGATCTCGGCGGAGTCGGACTCGATCGATGGCTGCGGTGGATTCGTTCAGGTGTGTGATCCAAAATCAGAGGCTTTATCATTTTGAGGTCTTTGATGTTGTGCTGAGTTATTCTTTTGAATATTAGGCCAGCCAGGATCTGATAAAGACGAGGAAGGCTTCCGATGCGAAGCTGGATTATTCGCACGTGACGGTATAATCATTCCTTCGGATCTTTTTCTTCTTCTGATTATTTATTTCTTATCTCTAGAATAACTAAAGATTCTCGTAGTTCAATAGTCTATGCCTTGTTCCTTGGATGCTTTTATTCTGCCGATTATTTTTTTCACACGAGAATACCCAAACGTCCTCGTGGTTCACTAGTTTGCCCAATGTTTCTTAGCTTCTGCCGGTCTTAAGTTCGACGAAGAATGAGTAGATTGTTCACGAATCAGAGAATACGCGTCATTCCTTGAATGCTTTGATTCTGTTTGTTTTTGTTTTCTCAACTCTGGAATACCTAAAAATCCTCAGAGTTCAGTGGTCTACCAGATAATTCTCAGCTTAAGTATAAAGAGGCACAGGTGGATGGAGAGGAACGTCAGAGTTATGCAATGTCTCAGGCTTGGGTAGTGCAAGGATGGGTGACCTCCTGGAAGGAGGGAACTGGGGTGGAGAGGGACTCCAGAGTTAAGTGGGCTTGGGCCTGGGCAGTGCAGGGATGGGTGACCTCTTGCGTGGGAAGAAGTACAGGTGTTAGGCAAACATCCTTTAATGTTTTAAAAAAAGAAAGATGAGTAGGTTGTTCCCAAATCAGAGAGCGTGCGTCATTTCTTCGAAGACTTTGTTCTTGTGATTATTTTTTTCTTCGTTATAGAGTGCCCCAAGATTCTCAAACTGTAAAAATCAGCTTAATATTTCTTAAATTATTGTGGTTCCAGCTTAAAAAATAGAACAAGTAGATCATAAGCGAATCAGAAAATATGGGTCCTACTTCATATATTATGATCCTTTACTAGTTATGGTGGTAGATACCTTGGGAGGTTTCTTGTTCTGATGCTTTTCTCCCAAGTAACGGGAATAAATTGCTGTGTTCTTCAGTTCGAACACCTTGAATTCTTGTCATTCAAATTTTTGGTTGAGTTATTTGAATGGTCTTTCTTTGCTTAATCTGTCTTTTTTCCATCTGTTTTTAAATTGACTTGGATATTAGATTATTCACTCATTGGAGAATATGTGTCATGATAGGTACATCATAATTCCAGTAGTCAAACTTATTCATATATTTCATCATGATCATCTGCTTTTGGTACACAGCTGTGTTATTGGAGTGAAAATCGAATATCTAATGACATTTATGACTCGGTGATAGGTTGAACTTCGCACTGTTGATGGATTATTGAAAGATAGCACTCAGTGTGCCCCAAATGGGTACTACTTCATTCCGGTGTATGACAAGGTACCTGTTTCTTGAATATATCTTAATATTTTGAATGATTTCTGCATCATAAGTTTTTCAACCACATAAATGTTATTCCTCAACTTATTCTGTTCTAATTACTCTCTTATATTGATAACGTTAAAATGGCAGAAACTTCTGTAGCGTATACTATTACACTGTGATGGCAGTGGGGTATTTAGGGTTTTGGAATGCTAAAACTTTGACTGTTTGAGCTTCATCCGTTTCATACTTCCTAGGACATTCAGTTAGTCATACCTAATTTTCACTTGTCTCTCTGTTGATTTGTAATATGTTATTCTACCATCTGTTTTAATTTTGCAATTTAAAAAATCTACTTTTAATTTCAATTCCATGCTAGTTGGCTTCATCATGCTGTATTACCTAATGTGGTTTCATTATCTCAGTATCCATTTAAAGAGAAAATGGATATTAAGTTTTTTTTTGAAAAGTGGATATTAAGTTGAGTGCAACATTTATTTATTACATGATGAGGGAAATCCAGTTTATTCTTTCTCCATCATGATTCCCACAATGGAAGTGAATCCTACAAAACCAACATCGTCACTGCATGGGACTCAGAAGAAATAGTGGTTCAATACTAAGGAGTGAAAACTGGTAATAGAATTTAAAAAACTTAGGGCAGGATCTGCTGCTTTGAACCCTCGATTTCAAGTGTTTTCTGAGGCTGGACAAAGTATTTTGTGAAAAAAGTACTTATACCACTGGAATCCTGCTTTAATATGGGTTTCGTGGTTCTAGTTGACTGTCTATTGTAATAGCTACTATTGTGGATCTGCTAAATGTTCTTCAGATTAACTTAAGGGTACAGTTATTGACCATACTGAGTCATCCCAGAGTAAGGAGACCGTCTTGAGGCGCGCATAAGCCTTCGTGAGAGGAGGGAACAGGGACAGAACACAAGCAAAAAAGATATAGCGTGAGAATGAATACTTCTATCAGTGCTTAAGGTGGTTTATATGCTGGGTACACCTTTATGGGCCTTTTAGACTTTTATTCTTACGGTCACATAGCTCTGACACCATCTTTCTGATGGTGTAAAATATAACAGTTCATGGCTGCAACTATAACTTGTAAAAGCTTCTATTCTACGTAGATCTGTAATCCATATAACTTGCTCCCATAAATATGTATAGTCCGAGGAGAAGAGCTTTCACATATTGTGGAGTAATATCAAAGAGGAAACAACACTATTTTAAGTGGACTGTTATGTCTTATTTGTTAGAAACCCATTCTCTGGCGGGGGAGCCTCGGCTTTCTGGCGGGGGCTAGGGAAGGTGGTCCCTACCATACAAAAATTCTTTTCAGCCCGATCGGGGGACGGTGCTCTGTTTCGTTTTTGGCTGGACGAGTGGTCGGATAAGGGGTGCCTAAGAGGGAAATTTCCACGGCTGTTTGTGATAACCCGACACCCGCAAGGTACAGTCAAAGAATGTTGGGACGGAGGGTGGAGCCCGTTTCTTGCGGCGCATTTATTGGATCAGAGGTTGGAGGAGTTTCTGAGTATGCAACAGATGTTAGAGAGGTGGAGGCCTAGGGAAGGGGCCAGGGATGGATGGATCTGGATGAAGGACCCCTTTTCAGTTTGTGGGTTGTATCAGTAGTTGAGGACGTCCCAATCTGAAGACCCCGCAGTTTTAAATGCATGTCGCGCTGTGAGGAAACAAAGGTTACCTCGTAAGGTGGCGGTGTTTGCATGGACGATCGCTAGACAGCGGGTACTTACTCGGGTGAGACACAGACACTTATTCTCAGCCAGATCAGTCCTATGCATGCTGTGTAGAGAACAGGAAGAAGATTGCGAGTACTTGTTCTTCAAATGTCCCATTGCCATAAGGACTTGGGCTAGTCAAGGGCTTTCTGATATTACGTCAAGTTCAGTTTTCTGGGCTACAATACCGAGGCGGAGACGAGGTCATGAAGCAGATCGGGGAAAAAGATTTGCGGTGGTATGGGCCATATGGCTACACCACAATGAGGTGGTCTTTGAGGGGAAAGCGGTATCAAGTGAGGGAATCATCCATGAGGTGGAGAAGTTTGTTGGTTTTTGGTTTGAGAATGTGTGAGTTGGAGGTTATGGAGGGCACGATGGGCCATTTCTTGGTCTCGTTACCCTCTTCTTCCATTTTATGGCGGTTCACGATTATGGGTGTTCTGCTTTCTTATTCAATAAAAAAAAAGAAACCCATTCTCTGCTTTCTCTTTGGAATAAATATTATTTTTTTGAAATACTCAGGGTATCCCAAAAATTTTGAATTGGAGATATTAACAATAAAAATATGCCGTCAGAAGTACATATCTGTATTTAGTAGTTGAAAGTGTGGCAGCAAGTTCCTTATTCTTATCCATGATTTTTTTGATATTTTTGGTTTCTAGATTTAGTAATTTAGGCATTTTTTCTCTCGTTTCCTTTTTCTAGTTGTCATTTAAATTCGTGGTAATCTATGCAGGGTTCATTTGTCATCAGAGTTCAGGGTCCAGATGGCTGGTCATGGGAACCTGAAAAGGTGAGATGTATATGGATTCTTGAAATTTTGTTGCTTGATATTCTTCTTACCCTTGGACATTGAATGAAAGCATCCATTAGGGTTAAACCACCGTTAGAAAAATCTGAAGGACATTATCTGATAAAGAGCCCTACAGGTTCCTGTTGTAATTGATCAACATGGATGCAATGCAAATGCAGACGTCAATTTCCAGTTCACCGGGTTTGTGTTTGTTTTATTGTTCATATCATCCCATTCTAAAGCCATAGTACTCATCCAGTGAGTGGATTTCATAGACTTCTCTTTTCTTCATAATTAATTTTATCTGCTTCAGGTTTATGATATCAGGGAGAGTCACTGGAGCAATTGGTGGTGAGAGCTGTGCTGTGAAAGATAAAGGCCCCCGTGATATCAAAGTTATGTTGTTTTCATCATCTGGCGATCTTGTTTCAACAGTGCTTACATCAGAAACAGGAAGCTATTCCTTCACCAATGTCATTCCAGGTTCATAAGATATGTTTCTTTTTTTGAGGTTATTCTAGTGTTTAGTCATTGACGAATCTCCTTTTAGATCTAGAACATTAATTCCTCAGGTGTGGTCAAGAGAGAGGCAAGAGATAAGGATTTAGTGAGAACATTACTTTTTTTTTTTTTGAAATGAGGGAGGGAAACACTCGAATTGGTGCCCCCTGATGTCATTGATAGAATGACGAAAGGATATAAGTCGATTGTTACAGGGGTACAAGGTGCGAGGGGCCTGAGCCACCTTTGTTCCAGGAAAAGAAAAACCCTCTCGCGGCATGTTGAATGACATTGCCGGAGGGAGCTATGCCCCTGAAGATGACCTCATTCCTGTGGAGCCAGATCTCCCATAAAGTGGCGAAGGCTCGCCTCCAATCTGTCTCCCGTCTGAATGAGCCGTCTATGAGGGAGCTCCAAAACGCCTCGTCCGAAGACGAGACGAGATGAGCAACCCCCGCCGCCCGCCATGCTTCCTGGACCATCGGGCACGCGAAAAACAGGTGGGAGCAGTCCTCCTCCTCCCCATCACATAGAGGGCAGCTCACGATGGCTCCCGGAAACAAGCGACGGCGCATGGCTCTCGTCATCAGACGGCGACGCAAGAGTAACCAGCCAAAGAGTCGAATCTTCAGTGGAAGCCATTGCTTCCACACCACCCGGCAGCGCTGGATGAGAGAAACGGCTTCTGGGTGCGCCTGCCCTCAAAGGAGGCGGTATACCGCCCAGGCTGAAAACCTGAAATGGCGCCGTAGCCAGGCGTCTTGAGAACATTACTTTACTCGTAGCATTTCTGTGAATATAGTACTGGTCTCAACCAGCCAGTTTTTCCCATCCATATGGATTATCATTTTTATAGAATGCTCTTTTTATGAATCTGTTCCATACCTAAAAGGTAACAGCTGAAGACCTAGTGATTCTGTGGATTCTGAAGTGGCCAGAATTTGGAAATCTGTACCATGTTTTGGACGCCCATTTAAATTTTGAGTTGATGTTTTGGTAAATACTTATCAGATGTGGGCTCTGGTTCTATCATATTGGGCTCAACTGTCTGAGTTTTTGATCAAATGCGAATTAAGAATGACATTATTTAGAGTAATTATTTAGTAATCATCAACCTGCTTGGACAGGATGCATCTTGGTAACCCTATTTTTATTGATGCATAGGGCAATACAAGCTTCAGGCTTCACATCAAAGCTTGGAGATTGAATGTAGAGGGCCTTCAGAGGTTTGACGCACCCATAGCTCTTTTTTTTTCCTGAATTTATTGGGTGGATAAAAATAAGAAATTCTCTCTTTGCAGGTCACTGTGGGTTTTGGAAATGCCTTAGTCGAGGACATTTTCTTTGTCTCAGGATATGATATTCATGGTTCTGTAATGGCTCAGGTAACTTTTTTTTGTTTGAAGACCTAATTTCTTGTCCTTGTCTTTCGCTTTATTTATAGAGTGCAGCAACTAGAGCTAAAAAGCTTGTCCAAGAAAGTTTGGAAGACATGCAGTATAGTTGAGATGACTTTAGTTGTATGTAAATGTCAGAGATTTTGGATAGTCATTTAGTATGGTCAGATAACTGTAATAGGGCTCTTTGAGAGTCTCTTGCGTCGTACTACTATCCCAAAACTCTGTCAGCCCGATGATGCAGATCGTTTGATTCTGAGAGTTGTAGACGATAGTTTTGTTAAACCTGGTGAAAAAAAAATTGCCATTCGCAGGAAGGTATCTCAACACACCACAGGAAGGTTTTGGAAATGTTTTGCCATTCGCAGATAGCATTTGCTTTCCTCTTCCGCGACCTTTGCAACATACTATGTTCTTGAGATAAAAGCTTAAGCCCTTCATTTCTTTAACAATGGAATTTGTCATGCATTCTTTTTCTGAAATTGGTGCAGCGCACATAATCAAGGCGTCTTTGTCTTAGGTACTAAATTAGGCTGCAGTATAGAATAGTCCTGTTAACATCCTGGTGATCAGACTGTCTCATCATCCTGTTGAACGTGGTTTCTCCTTTGAAAGCCCTAGCTGCCACCTGGCCCCAGTGGAATGAAAATGATAAAGTGTCACTGAATCATTTAAAATCCCTCATATATGTATGAGAAACTTTAATCAGGAGAGCTAGCTAATTTGGCCCTGGTCGTTGACTATGTGATCCGTGTCCAAATTTAGTGAATCAATTGACACAAGTTCATAAAGATGGAGGATACAGAAGCAAAGCAATTTAAAAAAAAAGACATTTCTGGCTTACTGATGAGATTGTGAAAGATTAACTCCTTTGCTCTTTATTGCAGCAAGTTGATCTGCTGACAGAACATAATGCTTCTGAATGATCACATCTTTGATCTTCTCTTTAACAAAATGCCGCCAATCAACTTCTATCTTTTCTCACCTATTTTTGGGTGATTGTCCCTCGTCCATTCAAAAAAAGAAATTTCATCTTTAATTTTCTCATGCTGAGCAGGACTGTGGGCGATTCTCACGGCTGATAAATTACATGCATCCTCCCGAGTGCTTCCTGAAATTGTGATCCTAGATCATCTAGGATACTGTTGAGTCAAAGCCATTCACATATACCTTGAGCTAGTGACCTAAACTCTGCTTCTGCATAAGACCTAGCAAAAGCTAATCATTTCTGGTTCCTCCATGGGACTTGGCTTCCAATTGAGAGAGAGCAGTATCCTTTTGTAGAACTCTGAATACCCAATCACCACTTGCTGTGACTACTAACCTGACATAGATTCTGGAATGACCCATTTTCAATGGCCATGACAAATGTCTTTCACACTGCATACAACATTTCTTGGAAACTCATGACATGATGTATGCTTCCTCTCTATACCAACCTGTGGTTGAAGATTGTCAAAGAAGTAAACTTTTTAGCAGTGATACCCCCGATATCCCAATTGTATTTATACTTTTAAATATTTGCACTTATATCCTATTGCTAGTGACCATTACAGAAATAACCATTTGACTGTAACGGTCACATTGCCCTGTATAAGTACCCTTTCTCATTAATAGAAAGTTGATCTTTTTCTTCTCTGTACCTTATCTAATCTGAAGAGATCTCACTCTTCTCCCCCCTCTCAAGAACATCTTCACCTCTGAGTCACTCACAGGAGCTCTAAATTTAACAAAGAGGCACCGCCTGCATGCCCCCGCAGCCCTAACTGCAAGGGGTGTGTTCTGGTAAGTGGGCTCTGGCTCCTGGCCAATTGCCATTTAAATTAAAACTCACTGCTTATGAAAACAAGTCTGGGATTGGATTGGCTTGAGGGCCTCTCTATTCAACCTGAAGGCCCTTCCAGGCCCATCCCATGGGCTGATTTAAATCAATACTCGACAGAGTGCTGGCCTTTTGTGGTCTTATGGGTGATCTGGTTGCATCAAAACGATGTTGTCTTCAAAGGGAGGACTGCCTTGACCGGATGGGGTATTCCATAATGTGGAGGGTTTTGTTACATGTTGGTCATGGATGGGGTGAATGGCTAGGTTGTGTTTTTTTTTGTTTGGGGGGGGGGGGATTGGGTTCAGGCTGACTTACACTTAGGTCTTATTAATATATCAGGTAGATCACTGATCTCAGGTGATCTTCTTTCTTTCGTAAGAAAAAAAGACTCAGATGGAGGGGCTGAAATGCATAAGTAAATGCAGGGATGCGCCTGTGAAGGACTTCCACAGCTCATAGATACACAAAGAAAGTTGATACAGATACGAATAGAACAAACTGAGTGACAAAAAAAAATACTGACACTTGATAAGTTGTATGGTTTATATTTTTCTATATCTATACTTAGTTTCTGCTTATTTTTGAATGCTTGTTTCATGTTTCATGCACTTAATGGTATTTGCTGTTGTAGGGCAACCCGATTTTGGGGGTTCATATATATTTATATTCAGATGATATTTCTGAAGTAAACTGTGCCCTGGGTTATGGCAAACCACCAACTGATAGAAAGGCTCTCTGCCATGCCATCTCTGATGCAGACGGGAAATTCACATTCAACTCAATACCCTGTGGTATAACTTTTTCTTTGAAATTCTTACAGTATACCTTGTTTCTATTTCTGTATCCGTGTTATGAGCAGATCTTGGCCCAGTAGTAGTGATCTTTTTAATCCTCTTCTCTCTCTTGTGACGCATTATTCTTTAAACTCTTCCTCAATTTCTAACAGGGATCAGGTAACTTCATTTAACATTGATTATTATTTTTGTTTGCAATGTCATTTTTCTTTTGTGGCGGTGAGAGTTCTGGCCTTGTTGTCATTCAGTAAAATGAATATCTCAGATTTCTCACTGCTTAGACATGCTATGTGAAATTTATATATTTCAAGGACGCCATTATGATTTTTTCTTCTGGTTCTTATGCCTCTCTACTTGCATCGTTATGATTAATGAATCTCAATGGCCTTCAGCATCTCATGATATTAGGCTCTAATAAGCTTGATTGTGCTTGGAATTATGTGTTAGCAATTTTTTTACATCATTAACATCGATGCGTAAGTAACAGTCTGACATCAGCTTCAAAGATGGAAGCCACATATATATATGTTGTTCTTTCAACCTGATCTAATGTGAAGTGTTATAGAACATGCCTATCAGCCAATAAAACTGACAGAAAATGTCAAAGGGCATTCGATTCTTATGGAAAGACGAAATACTTGATACAGTTAGTCCTCGTAAATAAATAGGTTCTGATGGGATGATCAAATACCATTTAACTTTAGTTTCCCTCGCATAGCTCATTACTGTTGAAGGTTTATAGAGTAAGGTTCATAAAAGGACTGTGTTCCTTATGTTTTGGGTATAGTGTGCATCTTCAAGTGCTCCTTCCAGCAGATGACTAGTTGCATGAGAACTTTTTTGGTAATTTAGTATTGAATCATCTTCTTTGACACAGGGCGTTATGAGCTGTTACCCTTTTACAAGGGTGAAAACACGGTGTTCGATGTTTCTCCTCCTTCACTTACTGTTTCTGTTGAGCACTATCATACCTTCATCTCCCAAAAATTTCAGGTGCTATCATGATTTTCCTGATGAAATTGTTATAACCTCATCATCTTTATATTCCAAGGAATTCCATCAAACTGATGCTTATTTGTTTTTATTGAAAAACTGATTCATGAAAACTGTGATGGCGTGCAGGCTTTCAGAAATCATGGATAAGATTTAAGAATTTTGACCGACATGATGAACTGATAATCTGACAGACTATATGTAAAGTGATAATCATGGATAAGATTATGTTTGTCCCTATGTCCCTCTTAAGGGGGACATAGAGGTGAAAAGGAACTCAAGAGTTTATCTTGCTCAGGCTAGGGCAGTGCAGGGATGGGTGACCTCTTGGGAAGAGGGGTGCCGGGGTGGGAAGAACTATGGAGTTAAGCCTGCTCAGTCTTGGGTAGCCCTGGCATGGGTGACTTCCAGAAGAAGTCCAGGGTTTAGGGTGCTTAGGCTTGGGTAGCTCAGGATGGGTGATCTCTTGGGTGGGAAGAAGAGGCTACGTGCCTGTAACTCTTCTTGAAATCTGATAACAATGCTTTTACTCAGTTCCTGTCACCACAAACTGTACAGAATGTAGTTCACATAAGCTCTCTGAATCTATAACTGGTACATAATTCTTGTCATTATAGCAGTTTTATGAGAGACAATGAGATGGTTCAACTATTAAGAGAACCTTTCTTGATGATGCAAGTTTATTAACTCTTTCTTGATTGGTATCTGGTGTTTTGCTTAATGTTTCTTTTCAAATCGATTACCAGGTGACAGGGTTTTCTGTTGGCGGGCGTGTGGTAGATGACAAGGGCATTGGAGTTGGTCAAGTGAAAATAACTGTCGATGGTCAGTTGAAGACATCAACAGATACACAGGGCTATTACAAACTTGACCAGGTAGGTGTCGAAAATGCATGCTCATAATTTCAGATGTTTTCAATTGTAACTTTTTTTTGGAATTTGGGGAAACTGTCTGTTATACAATTTTTCTTTAGATATTCATAAATTTTTTTTTTGAAATACAAAAAGGAGATAACATGAGATATGTGATCCCCTGAAACTCAATCGTAAACCTTGCTGGAATCCCCTTCCTCACTCATGGCTATCTAAACCACCATAATACAAAACCTTCCATGTGATGCTGAACTATATTGTCCGCTAATGCCGCCCTTCCCTTGAAGGTCACCTCATTATTGTGCAGCCATAGTTCCCACAGCACAGTGAAGAGTCTGCCTTCCCCCACCTCCCTCCTATTTGTGCCTCCTGTGAGAGATCTCCAGAAGCTTATGCTGATGTGACATCCATCTGTGAGGTATTCAGATAAACTTATTTTTGCTAACCTGAAGGTTGATTCATCGAGAGATGCAAGCATTTCTCTGGAAACCATAGATCCTCTGTCATTTAGTTAGCGATGGGCCACATGCACGTTTGACTTATGTTGTAGTGTTCTAAGTGATCTCCAATGGCATGATCATTAGATGATGGTAACTGGCACAAAATCATGAAAAGAGATAACCAACAGTAAGGTATACTCTGACTGTAACAACTTTTGTCATGGAACATAAATAATTTCTGGCAGAATTTAGATTATGGGATATTTGGAGGAGATCAAATTTCATGGATGGAAAAAAATCATCCACGAGATTTATGTTACCCTCTTCTTTTGTAGGTAATATTCATTTTCTCCAACTGATAGCCCTATTTTTATGTTACAACACTCTCAGTGCAGTAACTATAGTTGATGTCTGACTGAGAAGTAGAACAATGTCTGTGGTTTATTTTTTCTTTGAAGGTCTTGTACAGAGAGTATAGAAGTGGGAGACAATTCTCAAAAAGAGAAGGGGAAGAAAAAGTAAAGCAATGAGAAGAAACAGGTATAAGAGAGGAGAAAGGTGCATGCTCAGTGAGCAAGAGGGTTAACTGGTGACTAGAGCAAAAAAGAGAGTGTGTCAGAAGTATAATTCAGGGAGAGAAGACTGGTAATTCTAAGGCTGATTCTTGCTTGATCTCTCTTTGACCCCTCACAGATGCTTTATACTCCTTTTTCATGGATGTGGGCCCTTCTTGGGCTGACTTGGCCCTTCTATGTCTTTGCCTCTCTTACACCCCGGCCTGTACCATATCATTTTAGGGTTAATTTTGAAAAAAAAAAGAGCTAAATTTTCTTGATCATAAAAAGTTGTTTTGATGTGTAGATGATACTAGCTGTCTGATATCATTGAAGTCTGAGAGTTAGTTGGGACCAAGGATTACATATAACCTGAAAGCAATCACTTTATTCCACTAACTGGACCTATTTATATATGAGTTATACAATAGGCTGATATTAAGAGGCATCTCAAGTCTGGCAAGGATTGATGCTGATTTTCCCACAGGTGCACGCCTTGTTCTTCACCAAGGTAGGGAATGGCTCATTATTTCAGTATTGGATGGATGACTGGTTGGCTCAAGGCACTCCATGTGAAGCATTTCCTCACCTTTTCATGCTGGTGTTAACCTAGATCCACAGCGGGGGATTTTGGAAAACAGTTTGTCAGACCTGCAGATCGGGGAATATTTGAGTTTGCAGCAATCCTTGATGCATAAGAGGTGCCAGAGTGGGACACATGATGGCTGTGAGTGGGTCAATGCCCCCTTCTCTGTCTGTGGGGAATACGTGAAGATAAGAGAGCGGCAATATGAGGAGGACCAGTCAATCATCCGTGCATGTAAATTCATCTGGAGACAATTGGTTCCACTGAAGTTGCGGTTCCTCGGATGGCTTCTCCTTAGATGAAGACCAATGACAGTATTTCGCAAATGACTCCATCTGGATACCTCAGCAGAATGCAATATATGCTTAGGCGGCGAGGAAGACTGCGGACACCTTTTTCTCAAGTGTCCCTTTGCTAAGACGATTTTGACCAATCAATCAATCAATCCTGGGGATGGACACAACTTGGGAGACGTCATTCTGGGACTCAATCCAGAGGGGGCGGGTGTAGAAGGAATGAAGAAGGGGGTCACATACTCTCAATATTATGGGCCATATGGCTACACAGGAATGAGAGACTATTCAAGGGGAGGGTGGCATCTACTGATGGAGTGATCCACGATCAGAATTGGCGCACTGATAAGTGTATCCTTGAGTATTAGATATATGGGTCAGTCCCGATTTTCGGGTGATCATCCCTTGACCATTTAAAAAAAAAAGAGTCATACAACTGGATAAGTGATGTACATAAAATGGTGGAAGAGAGGTACATCGAATAAGATTGACTATCTACAATTCAGATTGCTTTTCTAATCATTAGAAAAACTGGATTGCTTGTCTAATACCAGTACGCAAGCTGGCAAATAAAAGGGACTTGGAGAAGACTTCATAATCAAGCATATGTGGAGGGGCAGAAAGACTCGAGTCAATTAATAGTACAAGAGAAGAAGTACAATCACCCTGGAAGAACCAAGGAGATGAGATAAGCAAGCAGTGGGAAGCACTGGAAGAGTTGAAGTCCCTAATTAGCACCACCTCCTTGGCCCAACCAGGTGAAATTAGTGCTTCCCATGTCCTTCACCATTCTAATTCCTTGTGTTGAATCATTTGGATCTGGATGGGGCAACTGAGCACACAAGGCCCTGAAAGTCTAAGTTTATCGCCTACTCCCCATAGTATGGCAGGGTAAGGTACTTTCAGTATGAGGTGAGATTCCTCTTGTTCCAGGCATTGGCAGTGCCAGAAATATGAATGTGAGAATCGTGAAGGATGTCCTAGATGTGCCGAGTTTAAAGGTGCGTTTCATTTAACCTTAAAGATTAGTTGGAGATCAAAACCTGATGCTTACATTGGATGACTTTAGGAGTTTTGATATTAAAAGGTATTTGACCCGGAGATTGGACCTGTAATAATGAAGAATGGGCTCCTCTTTGAGGAAGGTGTGACCTCACTACGTTGATAGAGTTAGCTTGAAACAACCAAAAGGAAAGCTAGATCTTAGGTAAACTAGATGATTCTTTGTGGGTTATTCTTTTACTCAAAAAGCGTACAAATGTTTATTTCATATCTTTCAAAAAACAAATGTTTATTTCAGCTGATGTCATGTTGAATGAGTTAGTGAAGTTTTTCGATAAGGACGACCAACTTGGGCTGTAAACTGTTGATGATAGCATATCTTGGAAACCAATCCCTTTATTGTTGCTGTGCATGGTGAAAACACTACAAAGGACATCAAATCAGTGTATGCCATTGCTAAACCAGAACAACAGAAAAGGCTCAAATGTAACTGAGAAGGCCTCGGGTTCTAATACTCACCAGGATGGAATCTTTGGTGCTTCCACAAGATGAAGAAGAGTAAGAGGAGGAGAGTTCATTGGATCAGCCAATTGCCTTGCAAAGGGGAGAAAGGGATTGCATGACAAACCCTCTCATAAATTTTGAAGTTTTGAGCGACTGTCTCCATCGCATAAAGCCTATGTGAATCATTTGACGTCTGTTACTATGCCAAGCAATGTTGATGAAGCTCTAGCTGATCTTAATGTAAAGTGGGCTATTAAGAAGGAGATGGATGCCATGGCTACACCTTAATGTTGATAAAGTCAGTCAGAATGCACTCGCCAAGGCTTATGGGAAGATTTTCTTCCTGAAGATTCACATTACTAGCCTTCGATTAAGGTGTAGCCAACTAACATCTGCACCTCTTGAGGGAGCTTCTGTTTTTAGAAGATTTCTCATGCACAAAGGATTGGCGGTTCCTCTTCTATATGGCTTTGTCTGATCATCTTGTATGCATCCCAGACAGAAAAAATGTCTTTGTCCATGCCCAACCATCCTGTGACCTGCTCAAAGGTCACAGGTGTATTAGAGACCTCTGTGTTGTCATATAGTCCTCCACCCTTAGGCCTGACAAGGTGCCATTCAAGATTGAATTCCACATGGCCTAAAGATTCCGTTCAAGGGTGAATAGGTGTAGGAACTCCCCACTTAGGATGCTGCTTGCAGCCCAGTCACCCAGAAAATAACGGAATGTGGACCCATGTCCAAGCTTGGTTCTGAATGAGTCTTGAGGTAACACCCACTTCAATCCCTGTCTGCCTGGGTCAAAGGTTCAACCGCTGAAAGTCAAACCCTAAACCATACTGAGGGTGCATTCGTTGATTTGATGGGCTGTTTAACTGAATATCAAGTCCCAACTTAACATCTTTCAGAAGACTAAAATGCTGTCTTTACTTACATGGGACACTCAAATCAAGGAGCATATATCTCACCACTGATTTACTTTTTGAAATGAAACTTTGAGGATGGTGGGCAAACCCACCAGTACTTCTGAGGATTCCACTGTATTGGAGCCGGTGAAGAGAGTCTTGCAGTTGACCTGGTTGAGACCAACGTTCAAATAATAATATATTTTTATTCATAAATAAATTCAAAATTTGCCTCTTTTTGTTTTTCTTATGCTTTGTATTGTTAATTTAAATTTACCTTTACCATGGCAATATGATAAATTTAAATTCTGTTTCATTTGTCATTGTGTAATGAATTAATTATAATACTATTTGACTTGTGGCTTTTTCTCCAAATTGATTACGTCCTGGACAATGCTGAAATTTTTACTGGTGACCTAAAAAGATTAATCGCTTCTACAGGTGACTTCAAAGAGGTACAACATAGCAGCAGAAAAGGAGCACTTTAAGTTCAGTGGCTTAAACAATTTCTTGGTATGGGCATTTCTGGCTTATACTATTATTTAGAATTTTGGTTAAAGTAATTTATTATTTTATTTTTCCGGACTGGTTCAGGTACTTCCTAACATGACTTTAGTCGATGACATCAAGGCAATTGCATATGATGTATGTGGTGTTGTTCAGTTTACAGATCCGAAGTCTAAGGCAAAGGTACTCACCTGACTTCTGTAATTGAGGTTTTTTGATCCGCTGATGCAGTAGTGCACGAAGCGAGGAGCCTGGTTTACTTATAGAACCGAGTCGGCTTAGGCATCTCGGCCTTTGTACTCCTATAGATTCTTGCTTAGTAGTTTCAGTCATTAATTCAATGACAACGGGGGGGTTCCATTTTGGGGGCCCTTCTCTTTCTTTTAAAAAAAAAAAAAATTGAGGTTTTTTGATGACTGGTGAGATTTTTTTATTTGATTGTTGATTGAGTTTTTCATGTGACTTCTGCAATTAGGTTTCGTTGACTCATGGCACTGGTAGTGTGAAGCCTCAAGTAAAGGAGACCGATGAAAGCGGGAAGTTTTGCTTTGAGGTGACCTCATTATTTGCTGGCATTGAATAATAGTTTTATTGTATCTGTTTTTGTGTCCCAAATTTTTGTTTTCATTCTTTTTAAAGGTTCCACCCGGTGAATATCGCATATCAGCTTTTATGGTGAAATCTCGGAACTCTCCTCAAATTCTCTTCTCTCCGCAGTATATTGATGTAATGGTTGATAAGCCATTGCTAGGACTTGAATTTCAACAGGTAAATGTCATTCTTCATCATAGTTGCCATTCATAATTTTGTGATTTTATATTTCTGATTCAAAATTGATAAGGAATTGTTTTTATCATTGCTAATGATATTCTTTACTCCTGAAACCAGGCACTGGTCAATGTTTATGGTAAGGTTATTAGCAAGGACAAATGCAGTCCTTCAATCTCTGTTACATTGTCAAGGTTGGATGGTACCGGTTTGGAAGATGAGAAAAAAATTACTTTGAGTGAAGGGAGCTGTGATTTCAGTTTCAGCAAAGTGTTTCCAGGAAAGTATCAAATTCAGGTACTTCCTCATACCTTTTCATGTTTCAGATTAATGTCTACTCTCTCGTTAGTTTTTTAGTGTTTTCCCCATGTCAAGATATCAAGATTTCTCTCTCTCAGATGATGTAATTTGTAATAGTTCCCTAGGATGGAATAAAACATTTATTGATTTTTTAGTTAGGTATCTTATTGGGCCTACCCAGACCCAATAAGACAGATCCGTGAAGGATCCATTTAAGATCCATTATTGGGAGCTTAAATGGATCAAATACCTGATCAGAATAATGATCAGGTAATGACATCAGCCTCGCTGATGTCATCACTGATGTCATCACTGATGTCAGCAAGCTGACATCACTTCCAAACGGCCAGAATATAGCCGTTGGGAAAGTACTCCAACGGCTAGGAAGTCCAGCCGTTGGAGGGGACCTTTCAGGTCCCTTCTCCACCTGTATAAATATTTCCCTTCTCTTGTTAATAAATCTATCTTGTTCTTGTGCAATTCTCTCTCTTTGCTGGTGCAACTATTCTTTCTCTCTCTAGAGCTCTCTCTCTCTACAAATTCTACATGGTATCAGAGCCAGGTTCGTGAGCTCTGTGTGGGTGGCCTGCTAGCTGCGCCTGGAGTTGAAGTCCATCCTACGGGAGGAACTTCCAACTCCTTGAAGCTTCACTTGAGGTGTTTCGTTTGATTTACTCTCTCTCTCACTTATTTCATCATGGTGAATGTTGCTCCATCAAGCTCCTCGTCTGCTGCACCTGAAGTCCATAATCATGTACCAGCATCAGAAGGACAGGCCGCTGTCCCTACTGATCGTTGGTTCACCCATCTTCCTACACTTGCAAAATGTACAATTTTCAACGGTAACAACTTGATTGCATGGGAACGGGCCATTGAAACAGCATTGAAGCCTCGAAAGCTTCTCAAGCATCTCCAGGAGGATTGTCCACCAGAGGACAGTCCCCTCTTCCAGCGATGGGTCCTGGGTGAGGAAGTCGTCTTTGCATGGCTCCTGGACTCCATCTCTCCTGAATACATGAGTAAGTTCATCTCCTACAATACCTCTCGAGGGCTCTGGGAGGCTATTCGGAGAAGTCACTCCAAGCTAGGTGATAAGGCCAGGATAAATGATTTATTTGTCCGGTCTTATTCACTTAAGCAAGGGGATAAAGACATTCTTACCTACTCCAATGAGCTCCGGGCAATCCATACTGAGCTGGATTATTGTTGGCCCCAGTCGACTGATCCTGTAGCCCGAGCTCAAACAGCCACGAGCCGTCTGTGCCAACTCCTTCACGGATTAAGGCCAGAATTTGAGTTCATTCGAAGCCAGTTATTCAATAAGGAGGTCGAACCTTCCTTCGATGAAGCTGTCTCCAAGCTTCTTCAAGAAGAAAGCCGCCTCCAATTTCAGAAGGGGGCCATCGAAGGCTCAGCCTATGCAACTCCTGGGTACAGGCCTCCTCCTCCAGGTAAGCCAGCTTACACCAAGGAGAACACACCCAGGTATGATCCTGGACGTAGAGAAGGTCTTGTGTGCGCCTACTGCAAAAAACCAGGTCACCACAAAGACAAATGCTACCAGTTGCATGGGCGGCCTCCCCACATTGCTAAAGCCCATATAGTCCACACTCCACAACACGGGGGAGCAACATCTGACACTGCTGAAGCTCTCCAAGGTATGATGAAGGAGCTCCAGAAGCTCACTACCATCATCAACGGCTCAACCACCTCCATCATTGGCTCCACATCAGTCGCCAACTCTGGTATAGAATCTCTCATATCTTCTTTTCATATGAATAGTAAGGGTAACCCATGGATACTAGACTCAGGAGCTACGGATCATATGACACTTACCGATAAATTTTTTAAGTCATATGAGCCAATTGCCCCTGGTAAACATGTTCAGACAGCTGATGGAACTCTGCTTCCTGTAGCTGGTCTTGGAACTATGGAAATTTCTCCTATCGGCTTAATAACACATGTACTTCATGTGCCTAAGCTATTTGTTAACCTCATTTCAGTTCAACAGTTAGCAAAATTAATCGAATATCAAATTGTTTTTGATGATCTGGATGCTTACCTTTTCCACAAGGTCCAAAAATCGAAGATTGGACTAGCTAGGATCCAGCATGGCCTCTATTACTTGCTCGGCGTCAAGCCTACCCTCGGCTTGACGGCTGGATCCAAAGTGGCCTCAGCAGACGGTCGCCCCAACAAAACCATTATGGAAATCCATCAGCGCATGGGTCATCCATCCTTCTACCTTCTTAAACAAATGTACCCACATGAGTTTAAGAATATTGATAGTAATTCAATCATATGTGAATCCTGCCAACTTGGAAAATTTAAACGTGCCTCTTATCCCATATCCAACCATCGATTGCACTCTCCATTTCAACTTCTCCACTGTGATGTTTGGGGCCCCTCCCCTCAAACAGATATCTTAGGCCATCGTTATTTCCTCATTTGTACTGATGATCACAGTCGATTTACTTGGTTATTTTTGTTAAAAACAAAATCCGAAGTCACTTCCTGCCTAAAAAATCTGTGTGTTCTTATTGAACAACAGTTTGGGGAAACAGTGAAGGGACTTCGGACTGATAATGCCAAAGATTTCCTTAACCATACGTTAAGTGAATTCTTGGCCTCTAGAGGAATTGTTCATGAGTCCAGCTGCCCCTATACTCCCCAACAAAACGGCTTGGCCGAAAGGAAAATTGGGGTTATAGTGGATAAGGCTCGGACACTTCTCATCCAAGCCAATCTTCCTCTTAATTTATGGGGTTTTTCCGTCATGACTGCTGTTCATCTCATCAATCGACTTCCCTCCAAAACCCTTCAATTTCAAAGTCCCATCAGTCTTCTCGAAAAAAGTTTTCCTAACACTCGCCTAAAAACTGGCCTTCCTGTAAAGATCTTTGGATGTGTGGCTTATGTGCATAATCCAGCACATAAGACGAACAAGTGGTCAGCCAAGGCGTTTAAATGTGTTTTTTTAGGCTATTCCTCTACACAAAAAGGCTATAAGTTATATCACCCTATCACCAGAAAATATCTAGTTTCTAAAGATGTTATTTTTGATGAATCTGTATATTACTATAAGGCAAATCACCATGACTCTCTTAGAGATCTGGGTTATCTTAAGATACTAGAAGAGACTAGTGTGTCTGAACCCGACTCATCTAGTTCCTCCTCAACTCATCACATTCCTATCCCTCCTGAAGAAACAATTTGCTCTCCCACTCCTCAGGTTGCTGAAGAACCGAGTTGCTCTCCCACTCCACAGGTTCCTCTACCTGATTCCTCTATTTCTGTATCAGCCCCTAACCCTGAAACTGATCCTCCTCTCCAGACCAGTAGTCTAGACGTTTCCGAGCCTGAACTTCCTTCTCTTCCCAAGTATTATAGGCGTAGGGCCAGGGATGAAACAGAGGAATCCTGTGCAGGGGAAGTGTTGGGAGATTGGTCTATTGCTCAGCGAAAGGGTAAGAGGTCCTGTGTCAAGCCTCGTCCTTATGCTATTTCCAATTTCTTAACCTTTACACAGGTTTCTCCCCAGTATAAAACCTTCTTGGTTGGTCTTCAGGATATTAATATACCTAAATCTCACCGTGAAGGTCTTCGCATTTCTCAGTGGAAAGAGGCCATGGATGATGAGATGAGGGCTCTCATCCATAACGACACCTGGGATATTGTTGATCTACCTAAGGGGAAGAAGTCAGTGGGGTGTAGATGGATATTTACCCTGAAGTATAATGCCGATGGTACCCTTGATCGTCACAAGGCCCGCTTAGTAGCTCGAGGATATACCCAGACATATGGAATAGATTATCAGGAAACCTTTGCTCCAGTAGCTAAGTTAAATACCATTAGAATCATGATCTCTCTGGCAGTAAACTTAGATTGGCCCCTGTTACAATATGACATAAAAAACGCATTTCTCAATGGAGAGCTAAAGGAGGAAATCTACATGGACATCCCTCCAGGATATGAGGATCCAACAGCTACGGGTAAGGTATGTAAACTAAAAAAGGCTTTATATGGGTTAAAACAGTCCCCAAGGGCCTGGTTTGGTCGGTTCAGCCAAACAATGAAGGCACTTGGTTATAAACAGTGTAATGGAGAACACACTTTATTCTCTAAACATTTCTCACCGATCTTAGTAACTCTCCTAGTTGTGTATGTAGATGATATTATCATTACTGGAAGTGATCAACAGGAAATAAAGGAATTAGAACAATGTCTAGCTCAGACGTTCCAGGTAAAACAACTAGGCCCCCTCAAATATTTCCTAGGTATTGAATTTGCTCGATCATCAGAAGGAATCTTAATGACACAGCAGAAATATATCTTGGATCTTCTGGAGGAGACCAAGCATATAGATTGTAGAGTTAGTGATATACTTGTGGAGACAAATCATAAACTCAGGTTAGATGACAATGACCCACAGGTAGAGATGTCCTCATATCAGAAGTTAATTGGTAAGCTATTATATTTATCTCATACACGTCCAGATATCTGCTATACTGTTAATGTCCTTAGTCAATTTATGCATTCGCCTAGAGTATCTCACTTCCAGGCTGCTAATAGAGTTCTCAGGTACCTCAAGGGGACAGCTGGACTAGGCATAACCTACAGGCCGACAAGTAAGCTCGACCTGGTAATATATACTGACTCCGATTTTGCAGGGTCAAGGGTTGATTGTCGATCGACCTCCGGGTACTGCACCTTCCTGGGAGGTAACCTTGTTACATGGAGGAGTAAGAAGCAAAGTGTGGTGTCAAAGTCCAGCACAGAAGCTGAATTTCGAGCAATGTCCAAAGGGATTGATGAAGTAATATGGATAAAAAATATTCTAAGTGAACTCAAACTTAACTACATAAAACCAATCGTAATCCGCTGCGATAATAAATCTGCTATTAGTATAGCCCATGATCCAGTTTATCATGATCGTATGAAGCATGTCAATATTGACAGATTTTATATACAAGACCACCTTGAACAAGGCATCATCAAGACTGAGTATGTTTCTTCAGAAGACCAGTGTGCAGATCTTTTCACCAAAGGACTTCCTGCCAAGCAAATGAGATACTTGATTTCCAAGCTTGGAATGAAAAGCATTCACTCCAGCGCTTGAGGGGAAGTGTCAAGATATCAAGATTTCTCTCTCTTAGATGATGTAATTTGTAATAGTTCCCTAGGATGGAATAAAACATTTATTGATTTTTTAGTTAGGTATCTTATTGGGCCTACCCAGACCCAATAAGACAGATCCGTGAAGGATCCATTTAAGATCCATTATTGGGAGCTTAAATGGATCAAATACCTGATCAGAATAATGATCAGGTAATGACATCAGCCTCGCTGATGTCATCACTGATGTCATCACTGATGTCAGCAAGCTGACATCACTTCCAAACGGCCAGAATATAGCCGTTGGGAAAGTACTCCAACGGCTAGGAAGTCCAGCCGTTGGAGGGGACCTTTCAGGTCCCTTCTCCACCTGTATAAATATTTCCCTTCTCTTGTTAATAAATCTATCTTGTTCTTGTGCAATTCTCTCTCTTTGCTGGTGCAACTATTCTTTCTCTCTCTAGAGCTCTCTCTCTCTACAAATTCTACACCCCAAGTTTTTGGGCTTAAGCTAACCTTTTAGTTGGCTCTATATAGAAGTTTTTAGTACTGTTATCACACTGGTATTGACTAATGCAAAAGCAAACCGAGGGCTTGACAGAAGTCCAGAGTTTCTATGGGCTTAATTAAATCTTTGTATGGCTTATGAAGGGCCTGTCCCTGGAGAGAGGTATCAAGAGGTAAGAATTTCTGGAGAGAAGGGTAATGCCTGTGAGACTGTTCCATGCTTCGCTGGACAGCGTCAATCGAACTTGTCTAGATTCTTTCTGCTATATTTTCTTGAGATAGGAGTTCCTTGACGTCCAAGAGCTACCAAGAGGGTGTTCCTTTGTTATAGTATGCAAAATTACACCATGTTTTTTATGGAAGGCTCGCTGGAGGAGGCGGGGAATCTATCCACCCTTCTCTATTTATTTGCAGATTTCTCAGGTCTTCTAATTAACTGTGCCAAATCAGCCTTTGTGGGTTTTGAACTATCCCTAGATGAGGAGTGACAATGCTCTAAGGCCTTGGGATTACTGATGGGAGACTACCTATGTGGTATTTGGATGTCGAGCACAGACTGGCAACTGGTCATTGAGAAGGCAGAAAGGCAGTTGGGGTGATGGCAAACTAAGGTGTTATTGTGAAGGGGGCATTTGGTATTTCTGCTGTTGGTACTCTTGGCAATTCCCAGATTTTATCCTTCAGTCTTCAAGTTGCTGATGGGAATTGGGAAGTGACTTGAAGGTTTGATGAGGTGGTTCCTGTGGAAAGGATCCGGGTCATAACAAAGTCGAGGGCTGGGGATGGTCTCATGGGACATGGTATGTAAAACCCACTAAGTCAGGGGTTTTGGGGGATCTGAGATTCACAAAATATGAATATGAAGCTGTTATAGGTTGCCAGAATTATGAGTCAACAGGAAGATCTTACCAGTCCAGTTTTGGAGGACAATTTTTAATTCACTTCATTTAATGGCATTACGATTTTTGATTCACTTCGGAGAATGAATTTCCATTTTAGTCATGAAGACTATCTATAGTAATAATTTGATAGAATCTCGAGCTCTAAGCAGTAGTTATGTATTGACAACAGATAATGAAATAACTGAATCACGATAGATACTGGTCGTGTAGAGGTCGTGGCTCTAAGCAGAGGGACATCACTATTTTGGCAGGAATGAGGCAGACCTTCCCATGGGTACATGACTTCTTCTCCACCAAGCTACAGGATAGCACAGTAGTTATGTATTGGCTGGACGACTGGTCAACTCAAGGTATTCTACATGAGGCGTTTCCTTGCCTTTTCACGTTTGCAAGGAACTTTGGAGACCTTCCCATGGGTACATGACTTCTTCTCCAGCAAGCTACAGGATAGAACAGTAGTTATGTATTGGCTGGACGACTGGTCAACTCAAGGTATTCTACATGAGGCGTTTCCTTGCCTTTTCACGTTTGCAAGGAACTTTGGAGCCACAGTGGGGGATTTCTTGGAAAGCACATGGAACCCGGTGTTAGACAATGTTTTTTCAGACCAGAGGATCGCTGAATTTATGAGCATTTGGCAATCCTTTCTATGGCAGAGTCCTCTGCAGGGGACACATAATGGATGGGAATGGATTGGCTCCACATTTTCTGTCCGGGGGGCTTATGAGAAGATAAGAGGGGGACAATATGAGGACCAGGCAATCATTGGAGCATGTAGGTTCATTTGGAGATGAAAAGATCTATTGATAGTTCAGGTCTTCCGATGGCTTCTCTTGAGAAGAAGGCTAATGACTTGTGAATTCTGCAAGAGACTCTACCTTGTACATTGGCATTATGCATTATGTGCACAGGAAGTAATGAAGACTGCATGTGCCTTATTTTCAAATGCCCCTTAGGTAGGACGATTTGGACCATACAAACGATCCCGATGGGGGATGTAATCTTAGGAGACGTCCTTCAAGGACTCAATCTGGAGGAGTGGATGGAGGAGGAGAGGGGACGCATACCTGCAGAGCTATGGGTCCTACGGTGACATAGGAATGAGATGGCATTCAAGGGAGGGTAACAACTTCAGGCGGAGTTGCCCATGATGTAGATGTTCTTCTAGCATCCTGGTTCTCCAGGCAATGAGAGAGAAGAAAGAGAAAGGAGAAAGAAGGGGGAGGGGTTTCATAAATGCCAGACAGGAAATGTACCCCAGAGATATTAAGTGAGTGGCCTATATCGACAGTTGAGGACGTCCCAAACCGAAGACCCTACTATGCTGGGTGCATGTCGCGATGTGTGGAAACAAAGACTACCGTATAAGGTGTCCATTTTTGCATGGACATTCGCTAGACAACGGGTATTGACACGAGTGAGACATAGATATTTAGTCTCAGTCGGGTCGGCCATGTGCATGTTGTGTGGAGAACAGGAGGAAGACTGTGAGCATCTTTTTTTCAAATGTCCCATTGCGACCAGGGTATGGGCCAGTCAAGGGTTATCCGAGATCAAGTCAAGTTCCGTATTTTGGACGACAATACCGAGGCGAAGAAGAGGTCACGACGCAGATCGGGGAAGAAGGTTTGCGGTGAACTGGGCCATATGGCTACACCGTAATGAGGTGGTCTTTGAGGGGAAAGCGGTATCAAGTGAGGGAATAATTCACGATGTTGAGAGGTTTGTTGGTGCGTGGTTTTTGCACATGTGAGAGTTAGCGGGGAGAGAGGGCATAATAGGCCATCCTATTGGCCTAGTTGCCTCTTTGTATGGCGGTTCGCCGATTCGGGTGATCTGCTCTCTTTTTCAAAAAAAATAAAATATTAAGTAAGTGGGTTGATCACCGATTCTTTGGGCGACCATCCCTAGACCCTTTAAAAAAAGTAGTCTATTTGAAGAACCAAGTCAAATATTAGGAAATGACAAATATGGAAGTTGTCCTATCTTGGTTCTGCTCTTATATGTTCTTTTGGTGTTGTTATGTTCAGGTCAAACATGAATCATCAACTGCTGTCGAAGACAACTGGTGCTGGGAGAAGCCAGCTCTTGACCTAGATATAGTTGCAGAGGATAAGAAAGGAATCGTTTTTGTGCAAAAAGGTTATTGGATAACCATTTCTTCGACCCATGACGTTTCTGCTTATATCCATCAACCTGATGCTTCATTGTTGGACATCAAAATAAAGGTATATCTATCTTGATTTCCAAATAATAGATTAAGAACTTTAAATTAAGAAATTTTTCTTATGGTTTCAGAAAGGATACCAGAAGATATGCTTTCAAAACCCTGGTTTGCATGAGCTTCATTTTCTTAACTCATGTATCTTCTTTGGGGATTCGTCATTCAAGTTCAATACTTTAACACAATCTGTATGTCTATTTTCTCCCTTTGTCTCATTCTGTTGACTTCTTCTTCAATATGATTAAGATATCTGTTGATCTGTCTCACAGTCTATAGATTTAACTGGAGAAAAGTACCTGATCAGAGGAGAAATACACATCCCAGGTGTGGATTACGATGTTCTTGGGTCATCCAACGAGTTATTTATTGATGTTTTGAGCAAGGAGCATGGTGCAGTTGATCGAATTCATCCAAATTATTTATCTGATATTAGTGATGGAACTGAAAAACATGTTCTTGAATACTTCATCTGGGCTGATCTGGGACAGGAGCTTATCTTTATTCCTCGTCATGAAAGGTGAACACTGATGACTTCTCAATTTTTCATGAATGCTGGGATGAAAAGTGAAAGGGAAAAATCACCTGAAAATCGGTGACTGACCCACAGAATTAGCTATCTATTACATTAGTCCCCCTCTAGCCCTGGTTTGGGGGACAGTCTGCACAAGACTCTCAGCAGCATAGGCAACACCATCAGTGGAGGCCACCCTCCCATTGAATAGCTTATCATTCCGGTGCAGTCTTAATGCCCAGAGCTCCGCTAGTATGCGAAGCCCTCCTTCCTTCTGCCGTTGCTTTGCTGGATTGACTCCCAGAAGGACGTCTTTGAGGTGTCTACCAGCAGAATGGTTTCTGTTCCATATCATCATGGCAAAGGGGCACTCAAGAAAAAGGTGTGCACAATCTTCTTCGCTACCTGAGCGTAGAGTGCAGTCACTTATAGAATACTCCTGTCATCAGTCTTCTTTGGAGGATAAGCCATCCAAAGAGCTGCAGATAAACCTACATGCTCTATTGATCGGCAGGCTCTCCTTGTATTGCCCCTCACATACAGAAGTGGGCGCCGATCCATTCCATGTGTTGCGGACTCTTCTTTACGGGGGATTGCTGCATGATCAGAAATGTTTTCATGAGCACTGTATTTAGAATTATCAATATTTCACTTGCTTAGAGGGCCCAAGCTCACCAGTCACATGCCAAATCACTGTGCCAAGTCATCAATGCCCCTTGTCTGACCCAATCTAGCCACATGTAGTAACAGTCCTTTTAGTACCATCATAACCTAATCTCGTCCAGGCCCCATAATCCTGCTTACCCACTTTGTAAGAAGTGCCAGGTTTATGACATGTAGCTCCAAAACCCCCAGCCTCTGGAGTTCTTTATTTTTTTATGAAAAGAGTTCTTTATTTTTAGTCAATGCTTTTTTTGAAACATCAAGAATTTTATAATTTCTGTGAATTCCATTTCATCATCCTTTCTCCTCTATGTTATCTCTGTTTCGCAAGGTTAAATAAGGATTTTAGTTTAATAGTCAGTAAGGTTATTTCTATAAATCTGTACCGGGTTAGTATAAAACTTTACCTGGAAGCTGTGTAATTGAAGATTTTTGATGAAATTTATGTTTCTGAAATGATGGGGTGTTCCTTTGGGGTACTACTTAATTTGAAGAAAGTTCAAGATGATTTCAGAGTCAATCCATATCTCTTAGCTTCTTATCTACATAATTTGATAATTGTTTTTTGTTTATCCTATGGTTTTACGATCTATATTATGCGCTGATGATAAAGAGTCAGGTTGATGAGATTGTGTCTATTCAAAATTATCTTTTTTTTAAGCATTCTATTCAAAATTATCTTCAAACCCACAGACCAGATGCCATCAAGATTGTCCATCATATATTACGTAGGACTTGATGTCGCAATGGGCCAAAACCTTCATTCCATTGAGGTTTCCGGGATATCTGAAAAGTTCAAAGCATAACAAGGTGTTCCCCTTGGCTATTAAAAAGAGGCTATGCATGAAAAAACATCAAGTTTACTAGGAAACCAGAGAGGGGGGGGAAGGAGGGTCAGTAATTCCTAGTCAGAGTTGGCTCACACAAATCCTCGAGCCAGCTCCTGCAAGCACTACCACAACATCCTCGGCAATGATGCCATGCTCTGCCTTGATGTTCACATGTGGGTCAATATTATCTAGTTGGGATTATCCATGTTCTGCCTTGATGAGTTCTGGTGCAACTGACTGGTGAACTTCAACCGCTTTGACCTTTCCTTGTCATTCAAATCACGGTGAGTGTTGTCAGTGCTGCTGCTGCATAGGAGCAGAATCAACTTCAGGAAGGCCAGAAGAGAATCAACTTCAGCTGTGAGGTGATGTTGCACTAGGGGGCCCCAGAGCCTGGTGCAGCTTCACCTCAACCACCTC
Source organism: Lemna minuta (assembly GCA_024174645.1). NCBI lineage: Eukaryota > Viridiplantae > Streptophyta > Magnoliopsida > Alismatales > Araceae > Lemna > Lemna minuta. Next base: position 18,685,382 of record CM044104.1, read on the forward strand.
TTCAGCCTGGTGTACCCTAGTCTGTTGCAATGTCACCTTTCCAGCCACTTTTACCTCCAAATTCTTGCACATCCTAATCAAACCCTGGGGGGCTTCTTCACACAACTGGGCAACAACCTTCAAGTCCAAAATCCTCTCCCCAAAAATCTTCCCTGCCAAAAATCAAACCCTGGGAGACTCTTCTTCAGTGACACTGATGTCATCAGGTGAGCCAGCTTTGTAGAACATCTCTACTAACAGCTGCGGTCAATTGAGACCTAATGTTTGCCTTCTTTGGAGTACATAGAAGTTGTGCTGGTTGTCTTTTTCTTCGTGAACCTTTCTAGGCATTTGAAAAACTTGTGGAGCCCTGAATTTATGTTTTGAGTATATTGTTTGTATTGAAGTTCAAATTCAATTTTCTCATTTGTGGGTGTTCATTCTCGAACACTCACAGAAGGGAAGCATTTTCCTATCCATAAAGGGGAGAATGCCAGAATATTTTCTATTTTTCTAATCCTGGGTTTTTTTTCAAACAGCAAACACAAACGCCAAATGACTAAATGTTCGTGTAGAATTTCCTTGTTTGTGTTCATGTTTGTTAGTTTGTGAAGACATGATTGAGTGGACTGTTCTTCCTATCCTTAGTTACACAGTTGATAAACCCTCTCCATTGCTGTTTCTCTCTACCAGCATGGTAGAATTTTGGTTTCTTGCTGAATTCTCCTGAAAAACTGAGGTTTTGATCAATTTCTTTGCTATGTAACAATATTAACATCACCGCATCCAGTCATTCTCATCCTAGAGGAATTAAATTCGTCTCCAATCTAATTAATCTCAGCTCTATTAATACTCTTGCCGGTATTACTTTATCCCCTTTCAATTTCCGTAACTGAGAATAAAAGAGCAAATATTCTAAGTATACCAGTTTTTTGTGGATATGTAATGGGCAGTTCAACTAGTCCTCCAATCTTTAGTAGAAAATCAATCTTGACTTTTGCTTCTTTATTATTTTGATGTGAGCTTGTTGCTGAAGTATAGGTAGATAACTGTAATTGACCTTATTACTGTAATTGACAAAGATCATTGAGGAAATTTATCAGTTCCCTGGCATTTGATGGAAAGAGGATCCGGAGTCCCTCTCCAAGTATATTTCTGTTGCAAGTACAATGCAATGGCATCCAATCTTGCCGTTGTTCCTCCTTGATAAATTAAGATCTGTCAACATTTAGTCATTTTCAACTTAACACAAACATATTCCTGCTTATCTGCAATACCTAAGATCTCAACTTATTTCATCCTTTCAGGAGTGGAGGAAAGACTCTTCTTTTTTACCCTGAAGAGCGCCAGGTGAGGAAGTTTTAATGCCATATATGTAACTGGGTCTGAAATATTTACATTTCTCTTTGACAAAAACTAAATTTTACTTTCTCTCTAACTAACAGGTTTCAATAATTTATGACCAATGCCAACCTACGATAGAACCAATTGTTGGTCGGAGAGGAATGTACATTGAGGGATCAGTATTCCCAGCCATTTCTGGTGTTGAGATCAAAATCAAAGCTAAGTCTGACAGCAGATATACACTATCACTAAGAGGGGAAACTGCCCTGGAGACAAGAACAGGAGATGATGGATCTTTTGTTGCTGGTCCGTTGTATGATGATACTTCTTATGAAGTTGTAGCCTCAAAGGTTTGTAAAGTATTTATACCTGTCATAAAAATCTCCATGTTTGTTTGTCAGTTTCTAGTTAGTGGATCTCATTTTTTTATTTTATTTTAGTTCATCTGTACACCTTGGAAATGTGTCAAACTCTGTTATGTTTTGTGCACTTGTGGGGGTTTAGAGGTCAGCTTTACAGTTTGATCAAACTTTAGGGATTAATTGAAAAATGTAAAGGGCACCAGTATCCATGAACAAGTATATGAATGAATGTATGCCAGTATGTGGTTAATTCTTTCATAATCTGGGAATCAGATTTGTCTATAGATTGATCCAATTGCCGAGATTTTCAATTATGGATAGAGAGAAAGGGAGAGATGTGGGATGTTCAAAATTAACCTCCTTGTCTCTGCCTTTGCATTCTTGCTTCTGCCTTCTCATCTCTCTGTCTCTCCCTTGTTCACTCTCTAATCTATCCTTAGAATTTGACCTTAATGTGTCAAACAGTTCTAACATCTTGCACAAAAACCTTTCATCATGAAGGCCACATATGTGGCAAACATTGAACAGAATGCCACATATGTGGCATCAGGTTTTTAAGCATCTTCAGATAGGAAAGAAGGAAAGAAGAAGAAATGATAAAGAAAGCAGGAAGAATTCGATCACAGTTACTATTCAAGAGAAAAAAGAATTCGATTGCTTTGTGAGGAACCCTGAAGCAGTGTCTATATACTGATGAAGGAGAATATTTATGAACTCTGCTACAATTTCTGGATCCATACTATTTTTGGACCTTTATCATAGCATTTAAGTTTTTTGTGTTCCACCGCATGTACTAATGGATGTTATTTCGGGATTTTTGTCTTATTAAAATTCAGCCTGGCTATCATGTCAAACCCTTGGGAGACAACTTATTTTCCTGTCAAAAGCTTGGTCAAATCGTAGTCAGCATTTATGATAGAGAATCTCAAGATCTGTTCCCCTCAGTACTCTTATCTTTAAGCGGAGAAGAGGGTTACAGAAACAACTCAGTTTCTGGTGTTGGTGGATATTTCATCTTTGATAACTTGTTCCCTGGGAGCTTCTTTCTACGTCCTCTTCTGAAGGTACTTATATTCTATGATTTATTTACATTTACTTAACGTTAGTCCAATTATAAAATTTTAATTATTTATCATTTAGATGCCATGTGACTTATGATACAAACCTCAATGTAGAGGCTAGGCTCTTGAATCTCATACACGATAGCTGAAGGGGGATGTATGAAGAATAAGAAAAAGGCAGAGGGAGAGTGATGCAGTTCTGGCAAAATATTTACCATCCCCCAAAACACCCTCTAATATTACCCTATTGATGGTTTTCATAAAAATCACAGACAATTAGGGATAGTGTCCTGACAACTGTTCTCCAGAGGGGGCTGTGTGTAATTTAAATCTCTCCCCTAACTTCAGGCTGTAGTTGTTACAATTTATTTAAGAAAGACGAAATTTCATTCTCAATACACTCTTTGGTATGTTTCATGGGGTTTGTTGTTGTCTCAATTTCTTTATTTCTTGGTTTAATCCATTTCAGGAATACTCATTCTCGCCTTCAGCACTTGCAGTCGAACTTGGATCTGGTGAATCCAAGAGTGTTACCTTTTATGCCACTCGTGTTGCCTACAGGTTTGAATTTTTGAAGTATTTCTCAATGTATCTAATGTAAATGTCGGGGTTCTGATTTTTCTTTGATCATAAACTGCATTATACTGCAGTGCTTTTGGAAAAGTGTCTCTCTTATCTGGGCAGCCAATAGGTGGCATCCATGTGGAAGCGAGATCCGAATCAAAAGGGCATTATGAAGAAACGACATCTGACAGCTTTGGCAATTATCGTCTGCGTGGACTGTTGCCTGGCTCCACTTACGTTGTTTGTGTTGTGAGCAGCATTGAATCTGAGGGAGTGGGCATTGATCGTGCCTCTCCAAAATCAGCAACTATTCATGTGAGCTTGAGTAACATTTTCATTTATTTTATGAAAAAATTACTCACTGACATAACCTTTTAAATTTGTGAGTGACCTCTGAGTTCCTGAATAATCTCGAATAGGGGCCCTAGTTTAGTCCCGAATAAATTTGTGAGTCTTCCAAAACAACCCTAGTTTAGTCCCGAATAATCTCTGATTTAAATATGCGCTAAGCTAGTTTGTGATTGGGTCATTATGTTACCAGTTTGGGATCCACTTATTTTCTTCTCAAATTTCTTTAAGGGTGCCCTTATGATAGGACCCTTGCTCTAGAGCTAGGGTGAAGGGAGATACAGCGACTGATGAGTATAGGGGCACTCCAAGAATATCCCATGTCTCCTGCAGGCCTTGGCTTACCCTTCTCGCTGCTTATCTCCCTCCCTTTGGTTGCTCTAGTGATACTTATGCCTAATTGATTGAGTGTTCAGCCCAGCCACAAGATTAGCAAGCCCGTATTTTTTTATATGTTAGTCCTCTCAACTGCTTGAAAGGCCATCAAATGCTGTGATGATTTCTTGCTGAATTTCAAATTTGGCTGCGCAATCTGACAGTTCATGATATAAGTTTTAATTTATTCCTGTATTTCTTTTAATCACTTTCATTGTATGAATGGTCATAATCATAACCTATAACTGCCTGATATTCAAGCCCAGAATCTTGAGCGATCAGACAATCTTGAATGAGCAATCCCCTTAAACCTATCCATCAACCCTTACCAGTGATATTCGTTTGTTTTTCTTTAGCTCCCTCTTCTTTTTTGAAGTGGGACCTATTGTTCATGATCGATCAACACTTAAGCAGTGCATCATGAGATCAGTCAATAACCTCAGTTTAATAAAAACGCTCTGTTACATATTTTAATCATGTCCACCCTTTTTTCAGGTCGGAAATGCGGATACCGAAGGAGTGGACTTTGTAGTTTTTGAATATCCAGGGTCAACAGTTTTGAATGGCTATGTTGAGGGAAAGAATCTTGAAATCTTACAACCTTATCTTTCTGTGGAAGTAAGATCTGCCATTGACCCCAGCAAGATCGAAACTTTGGTCCAACTTCCCCTATCGAATTATTTCCAAATAAAGGAATTGCCCAGGCGAAAGCTCCTCTTGAAGCTCGTTTTCCCGGTTTTCCTTCTCCTTCACATGGATTCGAATCTGAGGTTCTGGAGGTTGATATGGAAAGGAAACGACAGGTCTTTGTGGGCCCTTTGACTTACAGGATCGATGAGTACCACTCGAAACAGGTGAGTTTCTATTCTGAAACTTAACCATTAATCATGAAATTTTCCAGATAGGGTAGAATTTTTTTACTGGTACTTGGGATGGAAGAGATTGGAACCCTTGTGTTTTTTGCTTACAGGAGCTTACGCCAGCTCCGGTGTTTCCTCTGGTTGTTGGAGTGGCTGTTATTGCCCTGTTCGTCAGCATCCCCAGGTGCATGTTAAATAGATCTTTTTTATGAATTTACTCTCTTTTTCTGGTGTAGCTATATAGCTTCCTGTTTTATATCACTGTGCTGTATCCACTCACTCTTTCCTCTCTCATCCCCGGCCTTCCTACTCTCTCTCTCTCTATCTATTTTTCTATATATATATATATGGTGCTGTATTTTTATATATATATATATATTGTGATGTGTCTATCTATTTATCGTTTTATATATATACATATATTGCACAGCCCTCTCCCCCCTTCTTCCTGTGTTATCGCAGTGTCCTGTATTCACTCTATGTCTTCTCGTATGTCCTCTCCATGTCTCTCTCTCTCTCTCTCTCCTGGGGCATCCCTACTGCCTATTTCTCTCTCCACCGTTTTGGTTGCTTCCTCTATCAATCTTTATCTATCTATGACTTACATGTTAAATGTCTTGGGTGACTTCATTTGTTGTTCAAACTCCATCCGTTTCTCTTTCGTTGCAGGTTAAAGGACCTATATCAGTACGCAATAGGATTAGCTCAGGCAGGTTCAATTTCTGTGGCCAGCAAAAAAGATACTTCTCGTCGACCAGTTTTTAAGAAACGGGTATCTTGACATCTCTCTCTTGCGCTCTCCCTCTACTTTCCTTCATTCAAGGGTTATCGGGAGTCCCTCTCCCCAACTCAGTGAAATTTTGCATACCAGATAATTGTACGTCTTTTTCTATCTATTTAACCTGTTTACTACTGTTAAGTAGACAACTTTGGCTTGCATATATTTCACGTGACCATAGTACATCTTTGCAAATGGCATCTGAGTGTAAATTAAGTTATGATGTTTAAGATGGTCACGAGATGTCTTCCAAATATCTGCCACCTCCCAGGCAGCTGCCACCTTGACCGCCTCAAAGAAACTCTGGACAGGAGATGGCCTTTGTCAGGTTGTCTGCCTGGTTGGGTCAGTCGATTCTGCCGGGTCGACCCAGGTTGATTGCCTTACCCGGGTCGACCCCGAGTCGACCAGGTTGACTGATCCCATCAGGTTGATCCTGAGTCAGCAGGGTTGACCCAGAATTAACTTGGTCGACTTCGTTACCTGGTCTAGGTCGGTTCTAACCACTTTCCAAGTCATAACGTGTGGTGGCAGCTTGACTTGGGTGTGTTGACCTCTTTCCACTTTCCAAGTCAAGCTTGACTTTAATTTTTTGTTTCTTTTAAGGTTTAGGATTTGCCTCGATTTTGTTGCTTGAGAAGTGAGAGTTTGTGGACATGACAATGCAGAAATTAAGTGGCATTCCGACAAAGAGGGAGAAATTGATCAACAATCTAGATCGTTCTAAATTCAAAAGCCTTACATCCGATGATCTTAATAGAGTTTTGAGATGACATTTTATGAACAGTTTCGTCTTTTTATGTTCTTTCTATCTATATCCTCTACCCATATCAAGGGAATGGAGAGTTAGGATATTTATGTTTTATTTTATGCCTCTAGCATTGGTTAGCCATAGGAAAGAAATTTGTGATAGATCATTATGTGTGATCAAAACTTCATATCTAATGAGTTTCTTCTTTGTTTTTGTCATTCTGAGTGCTGGATCTACAATGCCAAGTTTGACCGAAATGTATTGGTTCTCTAATAAGTGATCTAAATAGGAGCATTGCTAGGTTTTGTTTTGCTTGATCTTCAATCTTCATATGAACAATTGTTAATTTAATCACAATTGTTGATCTGAGTAAGTGAAGATCTAGGGCCACAACCTAATCAAAAGAACAAACTAGTCATGGGTGTTGTGTGGCACTGTATAGATCCAGAAACATCAAAGTGACAATCGAATGACCTAGAAATGCTCTGATGGCGGATCTTGTCGAACGCTTGATTGGGCAACACGTGATGTAATCCCACTTGGGCAACACTATAAAAACACGTTATTTCATAGCTAGAATTGCTTGTGACCTTTCTAAGTAGTTTGGGGGTTTCTTGAAGTTGACATAGCTCAATGATGAACTCAATTATGTATGTTTTCTATTGTTGTTACATGTCGATCTCATCCAACAAAAATTATAATTCCTCAGAATAGTGTAAGGGTTGAATCTCTAGGGAGTTGAGGTAATAAAATTAGGCATTGAAACGAAAGGCAAAAACCTGAAAATAGGCCTGAGCATGAATAAGGAGTGTAGTTGGATTTGAGTGATAATTTTTAGGTTTATTTTTCAATTGAAATCTAAATCAGAATTTAAATGGAAAATTAAGATAAAAAGAGATGAAATGGGGTTGAGATAATGGCAATAGAGAAGGATGATGTGCAACACCAATAGATTGATGCACAAAGATGGAGAGGGAGATTTGCATGTTTGTCATATGTCAAAGCTATTACTTTAATAGAAAACGGAAAAAAGCAAACGAAAGTACATGTCTACTCTATTGATATCAAGAGAAATATTGCAATACTCACCCAAAAAGATTGTGATCTGTCCTTGATTTCTTCACCCAAAAAGATTGAGCATCAAACAATGCTCAACTTGGGTCTTGACCTCTTCTTCTCTTCCTTGTCAAAGCTTGATGCAAAGAGAGCCAAAAGATGTGAGGAAAGAGAAAATGTAGGTTTTTATAGTTGGGTTCCTAGGGTCAAAATGTAAAGAGGGGTGAAAGTGCCCGATCATTAAAATCATAATTTTTCTACTTAATTATTTCATTAGAGGCCATGGATGGGTCGATAATGAAAAGACTAACCTACCAATGAAATTTCAGATCAAAATTCCATCTAAATGATGAAATATCATGATTTTAGTGAAGATAATTCATGGCTGTTTGATAAAGGTTTAAATGCATCAGAATGCTTCACATGATCCTTCTTGAGAGGAAGCTATTAGGTTTTGATTATTACATTTTGTTACATTATGAGGTTGATAAGGCTTCCAAAGCTTTGATCAAAATATCAAATGCAACAGAATACATTGAATCAGATATTCATAGCATTGATTTGCCAAGAACAGATGATCCTATCATCTAATATGTATGAAAAAATATATTTAAGTGTCTAGCCTCTAGCGGTATCCATATGGTCTCCTCTTCAAAGCTCTTCACCAAGAGAGAACGAGAAGAAAGGAAAGAATTCTCACATGACTTGCATGAGCACTTTGAGTTGTGGTTGTTTTCCCCTATTTATAAACATTTGCTGTACAAATTTTTCACAAGAACCCTCTTTAATTATGTCTACATCCACCGACATCCATAAACCTTATATGTGTGACCCTCTACGTCCATATATCTCACTAGTTAATAACTTTATAAGCCCAATAACACCTTGTTGGTCAAACTTAATTAATTATCCATATCAACATATAGATTAATTAATCAAAGATCAATTTAAGCCAATCAATAGCCAGCTCGTTAGGTCTCAAGCTATATTAGGTACTCTTGCTTATATGAAGTATGTAATAACTCCCTTATGGAACCTTTTTGTCATCAATTACCATTTATATAATCTTTCATCCGCAGGAGACTCATGAATGGGCATGGTCAATTGTCAAACCATAAATGGGTAACTATCAAGCCCTAATCAGCCACTCAATTTTATATTGATACCTGTAGGAAATCATTATGAACTCTTATAATATTTCTACTACCTTGGCCAAGGATTTCATCGCATCTCATTCTTTGAGTTAATCTTGTGAAATACCAATGGTAGATTAATCCCATCTTGACCACACAATCATCTTCGAGGACTTCCTACTATATGTAATATATGACGCTTTAGAGTGCCCGTCGCAAGGGATTCGTAAGTCATAATCAAAACACAGTTATCCATCCACAAGATACTTTGGTGTCTCTAGTTAAAGGATCACATACACAATCGTGACATGAATCAATCTCATTGACAATTGGATATAATACCCTTCAAGGATTCATATAAATCAATTCAGTGAACTCTTTCCCCAAAGAGCACCCGCTATCTATCCTTAGTTTCTCTACACTGATGGCAACAAGATCAGCCATATTCATCATATGAGTTTGATTAGATGGTGTTATTCTTTCTAGATAATTTGATCTCTGACGAGACGAGACCGCGAGGTCGTCGATTTCACACGGTCTCGTGTCAAAAATTATTCTGAACTCACCAATTTTGGGAATTTATAACGAATTGAATGGTATAATGGTAAATAAGGGTCGAATCCACAGGGAAATAAGATATTTTCGAGAGATCTTTTGGAATTTGGTCAAATTGGACGATGAATTGAGGTGAGAAATTAGGGAAAATGCTGGATTTAGAAAGATAACTTCAAAAGGAATCCATAGAATCAAGAATCATCGACTTTGGACTTGATTTCGCGGAGAAATCAAAAATTGAAGTGGAGAGAAATTTCGGAACGGAAAAATCGCGATTTAAGCTAAAATTCGATGAAATTTAACTCTAAATCCTAATCTAAACAGAAATTAAACATTAATGGAAGATTAAGAAGCAAAAACCGCTTCCACTACTCCACGATTGCGATCAAATCGCTGAAATTAAGCCCCTTAATTGGAAGAACACGAAGAACGCGATCGATGGATTCAAGCGGCGATTTCTACTTCGATTCTCCACCAAATCTTGACTTCAACCCCTCCGTGGATGCGGAAATGAAAGAGGAAGAGGATGGAATCAAGAGAAACGAGAGGAATGGTGTCTAGACAGCTCAATTAGATTGAAATACAACTCGAATGCTTACAAGCGACGAAGAACAAGTCTATTTAAAGGGTTTTTGATCGTAATTGTCCGATCGTTTTCATCGACGGTTACGATGAAACGTCCACGATGGACCGTTTCTGAAAATGTCGTGGCCGTCCGATCTTAATCAACGGTTTGGATGAGCTCTGATGAGAGGCGCTATAAAAACACATCATTTTCGCCGTTGGATCGCGATCCGAGGATCGCGATGCTCCCCGCCAGACTTAATCACGACCGTTATAACTCTTTAAATTGCACATGTGCTTGATGATCATCCAGTGGACGCGTGTCCATTCGATCAACGCATGTCATTCGTTCTCCTCATCGCGCCACGTCACCTGCATTTAATACATCGTGTAAATTAGTCCCACACGTAAAAGAATAAAGTGAAATGTCGGGTTTATAAGTCCCGACATTTTAGAGGGTTTAATAACCTTTCCGATATACGGAAAGTTGAAGACCCATTTATAAAGTATATACTATATGAATAATATAAATAATTATACACGCCGCGTAGGCGCCGCGTGGGCCCGCGTGGCGCTGCCACGTGGCCCTAAGTGCCACGTCGCATCCACGTGGGACCCGCGCGAAAAATAAAAACATTTTTGTCATTTTTTTAATTATTTTAAACATTTTAAATCAAAAATAAAATCTGAAAAAATCCAGAAAAATCCCTAAAAATTGTAAAAATTATAAATTTCAAAATAGAACTCCAAATTAATCTAAATTTCTTTTATTTGATCTGAAATTTAATTATCTATCATTCTAAGAAGTCAAATTATTTAAATAACAAGAGATTTAATTCTTATTTCAAAAATATATTCATTTGTTAAAGATTTTAACTTTAGAAAATTAAATGAATGTTCATAAAAATGATTTCTCTTATTATTTAACTTTAAAAACCACTTATAATCTCAAGTAAAGATAGGTTATAAAATATTTAATCTTTAATTCAGCATAATTAACCCTAAATTAATGCATTTTGAGATTATAACATAAAATTGCATAGAATGATAGAAATGCACTCAAAGTATGATAACATGCATATAAATGGAATGTTTTATGCCTTATTTTGCATTAATAATCATGTTTTATCATGTTAAGATTGCATGTTATCAATGTCCGTCTCGAATATCCCAGTAATGAGAGTGTTTAAACATATTTTTAAAGGCTAGTGATCATTGTAATATGATCTTATCATAATTCACTTAGCCAATGCATATGCTCATGGACTTTATTACAAACATCACACAAGGAATGACAGTGAATAGATTTCATTTCAATGAAATTAAAAGAGATACATGGAAATGTGCTGGGCTCATAAGGCACATCATATCTATCACGCTCTAATGTAGCCACATGTCGTGACCTCATCGGTCAAGACACTTAAAAAGCGCTGTGTTGTCTTTGATTTAATAAAGCACAGACCTCAAGTCTACTTAATTGGTGTGGCTCCAATTTTCTAGGCTAATCAAAACACTCAAATAGCGCCGCATGTCAACCTAGGCCTATCCTTCTTTTAGTTTCACTTGGGACAAATGGAGAAAATTACTTGCTATATAACCAAGACTCATTTGAGCATCATGATGGCTGCATGACGAGACGAGACCGCGAGGTCGTCGATTTTACACGGTCTCGTGTCATAAATAAAGCCTAATTTACCAATTAAAGGAATTAATAACGAAATCGAGTCTAGAAGACACGAAATCGAGTCTAGAAGAGATTACAAGTGAGAGATTCAAGGAAAGATGCGTGTAGATAGGTCGATTAAGCGAAATCCTCCAAGAATGCTTACAAAAATCGAAGAACACTTCGTTTTATAGCCAAAATTAGGCGTAACTGTCCGATCGGTGCGTTTCAAGCTCCATCAACGGTCCAGATGAAATCGTAACGGAGAACCGTTACGATTAAATTTTGGCCTTCTGATCTTGAATGGACGCTCCACATTTGATCTTCACGATATGCGTTATAAAATGCATCAAACGGCGCTCGTTGGATTGCGATCTAACGCTTCTAATGCGTTTGATCGCGCGAAATCGTGGCCGTTATAATTCTTTTTAAAATGCACGTGCACGATGATTTGATCGGTGGTCTGGTGTCCACGCGATCAACGCGCGGATTTCCGATGCGCCATCGATCCAACGCTTCTCCCTTCGCCACGTGTCCTGCAACTAATAAAACTCCGTGGAACTTAGTCCCACACAGACGAAGTTAAAAGAATCAAATGGATTTATAACACTCGACGCATTTAGGGGATTAATATTTCCTTCCGATAAACAGAAGGCTATACGTACTATAACCCAAATATAAATATAAATATAAATGGCAGTCAAATCAGCCGCGTAGACGTCGCGTGGCCCGCCGTGGCGCTGCCACGTGGCCCAGAGTGCCACGTCGCATCCACGTGGGACCCGCGCAAAAAATCAACCCCTTTTTGCCTTTTATTAAATTATTTTAATCATTTAAAAATCAAAATTAATTCAGAAAAAATCCGAAAAAATCCCTAAAAATTGGAAAATTCATAACTTTCAAAATATAACTCCAAATTAATCCAAATTTCTTTCATTTGATCTGAAATTTAATTATCTATCATTCTAAAAATTCAAATTATTTAAATAACAAGAGATTTAATTCTAATTTAAAAAATACATTCATTTCTTTAAGATTTTACTTTAGAAAATTAAATGAATGTTTACAAAAATGACTTCTCTTATTATTTATTTTTAAAAACCATTTATAATCTCAAGTAAAGATAGGTTATAAAATCTTTAATCTTTAATTCATCATAATTAACCCTAAATTAATGCATTTTGAGATTATAACATAAAATTGCATGGAATGATTGAAATGCACTCAAAGTATGATAAGATGCATATAAATGGAATGTTTTATGCCTTATTTTGCATTAATAATCATGTTTTATCATGTTAAGATTGCATGTTATCACTGCGCTACACATGATCTCTCTCTATCTCTCCTCCGATATAATGAGCCACCTACGTGGCTATTGTATAAGCCTCTTGGATGTTCACTTGGCACCTGTATCCCCCGTGACGATATCGATTATGCGTGTTTTTTGTCATTGTTGTGTATCAATTTCATGCAATAAAATTTATATTTCTTCACTTATTGTATTTTAAGCAAAGCTTAAATCCACAAGGAGCTGAGGTAATGAGATTAGATGTTTCAATGAAAGGTGAGAGAGCGTGGAAGAAGTGAGAGCGTGCAAAGAAATGTGATAACATGCAATCAATACAAATAATCTTATGATTATTAATGCAAATTAAGGCATAAAATATTTCATTCATACGCATGTTATCATGTTTTGAGTGTATATCTATCATTTTATAAAAAAATTAAGCTATAACATCAAAATATACTATTTTAGGGATAATGATGAATAATTTACAGATATACATAAGATTAGATTATTCCCACTTTATATTTGAAATTATAATTATGTTTTAATAATTAATAATAAGAGAAAATATTTTTATATACACTCATTTATTTTTCTAGCTTTATTTTCTAAAAGAAATAAGCATATTTTTTAGATAAAAATTTATTCTCTTGTTATTTATTAAATTTGAAGTTTTAGAAGGATATATTATTCAATTTCTAATCAAACAAGACAAATTTGGATTAATTAGAAGATGTATTTCAAAGATATGAACTTTCTAATGTTAAGGGATTTTCTTGGAATTTTTTTAAATTTTTGATAAATTTAATTTGATTTATTTTGAATTAAATTAAAAAAAATTTCATCTCGTGCTGGCATGGTAGCTGATGTGGTGAAGAAGAAAATGACGGCATCACGTGGAGACATATGAGACCGCCACATGTCACACACGTGCCTATGTGTGCCTGTGTGTGAATGTGCGTGTATGCGCGTGTGCGTGTGTGCACACGTGCGTGCGCGCGGTTGTGTGTAAATAAGGAGAAAGCACTCTATTAAGGATTTTCGCTAACTCCTAATTTGCAGTCTACTTATATACGCCCACATTTGCTTTCATTTTTTTCATGTGAGACAATTTTTACGTTTTTGTGCACAAGTAACGTGGCGTCATGTGGAGCGTCTGATTCGCGCGTTAAAGGATGATCGTCCGTCTTCACTTAAGTCGAGGGGGGTATGTGGCACATTTCTGTTCGTCGGTGAATCATTTTAAAAATGATTTGATCTCAGCCGTCCATCAAAGGAATTATAACGACTGAGATTAAAACCGATGAAAACGCATCCGGAGCGTTAGATCACCATAAGATGGATGACATTTCATACATTTTCTCTTCACACGCGATGTGGCAAGATCTCGGCGGCCAATCTCCAATCCAAATGACATGAGTTAACCATAACGATTTGCATCTCTGCATTTCATCAGAGCCGTTGATCGAAGAATTAAAGTGCAATCCAATGGTTACACCCAATTTGCCCTATAAATTGAGATGTTCTTCAAAGAATTAATTCATTCTTGGGTTTTTCATGTAATCGAATTTTCTAGACATCAAAATCCTTGAATTGCTTCTAATCGCTTCTAGATCAATTTCCGCTTGCACGGAGTGCTTGAAAGTGAGATTTTTTTTGAGAAAATAGGGGGAAATCGATTCTTGAATGCCAACGATTGTCTTTGAATTCGCGAAATGAATAACCTTTGATCCAGTGAGAAATTGGATCAATTAGAGCAGTATCTTGGGTTAGAAATCATTTTTTCATTTCAATATGTCTTCCTATAACATTAGATTTCAATTTCAAATCGTATATTTAGTCATCGATTTATGACGATTTTTATGAAGAATTTGTAAAGAATTTGATGACATTGTTTTATCCAGAAAATAAATTATAAATTCAAAAAATTTATTCTCCTACTTATTTCTAATTTAAAATGTATTTCTTTAAACAAAAATAGTAATGAATGTATGTTATAAGGGTTTCAAATGATTAAAATCATTTATGAAAGGTAATTCTGATTTTTCATAGATTTTTTGGTATTTTCTAGAAAGTTTTAGAAGTCAAACTAACTTCTAATGACTTTTTTTAATTAGGAAAGTGTTTTTTAAAGTTTTTTTATGCTCGGGCCACATGGCGCGATCCCAACCATTGATATTTTTGGTGCTCATCATTGGCTAAGCTAAAGATTATCACCATAATATGGAAAATCTTTTCATCTCGACTTTACGTCTACTAGGGAATCCTACGCAAAATCAAATGTCGTGCTGACAATGATAGGGCATCAACCAATACAAACATTGCTATCCTTTTTGATTGATCCACAACAAATTTTGGCAGTGAAACAACTTGATTGTCATGAACAAGGTGTGATGCACCTCTAATTGGTCGCCACAACATTTGATGCAAGCACTACCACCGACAAGAGCCCATGTGGTCAAATCCTATTCGCCACTGCAATTTTTGAGAAAGAATTGATATGCATAAAAAAAAGGTTGTTGTATACGCAAATTCACATATAAAAAACTAAACTCAATTCTTCAAATTTGGTTTTGAAATTTATAACAGTAGTGAGTCGAGGTCAAATCCATAGGGAGGAGGGTTAAAATATTGATATCAAGAATTTTTTTTGGTCTTTTTTATCAAAAAAGTGGAGATGATCGATGAAAGGACGAAGATGCACACAAAATTGAAATGAAATGAAATGATCAACCTTTTGAAGATTGAAAACCTTGATGGATGGTGGGAAAGTAATTTTTAAGGTTTGGGAATATGAAAATATTGATAAGAAATACATAAAATAGAAAATTTGGATAGAAAAAGATTTTAATCTAAGGGATCATGAGGAAAACACACTCTAGTGATGCTCTCTAATAAAAACATACCTCTGAGAAGCCGTACATTTCGCCCCGACTTGGCGTCTTGCATCCAACACAAGGAATAAATAAAAAAGAGAAGAAGTCAGTAAAAATAGTATTTCATATACTAAGAATGATCAATTAATGCCTTCTTTCCTTCTCACTGTTGGATTCTGAAGTTGATAAGCCTTGGGAAATTTTGATCAAAACATCGAATGCAATAGAATCAATTGAATTGGATATTCAAACATTGATACATAAAAAACAGATGATCTTATTGTTGGAAACTTTGAGTTGCATCATGATTCATCAACATAATTAGATATATAAAACATAACTAAACTCATACTTGAATTCACAAAATGATTCTTCATCATTATAGATTTGTGAAGTGGAGAATATTCTTCTTGAATATCCCCAAGATAATCTCTAGAAGAAATGGGAATCTATCTAGAAAGTTATATGTATTGGATTACTCAAGTGGACTATGACATCCTATTTATAGAGAATGAGGAGATCTTAAGCCTTTAACCAATAATTAGTCAGCCCGTTATTGATTAATAAATGATTTAATTGCCTCTACACATAAATAACCTCCACATACATAACTGAATGTCTTAATCCCCACATTAAACATAATTAAATCACTTTATGGGATTAAATGATAGCTAATCCACAATAATACATAACTAAGTCCACTTAATACAGATTAAACCTAACACTTATCACCTAGTATGTATGAGAAAACATACTTATAGGGTTCTCTTGACAGAGTTCTTGAAACTATTCAAGTGTCTAGCCTCTTGCGGTATCCACATGGTTTATGGATGGTTGGATCTCCTCTTCAAAGCGTTTCACCAAGAGAGAAAGCGAAGAAATGAGATAATTCCCACAAGGCTTCCATGGGCACCATGAGATGTTATCATTCTCCCCTATTTATAGACATTTAGTATGAGAATTTTTCATAAAAACCCTCATAATTATGTCTATATCCACAAACATCCATAGACCTTGTGTGTGTGACCCTTTGGGTCCATATATCTCATTAATTAATAACTCTATTGTCCCAATAACATACATATTAGTTAATCAATAACATACATATTAACTATATCAACCTTAATTAATTATTCACGTCACCATACAAATTAATTAATCAATAATTAATTTTACCCGATGGATAGGTTAAGTTGCCAGCCCGTTGGGTGATAACATGCAATCTTAACATGATAATACATGATTATTAATGAAAAATAAGGCATAAAACATTCCATTTGTATGCGTGTTATCATACTTTTAGTGCATTTCTATCATTTCATGCAATTTTAAGCTATAATCTCAAAATACACTAAATTAGGGTTAATTATGATGAATTAAAGATAAATAATTTTATAACCTGTCTTTACTTGAGATTATAAGTGGGTTTTAAAGTTAAATAATGAGAGAAATCATTTCTTAAACATTCATTTAATTTTCTAAAGTTAAAATCTTAAAGAAATGAATGTATTTTTGAAATAGAAATTAAATCTCTTGTTATTTAAATATTTTGAATTTTTATAATGATAGATAATTAAAGTTCAGATCCACTGAAAAAAATATGGATTAATTTGGAGTTGTATTTTGGAAGTTATGATTTTTACAATTTATAGGAATTTTCTGGAATTTTTCTGAATTTATTTAAGTATATTTTCGATTTTAAAACTATTTAAATTAATTAAAATAAGCAAAAAAGGGGGTAATTATCGCGCGGGACCCACGTGGATGTGATGTGGCACGCAAGGCCACGTGGCAGAGCCACGCGGACCCACGTGAGCACTTGCGTGGCGCGGAGGTGACACATGTGCATATTTATATTTACTCGTAATATAGGGTTATAGTACATATAAGCATCCGTTAGTCGGATTTAAGCTAACCGTCATATCCGCTCCACATTATAAACCCGACGAGTCTCTTTAATTTTATCCGTGTGGAACTATGTTCCACTCTTATTTTAAAATGCAGGCGATGTGGAATTACGTGGTACGTCGGATGTGATCGCAAAGCGTCGATGCATTGGACGTGCGATCCACCGGATCGCCAATCAAGCACGTGCCTTAAAATCAAGTTAAGTGAATCTCTTACGATTAATCTCGACCGTCCATCAACCGAGTTATAACGGTCAAGATTAATCGCGATCGGTGGACTCATCGAATCATCAAGACCATCTGATGAAGATCCAATGAACGCGGTTTCATGCATTTTATAATGCATACACACGTGGCATCATCTCGCGCGTCCATCGGTGATCCGACGGACGCGAATTAATCATAATGGTTTACGATTAACCATTTCATCAGAACTGTTGATTAAATCCCATCCAACGGTTACGCCCAAATCACCTATAAATTAAGGTGTTTTTCAAATTTGTAATGCATTCTTGGATGATTTCGCTCAATTGATCTATCTATACATATCTATCCTTGAATCTCTCGCTTCTAATCTCTTCTAGACTCGTTTCCATGTCCACGGAGTGATTAAAAGTGAGATTTTGTAGACTGATTAAGGAGAATTCGTCTCTTGAACACCGATGCTCATTTTCGAAATTGCGGAATGAAAAGCCTCGATCCAGCGATTAATTGCATCATTTTGATCGCTATCTCGGGTTAGAATACGTGTTTTCCCTCTTATCTTTTGTCATTTATCATCAATTTACAATTTAGGATCGTAATTTAGATTAATTTCATTGTTAATTTTGGTAATTTCGTGATCCAATTTTCGGAAATTTCTCTCCACTTTGCTCTTTGATTTCTCTGCAAATACTAATCCAAATCGAGTGATTTTTGATTCTGTGTATTCGTCTTTGATATATCTTTCTAAATTCTTTCTATCACCAATTGATCGTCCAATTTGATCAAATTTCAAAAGATCTCTCGAAAATCCCTTATTTCCCTATGGATTCGACCCTTATTTACCATTATACCCCTCAATTCGAGATATTTTCATCAAATTGGTAAGTTAGGAATTATTGTTGACACTAATCGGTGTGCAATTAACAACCGCATCGATACGAACCGTCATTGGGTACCTAGCTATACTATGTAATATAGAAGATATGGAGTAAATAAGAACTCCCTTATGAAACCTTTACGTCATTAGTTACTTTGTATGTATAATCCTTCATCTGCACGAGACTCATGAATGACTGAGGGTATGGTCAACTATTAAACCCTAAGCGATCACTCAAGTTAGTACTAATGCGTGTAGGAAATCATCAGGAACTCTTCCGATATTTCCACTACCTTAGCTAAGGATTTCATTGCATCTCATTCCTTGAGTCAATCTCCTCAAATATCAATGGCGAATGATCCCATCTTTACCACACAATCATCTTCGAAGACTTCATGCCGCATACAATTCATGAAATTTTAGAGATCCTATAGCTAGGGATTCATAAGTCATAATAAAAACACAATCATCCATCCACTATATATTTGGTGTCTCAAGACAAAAGACGACATATGATAACATGCTATATTAACATGATAAAACATGATTTTTGATGCATATTAAGATATAAATAGTTTCATTTACATGCATGTTATCATACTTATGTGTATTTTTCTATCATTCTACAAAAAGTAACTATAATCTAAAAAATACTTTAAATTAGGGTTAAATATGATGATTTAAAAGATAAATAATTGATAACCCATCTTTACTTGAGATTATAAAGGTTTCTAAAAGTTAAAATAATGAGAGAAAAGGTTTTTATAAACATTTATTTACTTTTTAAGCTAAAATACATTGATCATAAGAGTGATTGATTCTCATGATTATGTTCACAAGATACTTTTCCTTGTTTTAAAAACCATTTCACTCAAAAGTGATGCCCTCCCTCTTAATCCATTTGAAGCTTCTCATTTTCTCCACTAATAGATAGCTATCAAAACACAAAGGAATGTTAATGATTGAATTTGGAAGCTTCACTTGTGATTAGGTAAATATGTACTTATGTACATCTAATGAGTGTACAATTACAACCCTAGGGATTTTAGTCTCTACAAGATCATAGGATCAATGGTTCTTGGTGTATTGGTGTTTTGGATGTTTGATTTTATGTGTTCTACTACGCTTAAAACTTTCATTAAAAACTTGACAGCCCATCAATTATAAAATATTACAATCATTAAATGCACAAGTTTACGTATAAAAAATTTGGTTTTGAAATTTGGTTTCTAGTCAACTCTTTGAATTTGGTTTTGAAATTTATAATACAGGCAAGTCGAGATAGAATCCACATGAAGGAAGGTTAAAATATTGAAATCATGGAATCTTTTTGGTATTTTTTATTAAGAAAAAAGAGATGATCGATGAAAAGAAAAAAAATGCTCACGGGAAATAAAATGAACTTATCATATGAAGAATGATTAATCGTTGGCTTTTTTCTTCCTATCCAGCCAATGCGAGAATCACAATTGAAACCCTTAATTTTCCTATCTCAAAATTTAAATCAGTCTTGGTAGATTTGTAGAGCTAGAAATAAAGATCATGCCCATAAAAATTGAGCCCTTAACTTTGGGATTATGATATATCATGATTTCAAATTTGGAGGATTTTTAGTCATTGAAAAATCCTCAATGATCGCTTGATTTGATTAGAACCATTTATTTTTATCATCTTGATTGTCGAAATGCATGAGATTGCACCACGTATTATGTTTTGGTTCGCCACTGGATTAATATTCATAAGTGCAGAATGCTCTAGATTGCGCCACATGTCATTTTCGTATTTGCGGTGAAGAGAGAGAAAAAATAGATAAATTGAATACCGTTGGATCTTTTTGTTATGCAGTCTAGCACATCACACGCAAGCACATGTGACACTTATGTTCATTGGATCTAGTGGAGATAGACCATTCAATCAGGCGATCCGATAAATGCCACCTATACTTGTGCATATAAAACTTTAGTTCCACATTGGTCATAAAAATACATTCTCCACATTTAAATAAATGACTCATTAAAGGATAGTAAAATTAAAAAATCTTTAAGACTAATACTCCCTTAATGGTGTCACGTGTGTGCTGATAAGCGCCACATGGCACCACGTGTACCCATCGCCATGTCAGCATGCCATTTTAGCACATAGAAATAAAATCTATTTTTTCATTTAAAAATTCCTAAAAATTCTAAAAAAAGATTGAAAATAATCTAGAAAAATAATCCTGAATTTCAGAAAAATTCAGGATAATTCATTAAAAATCCAGAAAAATAAAATAATCTAGAAAAATTAGAGAAAATTACTTAAAATATTCATATATTTTTTTATAGAAAACTCCTTTTTGAATGAAAATTGCACCTTTTGAAGCCTTGTTTTTGAACTTTTTGCATCATATTAACTGAAATAAAATATGAAAATGATAGAAACGGGAAATTTTGCATTAGAACCTCTTCATTCATCATTGATCCTCATTATTGCCTACAATCACAAAACTCATGCATACACAATTGAATTATCTTTCTTTGACTTTGCAAAAAAGGTCAAACGTCATATATGTATATAATTAAAGGCAATTTAACACCAATTTTGGTTTAAGAGTAATAAAACATGATGCGTGCGAAAATTTTATCAAAACATGATAACATACATAATAATGATATGAATCTTGTTTGAAAATCATTGAAGCATAATGAATTAAATACATTAAAATGTAAGTTATGAACATCCAAGCTAGAGCAAGAATCATAGACAGT